>JAOANR010000009.1:55187928-55537279 GCA_030278955.1 Hygrophila difformis
CAGTTTTAAAAAGATTTGAAATTTGAAACTTCAATTTATTCATATATTATTTATTTATTTTAGACTTTTGCATTTTTTAATTCCCACATTGTTGTTTATTTGTTGAGCCTATAAATACCATTCATTCTTATGCGTACAAGTTCCTATAATAAAATAATATATATATATATATATATATATATATATATTTGATAGTGATTAGGGTTGATTCTTTTTTTTTACGTTGTGGAACTGAGAAAACATTTATCGATAATTTATTTAGAAAATATTATGTTTAGCCTTTCATGGAAGATGTGATATTGTGCTGCCGGTAGCATCCAGTAGAATATCACTCCTACTCCTTCCAAGAGGTAGAACTACTTCTAGATTTGTTATTCCACAAGATGTGACGAGAATTTTACCTGTAAAAAACTTATCCTATAAAATTATTAACATCTATTCTCATTAAAACAAAGCTCATTATTTGGGATGAAAATTCTTGATTGGTAGAATGATTATGAGTCCGTCTGAATAAACCAAATTCCCCATTCGATTTCGGAGGAAAGCATTCCCACCCGCATTTTGTTTTACTATGAATACTAAAAAATAGTCAATTTCAATATTTAAATAAGGTTGAACTCTATTTTCAATAATCAGTTTTCACCCATATGTCAGTAATACATTGCAATATCTCGTGTTACTGGAAAGAGAAGACTCCAAGTATTAATATGTAATTGAGATGGATTAACTCAAAATACTACAATAAATATTTTTTGCAATGAAAATTATATATGACAGAAATTTGCACAATGGTCATGGTAATTGGTAAAGCTGGTATTGATCTTGGAGATGTGTAATTAGATATTACATTTCCATATGAAAAATTTATAAACTCTACGGGAGATCCTGTAGCGACAATTGATTAGGGTACTTATACAAATATAAACTGCACAACTTCAAATCCATACATTTTGAAATATAGTTTATACGAATCCCTACCAATGAGATTGTTTGGTACAATCAATATTATATCATGGAACTTATGCCTGCAAATAAAAATGTATCTTCTTCCATTTTTTTTTATCCTTGCTTCGAACCCACAGTGCACACAGTCTAATGAACATTTCAAACCATTAATAAGTCAATTTCGGTACAAGTAAAAATTCTAAAAGTTTGATATTGAACAACTACAAGACGAGACGAATCTAACAAGACCCCACTTGGCTATATTTTAACTTGTATAACTATGATAAAACTTTAAGTGTAAACATTAGCATAATTGCCAATGGGGCAAGAATTTAAAAATGAAGGGAGTATATATAAGTTCTAACAATATTTGTCAAGAGGATGAAATATATATAATGCCAATGAATAAATTTCATTGAAATATCTAAACGCGATCAATTGTTCTGAATTACCGAATCAGGAAATATAGTTGAATGAGAGTTACATAGTAATGCTTTTAGTAATATAGATCCATCAAATAAATTATGCAATGAAAGTATATTGATAGTAACCAAGATGCGGAACCATAAAATTGAAGTTAAACTAACTTAGCTTGCGAGAACCATGAAAGTAAAAAATTATTGATTGGTAGAATAATTATAAATTTATCTAATTTAACCAAATTCCCAATTTGATTTCAGACGAGAAAACTTTAACTCGCAGTTTGTTTTTCGATGGTTATTAAAAAAAAAGTCAGTGTCAATCTGTAAATAATGTTGGACTTTATATTTCAAAACCAGTTTTTTGCCATGAACAGTTATGTTGCAATATTTCGTGTCACTAACAAAATGTAGCTCAAAGTAGTAATATGGAATTAAGAATGATTAACTCAAGATACCGCAAGAAATGTTGTTTACAATAAAATTTATATATGACAAAATTTGCAAAATTGATACTTGATGTAGCTGATGGTAAATCCGGTATTGATTTTTTTGCGTTACAAAGCCGATATTGATTTAGAAGATTTACAATCAGAGATTTTGTTTTATTTTAATAACTAAATAAAACTTTAAGGGATAAGCCCCTACCAATAAGATTTTCAGCAATGAAATTTTCAACAAATCATGATGGAATTTTTTTATATTATGCTTAATAGTTATATTTAAATTTTATTTTATTTTAATTTTAATTTTAAATTAAATAAAAATATTATTTTAATAATTATTTTTATTGATTTATTAAGTTTGTACCGGACAAGCTACAAAAGCTAAAGAAGACGGTATAATTAAATTATATCATCATTACTCAAAATCATTACACATTTTTCATTACTCAAAATACAATTTATAGTATTATTTTATATATTATAAGTATATGTATTATATAAAACATATAATTATGTCCGTCGAGTCTCGGCGGGTTACTTACTAGTAAATAGATAAATATATTAAAAAATCAAGCACACAACTATCACATCACACATAAATAAATCAATTAAAAATTCAAACCCATTCATATCACATCACATAAATTCCTAATTCACCATCACTTTAAACTCTAATAAACCCCTACATTAAATACGAATCATCCCCACATAAAAATACCGTGTCCAAAAGTTTTGGAACATCATTAGCGGGACGAAGGGAGTAACTGTTTTGAATATAAGATGTAAACGACTAATAGGAGCAAAAAATATAAAAATGATTATTTTGAATTTTTTGTAAACAAAAATGCTATAGAGTACATTTTTCCTATCTTTTGAACCCATAAATAAAAATATTCGCACACATATATATGGTCCTTCCTCACAAGTTCATATAGTATGTTCTGCATGCAGTTTTTGAGAACTTTTGGTAACTTTAACTTTATTTTAAAACAAAAGCTTCGTTCTGTACACTAGCTTTTGGGAACTTTTGGAAGCTTCTTTTTAGAAGCTACTTCTTGTAGCATTACGTTAAAAATAAGCTACTCCCTACAGCTCTACTCGCAGCTATAGCTCTGCGTGCAGAACAAACCCTAGTAGCTATGGAACAATAATTTAGAGCCTGTTTGTTTTGCCTTAATTTTTCACCTTTTGACTTTTGCTTCTTCTAAAAGTACTTTTGAATTTTTTTAGCTGTTTGTTTTGATTTTTTTTTAAATAAAAGGAGAATCAAAAGTTAAAATTCTACTTTTTTTTTTCAAAGTAGGTAGGGGGTTACTTTTTTAAAAAGAGAAGTCATTTAGTAATAAAAATACAAAAATAACACTATTTAAAAATAAAATAAAATTAATTATAAATATCCTTATAATATTTATGTCCATTGTAGTAATTTTAATATATCAAAAGTCCTTCTACGCTGTACCAAAAAAAAAGTCCTACATACAATTCATCCAAACATGTTTCGGTTGGAAAACAACTTTAATAATATTCATCCAAACAATTATTTGAGCTGCTTTTGCTTTTGAATTCTCATTCTCCCTCCTTCTCCTTCTTCTACTGATTTCTCATTTTTTCACAAGGCAAAACAAACATACCTTCAGATCATTTCATAAACGCAATGAAAGTTGCAAAATCATTTACCATTTTCATCAGATCCCCAATACCATCGTGATTCAAAGAAACTAATAGAAGTAATAATATATTAATTGAATAATCATTGCCACATTTGTAAATCAAGAATATTATCAACCATGTCCCATTGCTATGCACTTGACACAAACATTACCATGTAGTATATGCAATATGTTAAGCTAAATAACCCAAACCACAAACCAAAAGCAATATCAGAAGTCAAATTAGATTCTTGAAACAACCTCCAATTCTTAGTTAATAGGGTTCTTACATTGTGGCCAAGTTCCCCACTAGTTTTCTAGATTTCTTCAGTTTTTGAAGGTTCGACTCTATTTAACAATTCAGCATGATAATTCAACAAAATACTTATATCCTTAGCTTCCCTGATTTTTGACACTTCCACCAACAAAGATCTCCTAAACTTCAAAATCTGTAGAGCAATATATATTTGCCCTACAACCATCTTTTAATCCACATCCTTAAAAACAGCAACAATTTATCATCCCTACTTATATCTTTCAAAGTTTAGCAAGGCAATAATAATTACTGTATATATAAACCCTCCCTATCAATCAACACAATACCCTAATTTTACACCTCCAAGAATGAGGATCCGAAGTCATCAAACGATCGAATTTCAACTCGATATATCCTTGATCATTTGGAATTTTTGGCTTCCAAATTAAATCTTCAACATGTATATGTACAGAGAACTGATCGGTTTTCGCAAGTCTGGTACTCTGGCCAAGGTGTGAAAAGTGAGAAATGAAGATTAAGACCCATAGATTTAATTTCTTGGACAACTTCATATGAGCTTTGAAACCCCTTATCCAATTTTTCTATATCTGCAGATCGATCATGTCTTTCCCTTTTCGTTTATTTTCTTAGTTGTTGGCAATATTGTTTCTCAGTGTTTCTCTTTAAGAATGTAATATTCGAACAAGGGAATTTTCTATTGATGATGTGATCAGATTGAATGAGTGGTTTCTTTAAGTTATCTATTGATTGGTTTGTTTCGAGTCTGGACATAAACTCTAATTTATTTTTTATTTTTTGATGGATTAGATTATTGTTATATATTTCTTACCCAAAGCCAGAGATTAGTTAAGATTTTAAAAGGGTACTTCCAATTTAAAAGAGATCTAGTCTTGGATTGCATTATGAGCTTAATTGATTTGGGAAGGAGCATTGGAAGAAAACTCGGAAACAGTTACCTTTAATATTTGGTTTTTCTATTTTTTTGTTGATTCGCCATTTAATTTGGGAAAGAAATAATATACGGTAACATTTTTAGGTAGTGTTTTAAAAATATCGAAGCCAATAAAATGAAATTAGCTCCAAACAATAATGAAGCAAAAAAAGCAACGCTTAAACTCATCAAAATTTGGCATTTTCATAGGCCGATCAAAACAGTTAAAATTAGAAAGACTAAACATAATAAAAACAGTGAAAGAAGAATAGCAGAAAGATGAATATAAGTTATGTTCTGCACGCAGAGCTGTAGCTGTGAGCTGGAGCTGAGGGAGCTGAAGCTGTAGGAATCTATAGGAGCTGTAGCTGTCAGTTTTATTTAAGTGTTCTGTACAACTAGCTGTAGCTATAAAAAAAATATATGAAATGACATAAATGACAAACATTTATGTAGACTATTGGGTAGTGAGTTGGTCATTGGGATAAAATTGTAATTGCTCAACAATAAGCTACGAGCTTATTTTTTAAAGCTACTATAGGTAGCTTCTAAAAAGAAGCTTCCAAAAGCTCCCATAAGCTCCTAAAAGCTAGTGTGCAGAACGGGACTTTTGTTTTGAAATAAAAGCTAAAGCTACCAAAAGCTGCGTGCAGAACAAACCATAATGTTTGTGACAAACTTTTTTCTTGATGATTATTTCACAGAAATTTTATAATCACAAGTAATCAGTTAAAGAAAAATAAATGATAATATCAATAAACATTAGTTAATTCAATTATTCTTTTTGTAAATAATGAATTTATCATACATTTGTCAAATTTTATCCTTAGCGAAACAAGTCATTACTAGAAAATATTATGAATTTGGTAGTTAAAACTGTGGTAGTTAAATAATTTTGATCGGTAACATCTTTAGTGACCAAATTTTAACAAAAAATTTCGGTCGCTAGAAAGAAAATTCTTGTAGTGAGTCAAACAATTTAAAAACAATTCAAATGGTTTTAGATATGCATGCATGGTATAATTAATTGATAATAAATCCTCAAAACTTTCAACACCCAAACCCTTAATAAAGAAGAATCATTCATTAAAAAAAATAACACCCTTTATACATACAATTATAGATTGCCATTAAGGAAAACAAACGTTTTAGTGTATGGATTGATATCTTTTTATTTTTTATTTTTTCTTGATTATAATTGTGCATGATCGAAAATTCAATTGAACTTCTGGGTAATTTTGTTATGACATTAGGTTTGATATTTTGTTTTTCTTGAAAAAAAAAAAACATATCTATTCTGAAAATGGGTCTGATTCCAACACAACCTCAGAGTACTTATTTCATTAGTCGAAGTTCAAATTTAAACCTAATTATATTATGGAAAACCCTACATTTATTATGATGATTAATATTATGAGACCACTTAACTAATTAATTAATTATTATTGCGATCGTTTATAGCTGAAATATTTTTGTTTCTATTAATTATCTACATATACTTAGATAAAGCAGTAATTCTTCCAAAATCCAGACATGAAGCCCACAGATTGGAACATCAATTTTATCATTATTGTAATAAGAGGGCATTAATTAACAGCTAACGCTTTGATTAGGTCTCAACTGTACTGCCCCATGTGGCAATTAATTATTTAATTATTTAATAATTAAGAAATGCGGTGTAAGAATGTTTCGAACTTTGGAATATCAGAGTCTGTCAGAAGTTATGATTCCATTTTGATTTCAACTTTTACATATTACCACATCAATTGAATTTGAAGATTATATTATGTTATGTAGTAGTAGTAGTAGTAGTAAGTTTTATATATTTATTTTTTTTTTAAAAAAAAAAGGGGGCAGTATAAAATATTTTAACTCAACCCTCAAGATTGCTAAATTATTAATTGTTTTGAGGTGATGAATGAAGCGACAATTTTTAATGTCATTGTACCGTATACTCCTATATATGTGTTTTTTTTTTACAAAAATTGCACCAATGAGATGCCAACAAAACGATGACTTTATTGTTGTAACTTGTAAGTTTATTCTCACGCATGTGTACTCTTTTTTTGTTAGTAAATATTAAATAAATTAATAAACATAAAAATTAAATTTTAAAAATAATTGAATATATATATATATAATTAAAGTATACTATGTGTGAACAGTAGCCATTTCTCCAATGTAGCAAATAATTAAAAACGGAGGAAGTATATTTTTGAACTGAGTAGAGTTATCAATATAATCATATAATCGACAAGTGATTTTTTCTAGTACATAATTGTCAAGTAATTGAATTACTATAAGAAATTTTTATTTTATAGATTGAAAATTTTTGGTAGTTAAACTTTAAAGTTTCGGTGACTAATGAAGCTAGCGATTCAATTCACTATTCGTATTCATTATATATCAAAATTTTATTAACTAAATTCGAAAGTGATCAAATAGAAAAAGATAAAAATTATTGTACTCAATTGATGAATAAAAGCAAATCATGTTATATAATAAATTTTTTGTAGGGACAAAGAAAAGATTGAGAAGATAATTAAAAATATAATATTCTCCCCGTTCAAAACAAAATACTCTATTTGATTTTTGGTATGATTTATTGATCAAATTTTACTTAATTTTATTGCAATATTAATAAACAAAAATAATAAAGTTGGGTCACGTTATATTAGTCTAATAAGTATATAATTTTACTTATATACTTCCTCTATTTTTTAATAGCAACGGACCCACTCAGCACGCAATCAAATTGATCATTTAAATCATTAATAATTCACGTTCGGTACAAATAAAAATTCTAAAAGTTATATATTTAAAAACTACATGACGAGACGAATGTAACAAGATCACACTTAACTACTTCCTCCATTCCATAATATTTGCCACGGATCCACATTTCACGCAATCCAATACACATTTTTAATCCTTAATAACTCAAATTCTATACAGTAAAAATTATAAAAATTTGATATTACGAATCTATGCGATTAGACGAATCCAACAAGATCTCACTTGACTATATTTTATCTTGTATAATTGTGTTAAAAAGTCGAATCAAAGTTACTCAATGAACAATGACAAAACTCTCAATGTGTCAGTTATTAAGGAACGAAGAAAGTATATTTTAACTTGTATAACTATGATAAATCTTTAAGTGAAAATGTGTGCGTAAACAGTAAACAATTTTCAAATGAGCAAACAGTAGGAAACGGAGTATCATCTATACTCTATAGTAATAGATGGAAAAATATTGGGTGGTCAAACCATTCGAAATAAATTAAATTAAAAAGAAATATGGAGGAATTTAGGAATTCCAAAACTAGGTTTCTAGACTGAGTTACAAATTTATCATGAAAAATTAATGGTCCATGTAATAATGCAATTAAAAGTCTATCTCCAACTAGATGTAATTAATTGCTACTATCCTCTCAACGTAGTAATTAATTACCTACCCAATTGTACAATATCTGTTTGTTTATATATATATATATATACACACACTAGTTTTCGTGAGGGACGGGCGATGCCCCTCGTCTGAAATGAATGCTAGAAAGAATGATGTTATGAGATAATACACAATCTAAATAGTTTGAACGGGTAAGTGTTGGCGGACAATGCTTCGTTTTTAGAATGATGCATGTTCTTAAAATTTTTATTTCCTCACAACAAAAATGAAAATAAACGAAACTGATAGTGTACAGAACTTGAGATATATTCTCTTAGAAATATATATATATATATATTTCTAAATCCTTGAGGTTAAGACTTAAGGTCGTGATCCCTCAAAATATATTCACACAAACATTTTTTATAAAAATAATCAATATACTAAGCTTCTACATTTAAATTACTCAACCTTAAGGTGTCATGTGTATATGGTTGATAACTTTAAAGGTCATTCAATTATCTTTTTTTACATATACATGCAAAAAACACCTAAATAAATATTGTTAATACTGTGTTATGACAACTTAACCTTGTACTTTTCATTGAGATGTTTCTCAGGTGTTGGCACATCAGGTTGACGACGACAGTTAACTCTGCTGGTAGTTATGTGTTTTGTATTCTTTATATAGTGCAGAGTCTGTAATCTAGAATAAGATTTTCAATTGAGCGATTTTTACTTGTATTCATTCTTAGAGATTACAGAGAAAAGGTTTTGAGAGAGTCTTGTAAATGTTCTTCAAGATTTCATAGTGTGAGATTTTTTTAGAAGAACAAGATTAGATTGAGATTACACTGGAATATCTGGAGATATTGTGATCTTCAATATTCAAGAAAGTTCTGGAGGAATTCATGCGATCAAAGAAGAAAGCCAAGGTGAACGACAGACAGCGCTGGTGCCTTTGAAGATTCCATTCTAGGGTGTGTTCCCTACAGGTGTGTTGAGGGGGAGTCTCAACGACGTCTGATCAGCTAGATCGTATCATCTAGTGGTAGAGTTTGGATTCTGGTGTTAGGCTTGTGTAGCGTGTTTGTGTTTTGGTTTTTCTGTCTAGTGAAAGGTCGCCTGGATTGGTATCCCCCAGACGTAGGTCGGAAGGACCGAACTGGGTTATCAAATTACCGTGTTCTTTATCGCTTTCGTATACCGTAGTTAGAACATCGTAATAACATCCATAACAGAATCTTGAATCACAAAGGGACCTACAAATTGGTATCAGAGCGAGTTCTCTAACGTATTTGAGAAAATTCATTCATTCAAGATTCAAGAAACATGAGTCGAGAAGGAGCGTCTAACACTCGTCCGCCATTGTTCGATGGAAATGACTATGCCTATTGGAAAGCTAGGATGCGCAATTATCTGTTGGCACAAGGAGATGGTGTTTGGGATTCAGTCTTGGAGCCATGGATTCATCCAACAAGAACTGTTCGAACTGGAGAAGGAGAAACGGCCACAACAACAATTCGACCCGCGACAAATTCCGAACTCACACAGGCCGAGAGGACTGCAAGATCCGCGAATTACACAGCTCTCAACGCGATTAGTGGTGCTATGGATGAAGCGCAATTCAGGATGATTGCTAACTGTACATCCGCCTATGAAGCTTGGAATTTCTTGGAGACTCAACATGAAGGTTCTGAAGATGTCAAGACAACGCGTCTACAACGGATTGAATCGATCTTTGACAGTTTGAGAATGACGAACGATGAGGATATCACATCATACTTTGGGAGATTTCAAGACATTGTTAACCAAGCAACAGCCCTTGGAATGACCTTTGAATCATCTAAGCTCGTGAGGAAGTTTCTTAGAACTGTGTCTAAGAAGTATTCTGCGAAGGTGGCAGCCCTTGAAAAAGTGGAGAAAATCAAGACCATGTCATTGAGAGAATTAGTCGGCATTCTTCAAACATACGAGATCAATCACTTAGCCACTGAAAAATCAAGCAAGAACATTGCATTCAAAGCTGAGGATGAGCCTGCTGAAAGTTTTGAAGAAGAAGTTTCTTTGCTCTCCAAGAGAATTGGAAAAATGCTTCAAAATAAGCATTTCAAGAAATTTCAAAAGAAGATTAGATGTTCTGACAACCCGGTGACAACCGAGAAGCAGAACAACAAATTTGAGAAGAAAACTGATGGGAAATTCAGGAGACCAAAGAAGGATAGAGATGATGATAAATCTGAGAAATCCTCTGAGATTATATGTTTCGAATGTAATGGGAGAGGCCATGTCAGAAAGGAGTGCCCTACTGCCAAGAAAAGGAGAGGAAAGGCACTTCAAGTTACACTAAGTGATAATGATTCAGAAGATGAACCTGAGGAAGAACAATCCAGTGATGAAGAAGATGTAGTTGCCTTTGTTACGAGAGAAGCTAGTCCAGATCCCTTGGAAGGTAATCCTGAGTCAATAAAGTTAATTGCTGATATTTCATCTATTGTTTCAGGTGAATCAGGTAGTCTTTATGCCGAGCTTGTTGAAATTTATGAAGAACTTAAAGAGGAATATGAAGAAGCTGTACAGGAGAATGAGCAGTTGTTGAAACAACTCACTAACATCCGTCTGACTCTGGATAAAGCAGAAGCTGAAAAGATTAAGGCTATTGATGATCTAAAAGTTCTTAAGGGAAAGTATGATGAAGTGAAGCTTCAGATTACTACTGTGACTAAAGAAAAGGAATCATTCAAAGAGGAATCTATAAAATTGAAAATTAGAGTTGCTGACCTAGAGAAGATGACCAAAGGGAAAGGTAAACTTGATGAAGTTCTGTCTATTGGAAAAAGCTACAGAGACATGACTGGCATTGGGTACAAGAATCAAGCATCTACAGGAAAAAGACTATTTGTTAGTGGTGGAAATCTGAATGCTGAAGCAAGTTCACTGACACATCAGAATGTTCCCACATCACCCAAACGACGAAGAGACTGTCTCTATTGCAGCTTACCTGGTCACACAGCTGAAACGTGCATGAGGATAGTTCGTGACCTTATGAACGGACGTCCAGTAGTCTGGCCCCATGAAGATTTAAAGAAGAAGATTCGGATTCAGATGGAATGGGTGCCAAAAAGGAAGGAAAGTAATTGCTTTGTTGTTCTATCATCGCAGCAACAACCACGTTCCAGAAAGTGGTACTTTGATTCAGGCTGTTCAAGACACATGACAGGTAGTAATGAGATCCTCAATAACTTTACAGACAAAGACTGTGGAGATGTAGTCTTTGGTGATGCAGCTAGAAGCAAAATCACTGGTTACGGTAATGTAAAGGATGGTGAACTTTCTAAACTTTCTAGAGTTTATCATGTTGAAGGGCTTACTACTAATCTCATTTCAATTAGTCAATTGTGTGATGAAGATTCTCTTGTTATTTTTAATAAATTTCTTTGTCAAGTATTTGATCACAGGAGAAACAATATCATGACTGGCAAACGTTCTAAGAACAATTGCTATACTTTGGAAGCTAATCTAGATCAGGCACTTGTAAGCATAGATGACCTCACAAATTTATGGCACAAGAAGCTTGGACATCTCAACTATCAATCTTTGTACAAGCTAAGTTGTTCAGCCGCTGTCAGAGGTCTGCCTAAACTACACAACAACAAAGATCTTACATGTGTGGACTGTTCAAAAGGAAAGCAAACCCGAGCTCAACATAAGAAGACTGATGGAGTCTCTACAGATCATTGCTTAGAACTAATTCATATGGATCTTATGGGTCCAACAGAAACTGAAAGCCTAAATGGCAAAAGGTATGTTTTAGTTTGTGTTGATGATTTTTCGAGATTCACTTGGGTATGTTTTCTCAGGAGCAAAGATGAAGCCTTCCAACACTTTGAAAAGCTAAGCCTGAAGTTGATGAATGAAAAGCAAACTAAAATTCAAAGGATCCGTTCTGATCATGGTAGAGAATTTGAGAATCAGGAGTTTGAACATTTCTGCAACAACCATGGAATATCTCATGAATTTTCAGCCCCAAAGACACCACAACAAAACGGGATTGCTGAGAGGAAGAATAGGACACTTCAAGAAATGGCACGTTCAATGCTACATGCTACTACACTTGGAAAATCATTTTGGGCCGAAGCAATTCATACAGCTTGCCACATCATCAATCGTGTGTTGTTGAGACCTCATACTAACAACACTCCATATCAAATCTGGAATGGTAAAACTCCTACTGTTAAATACTTTCATATTTTTGGATGTAAATGTTTTGTCTACAGGGATAGAGAGCAAATTAAGAAGTTTGATGCTAGAGCTGAGGAAGGTTGGTTTTTGGGATATTCTAACAATTCTAGAGCTTATCGAGTTTATTTGATTCAGTCCAGGAAGGTTATTGAGTCAGTAAATGTTTTATTTGAGGATAAGTATGCTTTACCTAGAAAGGATGATGATAGAATTCCTAGTACTGATAATGCCTCAGCCAACCCTGATGTTAGTACATCCAGTCAACAACAGTCTGAAGGAATAGTTATTGATGATGAAGGAGATGCTAATCATGAAGATAACTTAGAGGATGATGATTCAAGTTCTAAAGCTGATGTTTCTGATAAGAGAAGAGGTCCAAGGACTCTAAAGCATCACTCACAACAAGACATTATAGGAGATCCCAGTGCTCAACGTTTGACTAGAAGCAAGAAGGTTAATTACAGAGAATTAGCTGGATTAAACTGCTTTATATCTAGAATGGAACCTAAGAATGTTTCAGAAGCTCTTAAAGACGAATACTGGATAGCAGCCATGCAAGATGAGTTAGTTCAGTTTGAAAGAAACGATGTTTGGGAGTTGGTCGAACAACCGAAGAACATCAATGTTATTGGCACGAAATGGGTCTTTAGGAATAAAACTGATGAGCAAGGCAACATTATAAGGAATAAAGCTCGCCTAGTTGCTCAAGGTTTTACACAGATAGAAGGTCTGGATTATGGTGAAACGTTTGCACCTGTTACAAGGATGGAAGCTGTTCGAATTTTGTTAGCATTTGCATGCTCTATGGATTTTAAGTTGTATCAACTGGATATCAAGACAACTTTCTTAAATGGGAAGATCAAAGAGGAGATATTTGTGGCACAACCTGCTGGTTTTGAAGATCCAACTAGACCAAATCATGTATATCGAGTGAAAGGTGCACTTTATGGACTTAAGCAAGCTCTTAGAGCTTGGTATGATCGATTGTCTTCATTTCTCATTCATAATGGATATAAGAGAGGGGAAGCTGATAAGACGATGTTTGTGAAGCATGAAGACAACCACTTCATAATTGCACAGGTATATTTTGATGATATAATCTTTGGATCGTCGTCAGAACATCTCAGAAACAACTTTGTTCAAGCTATGCAATCAGAGTTCGAGATGAGCATGATGGGAGAGTTGACTTACTTTTTAGGACTACAAGTGAAACAAATGAAAGATGGGATGTTTCTTAGTCAAGAAAAATATGCTCGGAATATGCTAAAGAGATTCAAGTTGGAAGATAGCAAGATTGCTAGAACTCCACAGGGTCAACAACAGAAATTATCTAAAGAGGATCAAGGAGCAAATGTAGATCAGAAATTGTATAGAAGTATGATCGGGAGTCTGCTTTATTTGACAGCAACCAGACCCGACATATCCTTTAGCACTGGAGTTTGTGCTAGATTTCAAGCAAATCCTAAGGAAGTACATTTGAAAGCTGTTAAACGCATCATGAGATATGTGAAAGGAACTATTGGATTAGGGATTTGGTTCTCTAAAAGATCAAGTTTGGATTTGATAGGGTTCACTGATTCGGATTGGGCTGGCTGTTGTGATGACAGAAGGTCAACAACGGGAGGATGTTTCTATTTAGGAAATAATCTTGTATGTTGGTTTTCTAGAAAACAGAACATAGTTGCACTTTCTACAGCGGAAGCAGAGTATATTGCTGCAACATGCTGCTGCTCACAATTGATGTGGATGAAACAAGTCTTGTGTGATTATGGGATCAAGAAGGATGATTTCAAGGTGTATTGCGACAATACAAGTGCAATTAACATTTCAAAGAACCCTGTTCTACATAGTCGCAGCAAACATATTGATATAAGGTATCATTTTATAAGAGATTTGGTTGAAGAAGGTGTGTGCAACATTGAACATATTGGGACGTTGGAACAACGTGCTGACATCCTTACTAAAGCACTCGACGGTGAAAGGTTTGAAACACTTAGATCTATTATGGGCCTTTGCTATTCTAGTTAAATTTGATCAATGTCTATGTTTATTTTACATTTTACACTTGATCTAGTCCATGAGTTTTGTAGGCCCAATTCATTTTGGACAAAGTTTTCGCAACCGTCGTCCTTGGAGTCATGATGACTGCAAACTGACGCCCCAGTCACGTCGCACGTCAGGGAGAAACCGTCTTTTGCCTCTTCATCTTCATTATCTCTCTTTAAATCGATAGCTTGTGTTTTCCGTTTTTACTACATTTCAGTTTTCAGTTTGAGTATTCAAAGTATACAAAGCTATGGCGTCTTCTTCCTCCACAAATAACCCCGAAAAAGTTTCCGATCAAGTCCCAACTAGTTCGGAACCTCCAATTACTTCTGAAACCCAAAATCCCTCAGAAAATTTTGTTGAGGATCAAAATGCCATGCCTGAAAATCCTACTCAAACCTCCACAGAAGCTACCGAAGCCCAACTTGCCGAGTTTGCTGAAAATGCCGAGCCTATTATCACTATGTATCCTACCCCTCCTCCTAGTCCAGTGCAAAATCCTCCTCAGGATCCTACTTCAAACCCTACTGGCAAATCCTCTGAAAACCCCACTGAAGCTACTCCAAATCCTGCCAATGCTGAAGCCGAACATGTCCAGGAAGAAGAAGAAGACCATATTCTGCCCCATGATGAACCAGAGGTTCCAGAACAAGCTGATGTTGGAACAGAGGTTCGACGACCTACTACTAGGTCTTCTCAGAGAAAGAAGCGGAGCACCTCTACCAGTGATGTTGGTACACCTGCTAAACGACCAAGGACCCAGAGGACTCCAGAGAAAACAAAGAGAGATTTACAGTCACAACGAGCGTTCAACATGACATACTTCACCAAGGAAATGATGCTGTTCGGAACCAAAGACCTTGTTAACAGGAAGTTCATCCCAGAGGAGACTTTTGTCCATTCTTCATACACGGACCTAGGGTTCGTAGAATTTCTTGAAGAAAGACATTTATTGAAATGGTCAAGGGTGTTTAAAGCTTACTCTCCAACACTGGTCAGAGAGTTTTACGCCAATTTACATCCTGAAGTTCTCAACAAAAAGTCTCAGTGGTTTGGTAAGATATACATTAGAGGCAAGTTTATTGATTTAACTCCTGGTGTTATCAATGTGTTGTTAGAACTTGCACCAAACGACGATCTTGGTGATCCACTGGAGTATTTGCCTCATTCGCCTGCCGACATAGCCTACACCATTTCAAATCAGAGGGCTTTTGATTTTGGGCGGAAGAAGTGCAGTGTTTCTGACATGACCATGAAATTTCACTGTTTGTTCTATTTGTGTCGTGCAAACATCCTGCCAACATCCAACGCCTCACAACCTTCACTGGAAATGGGTAAACTTTTGTTTTGTATTGATTCTGGAATAGAACTTATGAATTTTGGTCTTCTGGTTTTGAAGCGTATGCTAGGTTTTACTCGTGATTTAATCACAAAGACTGCTAGTCTACCATACCCTGGTCTTATCACATTGTTGCTGCATCAAAATGGCATTAAGACAAAGAAGGATGACCTGATCAAGATAAATGCACATTCCCCTTCCAATGAGCTTTGTGACAAGCATAATGACTTCAAGGAAGGACCACCACCGTCTGGAACTGATCTCATTTTGCAGATCAAATCTGAGTTGCTTGCCCTTAGTGACAAGCAGACTAAGATTAGTCAGGAAGCCATTGCCACCAAGCGCAAGATTGCACAGATTATAAGTATGCTCCCAGGTTCTCTGTCCCCAATCCGCAAGGCCTCTTCAAGTGGAGCTCGTTCTGAGGAGCAGAATCCATTTGCTGATGAGGAAGAGGATTCTTCAGATGGAGTAGTTTGATCCATCAAGTGGGAGAAACAAGTGTGGTGGTGTCTATTTTGGTGGAGATCATCTCGATGTGGTATGGTTGTTGGTACATTTGGGTAACACTTTTCTGACTCTGACTAAACTTTTTAATGTTTTTTTGGTGATGACTGATGGATGTTTAAACTTTGTGCTGATGACACTGTTTTGATGATTGTGTTTGTTTGTTATTGGATGAACTGTGATGAACTATTGACTCTCTATTACTGTCGTCTTGATTGGAACTTTACTTTGTTGATATTTTGTTATATTGGTTGATGTGCTTATCTATCATAATCTGAATTGATTATTGCTTGCATTTCTGATAGACACCTTGTTTGATGGATCAACATCTCCATGAAATGTGGGGGAGATTGTTAATACTGTGTTATGACAACTTAAACTTGTACTTTTCATTGAGATGTTTCTCAGGTGTTGGCACATCAGGTTGACGACGACAGTTAACTCTGCTGGTAGTTATGTGTTTTGTATTCTTTATATAGTGCAGAGTCTGTAATCTAGAATAAGATTTTCAATTGAGCGATTTTTACTTGTATTCATTCTTAGAGATTACAGAGAAAAAGTTTTGAGAGAGTCTTGTAAATGTTCTTCAAGATTTCATAGTGTGAGATTTTTTAGAAGAACAAGATTAGATTGAGATTACACTGGAATATCTGGAGATATTGTGATCTTCAATATTCAAGAAAGTTCTGGAGGAATTCATGCGATCAAAGAAGAAAGCCAAGGTGAACGACAGACAGCGCTGGTGCCTTTGAAGATTCCATTCTAGGGTGTGTTCCCTACAGGTGTGTTGAGGGGGAGTCTCAACGACGTCTGATCAGCTAGATCGTATCATCTAGTGGTAGAGTTTGGATTCTGGTGTTAGGCTTATGTAGCGTGTTTGTGTTTTGGTTTTTCTGTCTAGTGAAAGGTCGCCTGGATTGGTATCCCCCAGACGTAGGTCGGAAGGACCGAACTGGGTTATCAAATTACCGTGTTCTTTATCGCTTTCGTATACCGTAGTTAGAACATCGTAATAACATCCATAACAGAATCTTGAATCACAAAGGGACCTACAAATACTGTGTGTCTCGCTTTTTCAAAAGGATCTCTCAAATCTCTCTAAATCACTCGATATTGAGGGGACAACCTAAAAGTAAATGGAGTATTTGATAGCCATTAGGTTGGTTGTAAGTATATAGAAGAGCAAGGTGTGAAACATGTTTTGGAGGGACGTCGATAACCTCCCCGGAATGGTTTTATTGTGTAGTAGTAGTATTTGTGTGGATAAGAATATAGTAGTAGGATCATTGGAACTACTACAAGCACTTCCTTACATTTTTTTTTGGAATCACGGGACGAGTCGAGGATGATGGGATCACACGCCGACGCACCACACAACTGGACCAATTTTGTCCGACACCCTACTTACCTTTTGATTCTGTATTTTTGTTCCATTGTTTTTCAATCTCCATTATTATTGTCTATATTAACATACCACCTGTTGCTCTTCCATTATTATTACGGATCAAGTCTCAGATTGAATCATCATCATCATCATCATCATCTGTGTATTGGAGTACTGATGGTGCTACTTGTCCAAACGCCACACTCCAT
Source organism: Hygrophila difformis (assembly GCA_030278955.1). NCBI lineage: Eukaryota > Viridiplantae > Streptophyta > Magnoliopsida > Lamiales > Acanthaceae > Hygrophila > Hygrophila difformis. The sequence continues at coordinate 55,205,714 of JAOANR010000009.1, forward strand.
GACTCTACTGATCAAGCAACCTTCAACAGTACCGTTGTTTCATCCTGGCTTGGCAATTCCTACGACCCATAGGAGCCAAGACCCCTTCATTCAGAAAAGATCATTCAGTTTTCTGAAAACAGAGCGGCATTTTGTTTGGAAAGGAATGCTGTCCTCATCGGAAAGTTTATGTGGAACATGATCCTGGATTCGCTGAAGAGCTATGGATGGAAATCTTGTAACAAATCAAATCTAATCAAACCACCACCTGTTTCACTTAATAGCTCTAGGCAATAATAGGAAATACATTAATTAAATCAGAAATATGTGATTAAAACACAGAGAGACAGACTCCACCTGAATAAAAAGTCAATTTCCCCCCTGTGGTGAAGCTGAAGAAACGAATGCATGTCATATGTACATGCAAGGGCTAACATTTGTATAATATATACATGGATCAATTTTGCAAAATGGAGATACCAAAGAATACAGAATTAAACTACATAATATTAGTATAACATAGTGATACACTTGTGCACATATTTCACACTCTCCTCCTCCTGTTCTAGGAGAGACAAAAAGAAGAAAATGGAAATGTAATTTGGAGTTTTTGCAGAGACAGTTTCGATTCAACTTCTCGCCAATATCCGGAAAAGGCAAACAATCAATCATAATAATCGACAAGGACCATTTGGATAAGTTCAAGATTATGATTACCTGATTTTGGAGAACCGCTTCCATTTTGCATCAAAAAATGTGAAGACTTGCAGCAGCTCGTCAATGAATACAGTAGCAAGCCAATTTTGGTTGCCCAATATTTGTACATTAGCACGAGCTTTGTTTTTGGCAAAAAAAAAAAATCCTTCTTCTGCTCCTTAGAGCAGCGGTTTGTTATCCATGGGAAGTATGCGGGAGCGACCCCTGCCTCTTCTTGAAGTAGCAATATGAGTGATCACATAGTGGCCTAAAGCAGCAGTGGCCTCTGCGCCCATCAATTTCAGACCATTTTGGGACAAAAAGGAAATTTTATTTGAACTTCCGCTAGGAACCTCTTGCATCTGCAGTGCCAGTTTCCGAGATATGATCGTATAGAGTTGAAGCGGTTGGTCTGATAAATGTTGACGGCTATCCCTCGAGTTATACTCATTGCTGCTGTTCTCGTTGGAAGAGGTAGTCTCAAGAGTCACTTGGAGGATTCCCAACGATTCAGTGTCTTCAGACAGAAGATCAAACACAAAGCAAAATTCATCAAAGACAAGATCAGGTTTCTTGAAGAGATTAAGCAACATATCAACACTCAGTCCAGTATTCTTCTGCACATTCCTCCGAGGTTGATTTTTTCTTGTTCTTGTGGCTTGGAGGATGCGAGAGGCTTCTCTAAGGCCACTTAGATAGGCGCCATGCATCGTGGCGGGGTATTGCCTCGTTGTGGCCTCACCACCAAAAAATAGACGTCCCCCAACATTTTCCGCAAGGATATCATAGTCCTTCCCGGAAGACTTAACTCTGATATGTGAATACGAGCCATAAGAGAGAGGATCCGCTCCCCATCTTGTGCATATTGATTGTATAGGGTCAGGCACTTGAACTCCCTTAGGACCATATATGCCTGTAAAAACAAAACCAAATAAAACATTGACATTTAATATATTCACAAAGTGCACTGGGTCATTACATGTGCCATTCGACAGTACGAGCAAATGTACCTCTAAGAATGCTCAAAACATGATGAACAGAAGAAGCCGGATCAGTGCTTTCAAAAAGCTGTGCTGCCTCTCCTGCTACAAGTGCGACAAGAACAGGGGCACCTGAAACAGTGTGATAGCTGTAAAATAGAAAGAATTCTCCCCTACGCTCGCTGGATTCCCTCAGGGAGCCAAATGTATCCAAGTCCTCACCCCAGAAATTGAAGGGGAATAACATGGCAACCTTGTTAAGCAAGCCAAATCCAAGTCTCTCAATCGCAGCTAACTTCCTTTCAGGTAATTCTGGTTCAAACTTTATGGTTCGTTTCTTAAGGACTCCAAGGGGAACTGTGCAGAGGACCATATCAGCTTGAAAAACTTGGTTTCCTGCAATAACCTCGACACCTTCATTTCCATACCTAATCATCTGAACAGTCTTACCATAGAAGATTGGAATTCCTGTGCATAAAGATCTAATTAACCTCCAATTTCCACCTGCAAGAAAACAGTGGTCTCCTCCCATCTCATAAGGATCATCCTGATCCCAATAAGCAGCAGAAAGGTTTGAAAGACTTCCAGCATTAGAAAATTCCAAGTTAGCAAAGTGCCAATCAAGAAGTTGCCTTTCCTCCTTACTTCGGGCAACAGCATATAGTTCTCTAAGTGTTTCCAAAACTGTACCCAGAGAAATATTAGCTGCAAATCCACCCATTGTTTGTCTAAGTTGGGTAACTTTGTCCAGCAGCTTATTAAATATCAGCTCCACCTGAGAATCAATAACTTCATCAACAGGGGCCCCATCAGGCTTGTACAAAGGACATTTATCTCGGACTTTGTGAAGAGGAATGAGCAGTTGCCTAGCTAAAACTCCAAGAGGGTTGGCATGAATACCAGTTATTACACTCCCACCAAGGTCAACGGCAGCATATTTATCCATTTGACCCATATTTTGAGTATAAACTCTCCCCCCAGGTCGGTTTCTACCTTCAAGGACAAACACTTTGAAACCAAAGGACCTAAGCTGCCTTGCTGCAGCCAAACCAGCCAATCCTGCACCTACTATTATTACAGATGTATCAGTAGTTTCCTCAAAAATTTCTGACTCAAACGATGGAGAAACCCCGAAATTAATATACCCATTACACAAAAGAAACTCATAAGCTGCATTTATCAAGTGCGCATATTCATTACTTACAGTTTCCTTTATCTGTCCTTTAGAAAGCCATGAGTGAACATTACCCCTCCACCTTGCAAGTATATGGTTTCTTACAACAATATAATCATTCTGCTCTTTCCCACCTAATTCACTCACAACACTGGCTTTAATTTCTTCCTCAAGTAACTCATCAATTGGAAACCCCAATGATAATGCTATCATGGCTTCTGTTTCAGTTTCTTTCTCTAATTCTTTCTGTGTCCTATTTTTCTTCCGCAAAGAACCACCCAAATGTTTATCCATCAACTCATCCATGAGATTCTCGTCATAATTCTTTAAGTTTTTTTTCCTTCTTGAAGACCTCTTACCAGAATCATTTGATACTTGAGTATCCCTAATCTCCCCCATTGTTTCACAGTTTCTGAAGCTTGAATGGACTTCAATTTCCTGAACTTTAATCCAAATTAGAAACCACATTAAAAAAATTTGATAATCAGCTACCACACAGATTAAAATTTCGGAAGCAACTTCATTACACTTAAAATACATTAACAAATGAGAAAGCACATGAAATAACAAAAACCTTCTAAGATCTTAAATGTACATCTCCCTGTTAATATTTTACGCTTAAAATCTCCGAGCTTTTTTTTTTTTTTTCTGCTCACATGTCAGTTGTATATATCTTTCAACAGCTTGAATTTCATGTACATGTAACATGTTTGATTATTTGAAACTTGTATAATTATTTGGTTTCTCACTTCTCAGGTATATATCACTCAAATTTTGTTTTCTGTAACTTCACACTGCCTCCCTCCCTCCCTTATCCTTGCCAATCAAAACACAAGAAACAAAGAACAATAAAAACAAAATGGAGAAACGAATTAATCAAATCCTAGGAACTCGTGATCCACGTGGAGGCATCAACTTATATAGAGAGGGGCTTTAAATGGATACAGTCCAACTATAAAGGAAAAATCGGAAACATAACAACTAACGACCATATGATTTGGATCCACGTATACATGTTTGGTTAATTGAAAATTGTATAATTATTTGGTTTCTCAAGTATATCTTACTCAAAGATTTTGTTTTATGTAATTTCACACCACCTCTCCCTACTTTATCCTTGAACACAAGCAAATAAAGTAATAAGCAAAGAAAAATAGTAATTAAATAGAGAGACAAATTAACCACAACCTAGGAATTTGTGATCCACGTGGAGGCATCATCTTATTTAGCGAGGGGCTTTAAATGTATGCAATCCAATTATGAGGGAACCAACGAACCATAACGGCTAACAACTATATTATCTGGCTCCACCCAAAAGCAAAATTTAATGACTCAAAATCATTATCACACAGATACTTAAAGGTTTTATCAATCAATAGCAAACAGAAAAAAAATCCATGGATACACCTGCTGAATCTACCTTAAAGCCACTAGGGAATATGCTTCTTGTTTTAACGAGCATAGAAAGGACAACATATGTAAAAAAGTATGGGATATATACAGACATACAATATATAGTGGAAATTTAATTTCTAAACCACTTTGCTGCCAACAGAAAACACGGTATAACTTCACTTGGCTCATTTGGGTTCAAACATAAACCAATTTCACAAGCACTGCCCCTAAAACATCCAGTAACAAATTAGAAATAGATCATTTGACTTAACACTCCACTGAAACCTAATCCACCAGCACAAAATGCCACAACATTTAATTCTATTCAAAAAATTTGAAACCGATTCCAAATATTCGTGTGAAGCCAACTAAATTCACAATCACACGAATGCAAATCACGCCTAAACCTAAATAAACAGACAAACATGTGCATACAATTTCTCATACAAAATCACTTAATGAGCTACGCCAAACACGTGAAGATCCGGAAAAACAATACATATATACATCCAAAGAAAACAATCAAGGAAGAAAACCACAAAAGTCGTTTCACCACCTAGCAATTGAATTACGAAATTCACTTGCACAAACGAAATCCATAAATGAACAGAGAAGAGTACTTACAGACGAGAAGTTTCGGCAACAATCAATCGAATGGGAAGCAACAGCAGTCCAAGAAGGTGGAAAAGCTTCTGAGAAGTGGGGGAAGCAGAATCGAAAGGGCATCCATATTTATATGCCGCGATTTGGGGATTGCGTTAGTGAGGTACCGAGAGAGCCGGTGGCGGGACGCGGAGGTTTTACCGGCTGTAACAGGGACGGCGTCGTTTTTGGTTTTTAGGTTTGTACAGCGAGGAAATGGATTCCCGGTTAATTTGAGTTACGAGCTTGGAGAAGGGATTATCGTGTGTGGCGCGGTTTACGTGAGCCCAAGTAGGACCCACATCAGGGACCAACTACAATGGGATTAGATAAGCACAAGCCTGCATTTGTAATTAATGCAAGAACCTGAATTTTTTTTAACGGAGATACTAGTATTTCCTTTGAATAAAATTACAATAACTTCTTTTTATTTATTGAAATTTAACAAGGAAATTCTGGGGGAAAAAAATAAATGTTTGAATGTGTATTGACATATTACATCAACAAATACAATTATACGTGGTACAAATTCAATCACTCTACTAAAAGAGTAATGAGAAAATAAAAAATGGAAATATACATAAAAACTAAAAGAGGGAATGTATTATTTCCTTGTTCTATAACTTCTATACAACAAAACGCAAAAACACAAAACTCTATACCCTAAAACAAACCCAAACATGACACCCAAATTTGTCCATTTCATTGATTCATTCAACTTTTGCTCCCTCAAATAATCCTCCCCAAAAAGCACACAAACGCCCCTCAAATTCTCCAAGCACTTGTTCCTTCCCTTCCCTCCATACTCATTCACAATCAAGCTCTCAAAGGGATACTTGAAAAGGCTCACATAATGCATGAACAACCAATAGATAGGTATGTTCTCGCGCGATATGAAGTACCCGGAGAAGAGGAAGAAGCCCCCCATGAGGCCCGCAATGATGGACGTCCCCATAATGAAGTTAGGCACAAGCGCACTGCAAAAAGCTGTGAAGGCATTCGACATGAGGACAACGAGCCACACGACAAGGATAAAGTAGAGGAAGCCATCAAGATCGCGCCTCAACCCAACTAGCCAATAAGCCGGCGTGCTATACAAAAGGCTTATCAAAAGCAAGAACGGAAGGAAGACGAGGGTGTTTGCCGTGACATAGGATGAGACCCTGTATGATCCACGTGAGATTTCTCGTGTGAATATGTGTCGTTCTTGTAGGAAGATCGGTAGGCCTTCTGTCGTGGATGATAGCAAGAAACTCAACGAGAAGATGAAGAAGCCCAGCCTAGTTTGAAGGGCCACTTGTCCGAGGTTGTCACTTAGCTTCATGTACACGGTCCCTAGTATCGAACCAACTAGAATCGCTTGAACAACTTTTGTAGCAAAGAGTTCCTTGGTTCGAAAAATGTTCTTACAAAATCTTTCTCCGAGTATTTGAACCTCCTTGACATACGAGTTCGTGTAGCACGGGACCACCTCCTTATCGCCCATCACATTGCCAACCGTTGCTCTACCATCAATGTTGAGTCGTTTGGCTTGGCCACGGTACGTGTCCAAGGCCTCGCGGCCAATAGTATTCGTGACTTCTATGGCGAACTCAAGAATATTGATGTGAGGAGGGATGTGATGCCCTGCGTATAACAACTCATTCTCAAGCGAACGCAACGAACCATTATGCAAAACGTACCCATTCGACAATAGGATGAGCTTGTCGAAAAGTTCAAGGATCCTAAACCCCGGTTGATGGATAGACAGGACGATCGTCTTCCCCTGACTCACGGCCATCATTTTAAGCAGTGAGATTATGTGAAGGGCTGAAGCGGAATCCAAACCCGAGGTAGGTTCATCAATGAGCAACACGGGGGGATCGTGCACGAGCTCCACCCCAATCGAAAGGCGCCTCCTCTCTCCCCCGGAGATGCCACGGTTCGACCCATCGCCCACGCTCGTGCCCGCCACATGATCCAATCCAAGATCCCCCATCAACATCCTCACTCTTTGTGAAGCCATTTTTTTCCCACCGGGCATCCTCAAAAGCGCGCTGTACATGAGCGTTTCCTCGACGGTCAGCAAGGGGAACAGGGCATCATCTTGTGTGACATAACCGGACAACCTACGGAACATCTCGCCCTCAACAGGATAACCATTGACAAGCACCTGTCCGGAGGAGATCCTCCCTGCAAGAATCTCCAACAATGTGGTCTTTCCAGCGCCACTAGGCCCCGCGATCGCGGTTATCTCGCCCGGCTTCGCCTCTAGGCTCGCGTTCTTGATGACGATCCTCCCGGACGACGATGGCTTTGAGTTGTTATTAGCCCTGCAAGAGAAGAGGTAATGGAAGGGATCATAAGGGCCCTGGCAAGTGTAGGACAAGTTCTTGGCTTCTATGGTGTAGGAAACTCGCCGGGGACGGGAAACTGGCAGCTGATCCATTGAGAGAAGAATGGAGAAATGGGATCGATGTTTGGTTTGTGAAGGAGAAGAAGGGACAAAGAGGATGAGCTAACACAACCACCTTGTTATATAGTACCTGCTTAAGAATGTACACAAGATAGATGATGTGTGTATTTAATTCTGTAGAGGAAAATTTTGGATGAACTAAAAGAAAAATGGGAGACATATGGCAATTGGGAAGATCAACAGAGGCTTGAATTGGGAGTGTTTCTTGTGGGATGGAGAAAAGGTTTTGAGGATGGCTTGGTTCTTGCAGGTAAACCATATTTTGACCATGGGAAGTTTGGTGTGTCTTGTTGGGTTTCCTTAGGAGGTCCACGGATTCCAACTCCCACTATCAACCGTACACGAGTATGGTGCTGGAGTCCCGGGACAACTTGATTTTGGATTTGGGCACTCATTGTTTTCGTAGTCTTTCTGAATCCATAGATGGATGGATCATGGAAGTAATATGTTCTTTATAGTATTATTTTAGTGGGGTTTGGAATTATTTAATTTTTGGAAGTCTGGTATAGATTTGGTAGTGTAAAGTGCTAAATTAAAAGGCAACTATTTATCTAACCTTACTAACTTCCTTTTCTTTCTTTCTGCCAAACCCAAAAAAAAGGACTTGTAAGCTTTATTTCTTTTGGAATTGAAATACTTTCAACTGTCTCTGAACAAAGGTTGCATAAGGTGGTTGGATAGTACTAAGTATTTGTTTGTATTACATGGCAAAAATGAGATTTTATATTATCATCAGATTTTTTGTTTGGGATATCTATCAGTTTTTTTGTTAGGGATATTTTGCCCTTTAATAAATTTGAAAGTAACTTTAAACGTATGTATAAGTTTAGTGGGTTAAGGATGAAGACTTAGCCCAAGTGTTTAAGTTCCTTGACTTCCAACGGAAGATTGGAGGTTCGATTCCCCACCGCCCCCTATCCCTCTCTTTTATTCTCTCTGTAATTTGTATGACCTGGGCTTCCACAACCCTTTCCAGGCCTTCAATGGCTCCTAAAAAATAAAAGTTTAGTGGGTTGACATCTTCCAAAACAGTTCTTGCTTAAGTTGTTTTTATACAAGACAACAAGCCCAGCTAACAAGGAAAGTTATCATTCAAACCCATTTTTGTTGGTTATCTTCTATATAATAAATCCTGAATATTTTTTTGCCTGTGCAGACTCTTTTGTCCTTATTCAATATAATTAATTCTTTTTAATCTTTAGGGTTATATCAGTAATTATACCACCATTTTATAATCAATGGCTACAATTAATCCACGTCATTGATGATTAATCGCTGACTAATTCCAACTCACCTTCCACATCATCAATATATATATTTAGAAAATACATCTATCTATTAATATAATAAAATCTTGAGAAAATCTTCATATATATCTTAAAAAGATGTAAAATTTTTTATGACACTTCAAAGATATAAATTGATTCGAAATATATAATATAAATTATTTATTTGTATATATATTTTAATGAATATTATTGTAATATTATTATATTATTTAATTTAGGTTAAAATTTTATGTCTAAAATATATAATCCTATATGAATATAATAACCATATTTTAAATACAAAATACATCATTAAAAATATATATTGAATAATCAATTTATAATATGTATAATAGTAGGGATGATAATCATAGATTAATTTTTCTATTTATATTTTATTTGCATAAAAAATTGAATTATACTTTGGTATATGTATTATGAAAAAAAAATAATTTATTTCTTATGTCATTTAAAAAAAGATAATAAAATTTTTATTTTATTAAAAATATTATTTTAATAAATATACTAAAATAATAACATCTATCATTTTAAATATATTAATTGAGTTAGCATTAGTTTGTATTAAAAAAATTAATACCCGTGCGCAAAGCGCGGGTGAGAAATCTAGTAATAATAACATCAGCTTTAAAATGGGTCAGGTTTTAATTTTTTTGTTTTTATGTTTTAATATCACATTTTACACTCTAAGTTTGGTATTTTTGCAAATTTAAGAAAACTTAAACCAGACATTTCATGTCCAGTTTAATAAGGAAATGAAATCTTGTGAAAAGCATAATTAATAAAATACGTGGATCTACCATTAAATTTCAAGATGAAATGATACTTTAATTTGTAATTTTTTTTTGAAAAAAAAATACGAGGGGAGGATAATTTAAAGGGTTAATTAAAAGAGAAAATGAAAGGGAGGGTGTTGATGAAAAAAAAGAGAAGAAGTTATGTTTCCGCATGAGAGGTCAGTAATTTCTGTGTGCATAGAAGAATTTTCTTAAAATATCATAAAGGTTAGTCATTAGTCATTACATAATTCATTATAACTAAAATAAACCTTTTTTTTTTTTCTTTTTGGTAAAAGAGAGCCGAATCCATTCATTCAAAAGATTACATACTAATAGGATTGAGACTTGACCCAGGTGGTCAAACTCCCTAACTCTCAACCTTTAGGTTGAGGGTTCCAATCCCACCCCGCCCCCTATCCCTCCTTTATTTCCCTTTGTAATTGTGTGACATGAGCCACAACCACCCATTTACTAGTCTGTACAGTCCATTAAGAAAAAAAAAAATTACATCCTAATTTATTTTAAAAGTTAATACCTACCCTAATCATATTGCAAGGAATAATTTGATGGGCCAAACTTCAAAAAACTCGTGTAAACGTTTGCCCAAGCCCCAAAGTACGATCTCAATAGATACTCCGTTATTTGTATTGACAATAAATTAGTAATTTCTTAATCAACTAGTAATTGGAGTATCTAATATTGCAAAGCTACTTATGAGATTGAGATTTGGGTCAATAATAACTCCAAACGCCTCATAGAGACTATTTTAGCGTTTAAATTTTTAAAATTACTATAAATAATAAATATTTTTTTTATTTTAATAGTTAAACTCTAAATTCTATATATCCTCAAATTATATCTTTTTAAACTCCTCCATCAAAATTGCAGTTGACTTGAGTGAATTGGAGCTTTAGCCGCTTAAGCAAGGTCTTGGGTTCAAGCCTTGTGTATGCAAAAAACTGTTTTGGAAGAGCCGTCCTGGTCTTGGGTCCAATGTGGCCTGAGGATACTCGGTTATTCACAAAAAAAAAAAAAAATTATCACAACAACATTACTCAAACTATCTTAATTACTCAATTTAAAATTATTTTTCACCATTAATTTTAAAATTTAAATTCTAAAATATAAATTCCAAACTCTAAATTTTAATCGATTTTCAAACATTTAACTGTTACACAATAAATAAATTATTTATCTTGTTTCCTATATCTCTATATTATAGAAAACATTATGGTATGAAATTCCACCACCACTTATTCAGACATTTAATGACTCACAAAAAAAAAAAAAAATCTCAAGCCCAAAACATTGGATTGTTGGTCAAAGAAGCCAAGAAAGACCTTATTTAACAACCATATGTAGCATGCTGAAACATTCGGATCTTGACTGGACCCGAGCTTCCCAAACTCTATGCTATTTTTGAATTCTGCAAGGGTCTTACTGCCTTCTTGATTGACTCTATTTGGGTCTTTGGAGTACTTTGGGGGCAGGGTGAATATAGCAGACCAGCACATTAGGTGGTCGAAAATTGTTCAGACTTGGTAAAAGTTGTCACGACACCTGTAGTATGATAGAGGACTTATTGCAACGCCCCCACGGACCAATTTACGATGTCTCCGTCGCTAATATACATCAAGCAAGCGACGTGGATTGGCCAGGCCTTCTTCGGCTAATGAGACCTCAATCCTGAAGCCTTTGGAGTATCTTTCAAAACATGTAAGCCAAATATACTAACTCTCTTCATTTCTCATTTCAGGTAATTTAAATATAGGCCGGCGGCCGCAGCTATCTACACACAACATTTCCACTAAACACACACCATTTATTCAATACACACCATCTCCAAATTAAAAAATTCATCGTATTACTAACACACACCACAAAGATTTACTATTATACCCTTACAAGTTATTTCTTAAAAATAAAAAATACAAATCATAACTTTACTAACTTTTTTTACTAAACACACATCAACAAATCAATCCAAAAAAAAATCAAACAAAAAACCCTACCCATCGTATTCCCTCCCAATCCCCCTCCTCGGTCCTCTTCTCCAATCTCCCGCATCCTTGCTGACTGCGTCACCTCGCTGCACCTATGTTCTCTGTCGTCGCACCCTGTAACGCCCCGAAAATTCAAACCTGATTTTCGCAAGCATTACCGCTGTACTAACTATCCTAAACTAGTGGCCAGCTAATTTAAAACAGCTAGTACAACACTGGGTAAACCTAAAGTGATCATCTGATTAATCCGGTTTAATGCGGAAGCTAAAACAAATAAAACACATAAGCACATAGGAGGTATCACCATCATAATCAAATAAACATTCCAGCTGCTCATCCAGACTGCAAGCCTCTCAACAGCATACCAATATCTCGAACAGGGCTACCAGCCCAAAGTGTGAATCACATAAGGCCACCGGCCGAAAGAAAGCAGATTCTAGGCACACAGGCCTCAACTAGCATAAAATCCAAGTCATAATAAACAATAAAGTATCACATAATCACGTAAGATAAACATAAAAAGTCCTATCTATGTGATCTCTCAATACCCCAAACCCAAATCATGCTCCAGCGCCTCCAGCAGGATCTATAAAACAAACAAAAGCAAAGGGGGTCAGTACAACGTACTGATCAAGGCTACGTGCCGGGGAGTAAGAGAAAACAGAATCACATCTCAAGATAGTAAATATAGGTAATAAATAAATATATATTAATAACGGCAGAATATAAATAAAGAAGTTAAACACCACACCGTCCCATACCGGTGCTTCAACCACGATCATACAATTGACATAAATAAATCATCACACCGTCCCATACCGGTGCTTCAACCACAAACATACAATTTATGCACGTAATGCATGGCCTAACATACACCTATCTACCCTATATGCAAATGCAAATGAATATGCCTAGCCGGCAACCTAAAAACCCGGGCGGTATGAACCCACGGGTGAGGATATCATCAACTCCAACCCGTTACAGGGTAACATACACCATCCCCGCAGGGATCCGCAATCGCGCCAGTCGTAGCTGAATATCATATCTCGCCCCATCGGGCTAACAGGCATAACAGCCAATAATCCACCCCTCAGGGCCAACAGACATAACAACCCATAATCCACTCCGTAGGGCCAACAGGCATAACAGCCCATAATCCACCCCGTAGGGCCATCGGGACACAACAACACACGTGTGAAGGCTGCCCGATCAATCATAAACATTATAACAACCCATCGGGTTAATAACCGTCAATTCCACTGCAATAACATGCATATAACAATACAGTGATATTCAAGCACCCACACACTAGGTTCGCATGCTTCTCAACATATAAGGAATTCAATACATAGCCCTTTAGGCTAAGGCATTAATGATATAATAATTCAACAGTTCCCCTAAGCAATTCAACAACCCCCACGGGCCAATTGATTAACCCAGGTTTACCAATAACATTTGGGGAAGTCATAACAATAATTGGTGCAAAGAAAACATCATTATAGAATCAAAATCGCACAAAAATGGGCCAAACAGAGCCTTCCTGCGCTCACTGCGCGCCCGCGCGCGTAAAACGCGTGACATACGCAGCCAAGTACTGTAGCGATTACTGTAGCAAGTTACTGCGGTAACTACTGTAGCAGTTACTGTAGCAAGTTACTGCGGTAACTACTGTAGCGAGTTACTGCGGTAACTACTGTTCAAGTTACTGTGGTAGTTACTGTTCAAATTACCGTGGTAATTACTGTTTAAATTACCGTAGTAATTACTGTGGCGAATTACTGCGGTAACTACGCGAGTTACCGCGGTAACTACTGTACAGGTACTGTAGCAGTACTGTAGCAGGTACTGTAGCAGTTACTGTTCATCGTCTTCTCCGATTTTCCAATCGGTTTTCCGGCGATTTCGTCGGAATCCGACCCCCAAATACCCCCAAACACGTAATTTAAGCAATATAATCCCTTGCCTGATGTCTTCCAACGATTACACTCTTCCAAATGCCCAAATCGGACCTCAATCGAACCAAAACCTAACATAAAAAAAATCATCTCCAACTCACCATCAAAACCAACAAATATATACTCAAATCGAAGAGGAGGACGAGGGGAATCACTTACCAACAATCAATTAATCGATCTTCAAGAACACGCGATGATTCGGGGGAGTCAAAGCTTCTCCCTTTCTTCCCCCTTCTCTTTCTCTCTTTTCTCCTCCCGTCTCCTTCTTTCCCTTTCTTCACAATTTTCCAACTTATGCAAAACAACCCCTCTATACTTCCAATTTCTTAGTAATTATAGAAGACCCCCCAAACACTCTTAATAACAACAAATTGGCCCCATCCGGAGTGAAATACAAAATAACTAAAGATCAAGTTATTTAAACAGTCCAATTAATTAAATCGGGTCATTACATTCTTCCCCCCTTACGATCATTTCGTCCCCGAAATGCACATTCAATAACATGTTCAAAATCAAAATCAAGGGGAAAATGTTACTTCAAGGCAACGGAGTCAAGTCCAAGTCTGGGTACTTCAGCTTCATATGCTCATCGGTTTCCCAAGTAGCATCTTCAGCCCCATGCCTAGACCACAGCACCTTAACCATCGGGATGGTTTTGTGCCTCAAGACCATTTCCTTTGCATCAATCACCCGAACTGGATACTCCTCATACTCCAGACTTGCATCCAACTCAATCTCATCAGGCTGGATAATCTTAGATGGGTCACACACGAACTTCCGGAGTTGAGACACATGAAAGACATCATGAGCTCGACCCACTTCGGCTGGTAAAGCCAACCTATAAGCCACTTTACCAATTCTCTCCACAATCTTATAGGTTCCAATGTATCTCGGGCTCAGCTTGCCATTCTTTCCAAATCGTCGTACCCTTTTCGTAGGTGATACCCATAGCAATACCCTTTCACCAACCTCAAACTCCACATCTCGACGAGCTAAATCAGCGTAACTCTTCTGTCTGTCCTGAGCTTCTTTCATACGGTCCCTAATGATCCTCACCAACTCCACAGTCTGCTCAATCATTTCAGGACCCACATTCACCTTATCTGTTGGATCATTCCAACTTAAAGGACTCCTACACTTTCTCCCATACAATGCCTCGAAGGAGGCCATACCAATACTTGCATGGTAACTGTTATTGTAACTGAACTCCACCAAATTGAGGTGATTCTCCCAACTAACTACCCTGAAAGTCCAGTGCACAAGCTCGCAACATATCCTCTAAAGTTCTAATGGTCCTCTCTGTCTGACCATCTGACTGAGGATGCCATGCAGTACTCATGCTAATCTGCGTGCCAAACGCTGCCTGCACATCCTTCCAAAACTTGGACAAAATCTGGCATCCCGATCAGACACAATCTCCTTGGGAATCCCAAACCTTTTGACAACATGCTGAATATAAGCCTGTGTAAGCTGGCTTATACTCCATGTCAGTTTCATGGGTATGAACACTGCACTATTTGTCAATCGATCCACCACTACCCAGATAGTGTCCATCTTCCTCATCGTCTGAGGAAATCCAGTCACAAAATCCATGGAAATGGATTCCCACTTCCATTCAGGTACTGCTAAAGGCTGTAGCAAACCCATCGGCCTCATGTGCTTAACCTTCACACGCTGACAGGTCGCATACTTAGCCACATAATCAACTATCTCCCTCTTCATGTTGTTCCACCAGTAAGTCTGTCGGATGTCTTTATACATCTTTGTGACCCCTGGGTAACCAGAATAAAGAGTTGTGTGAGCCTCATCCATGACCTTCTTCTTCAGTTCATCACAACACTTCTAAATGCACTATCTCCCTGCTATCATGCTGACTAGCAAATATCTCATCAATCAAAGATGATGCAGTAACTATCATGATTAAGGTGTGCTGAACATAGCCAACAGGAACTACCTGAACCTCAAGTCTGAGTAGCTCCCTGCGCCATTCAGGCATCACTTCCAAGCATGCCACTGAATGATTCTCTTTCCTGCTCAAGGCATCTACCACCCGGTTTGCCTTTCCCTCAATGTACTGAATGTCTATGTCATAGTCCTGCAATAACTCCATCCACCTCCTTTGTTTGCCACTCATATGGTCTGAGGTGTACAAACACTTCAAATTCTTATGATCTGAATAGATTCTACATTTTGCCCCATACAAATAGTGTCTCCAGATCTTCAGAGCATGCACTACCGCCGCCATCTCCAAGTCATGAGTCGGGTAGTTTGGCTCATGTGGCTTAAGCTGTCGAGATGCATAAGCAATCACATTGCCCTTTTGCATCAACACACAACCTAAACCCTTAAGTAACGCATCCGTGTAAACTTCATACCCGCCTGAAGCATCAGGTAGTACCAAAATAGGTGCCTCTATCACTTTTTTCTTCAGCAATTCGAATGCTTGCTCACAAGCATCATCCCATCTGAATTTGACATCTTTCCTCAATAATCTAGTCAGAGGTCTAGCAATACTAGAGAACCCCTCAATGAAACGACGGTAGTAGCCAACAAGACCCAAGACTTCTGATCTCTCCCACGTTCTTTGGGGCTTGCCACTTTAGTACCGCTTCCACCTTAGCTGGGTCAACTACAACACCTTCAACAGAAACAATGTGGCCCAGAAACGACACCTTCTCCAACCAGAACTCACATTTAGAGAGTTTAGCATATAACTTATGCTCTCGCAATGTGTTCAACACTGTCCTCAGGTGGCCAGCATGTGTCTCACGAGTCGGCGAATAGACCAGAAAATCATCTATGAAAACAACCACGCACACATCCAGCATGGGACGGAATACCCTATGCATAAGATCCATGAAGATCGCTGGTGCGTTAGTCAAACCAAAAGGCATGACAGGGAATTCAAAATGTCTACCACGAGTTCTGAAAGCTGTGTTAGACTTATCAGCCTCCGCCACCCTTATCTGATGGTAGCCCGATCTCAAATCAATCTTACTAAATATACTAGCCCCTCTCAACTAATCAAATAGATCCTCAATCCGAGGTAAATGATGCTTGTTCTTCACTGTGATTCGGTTCAAACCCTTGTAGTCGATGCACATCCTCATCGACCCATCCTTATTCTTAACAAACAGTACAGGAGCTCCCCAATGCGAGCTACTCGGCTGGATATACCCCTTACTAGTAAGCTCACTCAATTGATCCTTCAACTCCTTCAACTCAGCAGGAGCCATCCGGTAAGGAGCCTTAGAAATAGGAGATGCATCAGGCATTAGCTCGATAGTAAAATCAATCTCTCGAGTGGGTGGGAGACCAGGAATTCCGTCGGGAAATACATCCCCGAACTCAGAGACAACAGGGACACTCGAAGCAGCAGGAACCTCTGCTCGAAGATCCCTCATGTGCCACAGGGAAAGAGAATAACCACTACGCATCAAATCACACAACGCAGCAACAGAAACCACACTAATAGCAGGTGGAATCAAAGAAGGTCGGTAAGAAACACACTTACCCAAAGAATCCTAAAAGCATATTCGTGGAACACCACAATCAATCACAACACGATGGCAAACAACCAATCCATGCCCAATAGTACGTCAAAACCAACCAGACTAAAGACCACCAGGTCAGCCCTGAATTCACGACTCTCGATGCTCAACACAGCATCTTGCATCAAATGATCACTTCGAATATTATCACCCGAAGGTAAAGAAACTAGCATGTGGTACGGCGCCAACGGTCCTACACCGTGCTCTTGTACAATTCGCAAAGCCACTAAATAACACGAGGCTTCCGAATCGCACAGTACTAAGGCAGAAGGATTCGTAGCAGTGGTAGCATCTACTCCATGCTTACGAATGAAATTCAGAGTCCCGAATGAACATGAGACTCCAGAATCAAACAAAATAACTGTATCACAAAATGCGAAATAAATAATTCCCATATCAGGGAAACGGGTTTATCTCTCAACCAGAGAGTCAAGAAGAAACACCTACGATACAAGAATCACACACATGCCAAAACGTTATCCAATCAACATAACGTTTCCATAACATAAAGACGACATACTAGGAAGTCCCCTAGTTCAGACTCGCCCAGAGATATCGGCCCCCTTCACGTTACCGATCTTGCCATGCAGAACAGTCACCTTGCCTCGTCTCACGCGACAGGCATTCAACTTCGACGAACCATCTAATGTTATTTTGATTGACCCAGTGTCAATTCTATGCCACTTCAAATCATTATTCTTTCTAACCAAATCCGACTATACCCTTACTGGCATAACTAAGAAATAGTTTCCACCATCCTTCGCATGCAGGCGGACTGCAATTATCTATATCACCCCAATGGGTTATCGCACTATGGAGACTTTCTCAGTACTCTATCTCACTCTCGAGGGTACGTCAAACCCATCTGAACACCATTCAACAGATTGATCCCGCTTGGATCGCCATTCGAATAGCCCAGGCTTCCATGAGGCCTTTCCAAACTATTCAGCCAACTTAGATTACAACATCAACAAACAATGTTAGCAGAAATCACCAATCGTATACAAAGCAGTATATATAAACGACAAAATTAAATAACCGATCAAAAGTCATTCATAGACCTCAATGACTGTGAGATAACAAGGATCCTGACTAGAGTACCATGGTTCCCTCACAGTTCCCCAACTGTGAATTAACCTGGTGTGCGCAGAAATAATCAGATATAGTAAAAATGCAATTCTATGTTATATGTACCCCACACACAGCTCACCACCTATGTCAACACAAATTTTAATAAGATAAAAGAGCACACAGACTCTGATACCACTCTGTAACGCCCCAAAAATTCAAACCTGATTTTCGCAAGCATTACCATTGTACTAACTATCCTAAACTAGTGGCCAGCTAATTTAAAACAGCTTGTACAACACTGGGTAAACCTAAAGTGATCATCTGATTAATCCGGTTTAATGCGGAAGCTAAAACAAATAAAACACATAAGCACATAGGGGGTATCACCATCATAATCAAATAAACATTCCAGCTGCTCATCCAGACTGCAAGCCTCTCAACAGCATACCAATATCTCGAACAGGGCTACCAGCCCAAAGCGTGAATCACATAAGGCCACCGGCCGACAGAAAGCAGATTCTAGGCACACAGGCCTCAACTAGCATAAAATCCAAGTCATAATAAACAATAAAGTATCACATAATCACGTAAGATAAACATAAAAAGTCCCATCTATGTGATCTCTCAATACCCCAAACCCAAATCATGCTCCAGCGCCTCCAGCAGGATCTATAAAACAGACAAAAGTAAAGGTGGTCAGTACAACGTACTGAGCAAGGCTACGTGCCGGGGAGTAAGGGAAAATAGAATCACATCTCAAGATAGTAAATATAGGTAATAAATAAATATATATTAATAACGACAGAATATAAATAAAGAAGTTAAACACCACACCGTCCCATACCGGTGCTTCAACCACGATCATACAATTGACATAAATAAATCATCACACCGTCCCATATCGGTGCTTCAACCACAGACATACAATTTATGCACGTGATGCATGGCCTAACATACACCTATCTACCCTATATGCAAATGCAAATGAATATGCCTAGCCGGCAACCTAAAAACCCGGGCGGTATGAACCCACGGGTGAGGATATCATCAACTCCAACCCCGTTACAGGGTAACATACACCATCCCCGCAGGGATCCGCAATCGCGCCAGCCGTAGCTGAATATCATATCTCACCCCATCGGGCCAACAGGCATAACAGCCAATAATCCACCCCTCAGGGCCAACATGCATAACAGCCCATAATCCACTCCGTAGGGCCAACAGGCATAACAGCCCATAATCCACCCCGTAGGGCCATCGGGACTCAACAACACCTGTGAAGGCTGCCCGATCAATCATAAACATTATAACAACCCATCGAGTTAATAACCGTCAATTCCACTGCAATAACATGCATATAACAATACAGTGATATTCAAGCACCTACACACTAGGTTCGCATGCTTCTCAACATATAAGGAATTCAATACATAGCCCTCTAGGCTAAGGCATTAATGATATAATAATTCAACAGTTCCCCTAAGCAATTCAACAACCCCCACGGGCCAATTGATTAACCCAGGTTTACCAATAACATTTGGGGAAGTCATAACAATAATTGGTGCAAAGAAAACATCATTATAGAATCAAAATCGCACAAAAATGGGCCAAACAGAGCCTTCCTGCGCTCACTGCGCGCCCGCGCGCGTAAAACGCGTGACATACGCAGCCCAGTACTGTAGCGATTACTGTAGCAATTACTGTAGCAAGTTATTGCGGTAACTACTGTAGCGAGTTACTGCGGTAACTACTGTAGCGAGTTGCTGCGGTAACTACTGTACAAGTTACTGTGGTAGTTACTGTTCAAATTACCGTGGTAATTACTGTTCAAATTACCGTAGTAATTACTGTGGCGAATTACTGCGGTAACTACGCGAGTTACCGCGGTAACTACTGTACAGGTACTGTAGCAGTACTGTAGCAGGTACTGTAGCAGTTACTGTTCATCGTCTTCTCCGATTTTCCAATCGGTTTTCCGGCGATTTCGTCGGAATCCGACCCCCAAATACCCCCAAACACGTAATTTAAGCAATATAATCCCTTGCCTGATGTCTTCCAACGATTACACTCTTCCAAATGCCCAAATCGGACCTCAATCGAACCAAAACCTAACATAAAAAAAATCATCTCCAACTCACCATCAAAACCAACAAATATATACTCAAATCGAAGAGGAGGACGAGGGGAATCACTTACCAACAATCAATTAATCGATCTTCAAGAACACGCGATGATTCGGGGGAGTCAAAGCTTCTCCCTTTCTTCCCCCTTCTCTTTCTCTCTTTTCTCCTCCCGTCTCCTTCTCTCCCTTTCTTCACAATTTTCCAACTTATGCAAAACAACCCCTCTATACTTCCAATTTCTTAGTAATTATAGAAGACCCTCCAAACACTCTTAATAACAACAAATTGGCCCCATCCGGACTGAAATACAAAATAACTAAAGATCAAGTTATTTAAACAGTCCAATTAATTAAATCGGGTCATTACACACCCTCACTGTCGCCTCGCCCCTGCAATATGAACAAAGTTTTAGTATTTTTTTACATGTCTGTTTAAGAATATATTTCGAATAAACATTGTATGTTCAAGAAGAAACTTTGAACAAATAAGTCATTTTCAGGAAAAAAAAAATATTTGAACATAGCATATGCGTTCACGAAATAATTTGGAACGCAACTCCTTTGTTCAGGAAACTAATTCTGAACACGACACCAACCAAAAATTTTAATATTGTCACATGTATGTTCAGGAAAATATTGCGAACATATAAGCGTTCGCGAAAAAAATTGAACGTTGCATATTCGTTCAGGATTATTTTTCGAACATAACCCATATGTTCAGGAAATCGAACCTGAACAGTTTGCGCAAAAATAAAAAAAAAATCGGTTTTCAAAGTAATTACCATGACTTCCGAGGGCGAATTTTCATCTGGCATTTCGCATATATCTGCTTGTAGAACACTTTGATGTGCTTTTCCACTAATTTGTCTTGCATTTGAGTGGTATTTAGTGTAAGAAAAATTTTAGAGTTTGAACGGAGAAGATAATGGAGGAACGAGGGAAGAATATGAATGTGAGATGAGGGTTTGGAGTTTAAATATGGTGTATATTTAGTATTTTTGTGGTGTGGGTTTGAAAATGTGATGATTTAGGGGTGTGTATTTTGATTTTTATCAAATGGGGGTATTTTAGAAAGACAAAAAATAGATGGTGTGTGTTTAGTGAAAATATGGTGTGTAGATAGCCGTGACCTTAAATATATTTTTTGGGTGAGCCGAAGCCAGAACCTTAAATATATTGTTAATTATTAATAATGCAAATCGTATATAAGTAATAATTATAAAAATAATTAATATTTTAAAACCTTTTTATTTTATATAATTATACTAACCAAATGAATTAAATTTATTCCATGAATAAATAGTACTCCCTCCGTCCCACAATAATGTTTCCATTTGACTTTTTGACACTGTTCATTGTTCAACTTTGACTCGATATTATTGTAATTATATATTTTAAAAAATAGTCGAGTTCGGTCTTGTTAGATTCGTCTAATCGTATAGTTTTAGAATATATATTTTACATAATTTCTACTTGTATATATTTTGAGATATTAAAAATTTAAAAAGTGCATTGAATTGTGTGCAGAAATGAAATGAAAACATTATTGTGGGACGGAAGGAGTATAAGTATATAAATTGATCACATAAATATAAACGGTGTGTGCATAATAGCAGGGGATATTGACGGAATTGACGCCAACTTATTATAGCAGATTATTCAATGTTGGATGTCAGCTGAAACCAAATATTTTGTGTATAATTAGATCCTAAAACGAAATGATTCGATTCTCATTTATTGTATTCATAGTTTTTTTGGAAGAGCTATTGTATTCATAGTTTGAATAGATTTTTTTGGCGTGTCATAGTTTAAATAGATTTGAAACACAACTTAGTGATTTAATTAAGCGAGCTAATTATTTAAATCTTTTTTATTTATTCGTCTTTAACACAAAATATTGGTGCCAAACTTACATCGTGCCATGCATTGCTGCCTAGAATTTTACCAGGTCTAGAAGAAAATCAATGTGCAACTTTCTTCACAAAATTTGATAACCAGATGTATATGTATGTGTTGATGCAACCATGGAATTTTCTTGTTCTATCTGACCTATAAAATCGCTGTAATTTTCATCACCATATGATACCCAAAAATATATGGTAAAAAAATAAAAATCTAATTTAAATCACATAACAATAAAATAATACTTTAAAAAACATAGTTTGTACTTAAACACATAAAAAAATAAATTAGAAATGAGATATTTAGATAAGTCCGGCAATATTTAAAATCCAAAAACGTTGAAGTCGAACCCTCTGTTATATACCCACCCGTATATAAATTCTAATTACATGTGCGAACACCACCAGATACCACTGGGGCCGCACACACTTAATTCCTCTGCACACCTCCCTCCGGCCGCCGGCTGCGGCGGCGGCTTCAGAGTGATTCTCTAATAATTGTGTAATTTCTTTGTACTTTTTTGTTCCTCCTTTTTAAAATTTTGTATTGTTCGAATGATTTGTTGTTTAATTCTGATGATCATATGGTTTTGTGGGGGGTGAAAATAACTAATTTTCTTCTCGGCTTCAATTTGGTGAATTAGTTTTCTGGTGGACGGGATTGTTGTTCTTTTAGTTTTCATAGACCGTGTAAATTTTGAAGAAGCATCTTTTTTCGTCTGGAGAATTGTGAGTTCTGTTTTGAATTGGTTGATCGAACCTAGTGGATTGCATAATTTAAGCGCGTGTTCATCGTGGTGAAAGTTGGTGAAATTTTTTGTGTTTAGTGTTTCTGGCTTTTGTAATTTTGGGGAAGTGGTTGAACTTATTCTCTGTTTAAAACTGATGGAGGTATGGTAAGTCATTTGGTCATTGTTTGTCTCATTTTGGAGAGTGTACTTAAAAGTCGAGAATTACTTAGTCAGCACTCATACTAGAAGTCGTCTGAGGTGACGCTGGATTGGGGAATTAAGGCCAATTCTTACTGTCTTTTCAATTGTAAATGCTTGTCAATTTTGCTGAAGATACTTTATTTCTTTTGATGATTTTATTTGCTGTTATTATTTCCAAGTCCTTATGAAATCTCTTTTTAATTCTTGCAGGTTTAATACCAGTTGGTATTTTTTGTCTTTCTCGCTTAATTTGCATGGTTGAACCATCTTGATTACTGATCTCAAACATCCTAGGTGTCCAAATGGATTTTAAATTCAAAGGCAAATCCTGGGCTAGCAACTTATACCACCGGTTTGAGTCCATTTGTCAGGATGTTGATGATTTTATGAATAAGGTATGGGTTCACTACTTCTGTTCTCTATGTCGTATATTAATTGAACAAGCAATACTATCGTCTGACCCAAATGTTGTTGACTTGGTAAATAGAGGAGAAATTGCTCTAGTAGTTTGTCACTTTTGCGCGGCTGTATGTTACAACTTACATGTCCTTGCATTGCTTGTTCTGATTTCTTCCTAAATTTTTTGGAATGGTATTTAGCTGCTTAAATAGTTTTTGATGTGTCCCACCTTTGTGGTTGATGATGGAATAATATTTCAAAGTCATACAATATTAACTGTCTAGTTATACTTATAGAAAATCTCATTCTATATTTTTAGTTCCAACAGGACACCTCGAAATTTGTAGAAAATCAAGTGCAAACTGTCAATTTTTTTCAATCCAATGAGGTACCAGATATACCTTCACTTTCGGGGGACATTGTGACATCCAAAGCACAATTGGTAGATTGTGAACAAGATGGCGTGCAGAATCATCAGACTTCAGTCACAGGCACTGCTATGGAGCCTACTCATGTTAAGAAATTATCTATAAACCAGTGTTCTGTTGATACCATGAGAAATTCCTGCGCAGCACTGCCTACTGAACACAGCCATGAGAGTGGGTTATCATTCGATGAAGCAAAATATAATCAGCATTTGAGTGAGGATAATGATGGCCCCATCGTGAATAACTCAGATTCAAGTTTTGAAGAGAAAAATACCAAGGATACAA
Organism: Hygrophila difformis; assembly: GCA_030278955.1. Lineage (NCBI taxonomy): Eukaryota > Viridiplantae > Streptophyta > Magnoliopsida > Lamiales > Acanthaceae > Hygrophila > Hygrophila difformis. The sequence goes on from JAOANR010000009.1 coordinate 55,229,747, forward strand.
TGTTGGTGACTGCTAGATCAAGTTCTAGGAATGACATATGTTGCAACATGTCAGGTGAGAATCATATGAATTCCATGCAGACAGTGGATCCATTGCCTGTGCCTTCAGCATGTGAAGCAGGATCTGATGAAGATCACAGGAATTGCACACCAACTATGGTTTCTTCTCCTTCAGTTTCAATTCATCAAGCAGAGACTTTAGCCATCAAAGAGGATACAATCATATGCAATAGCTTTTCTGAAGAGACTGAACAGACGCCCGCTGTTTCTACCAGTGACGATGCATTTGAAAATAAGCTGCCAAATAGTGATGGTCCAAATTTTGATGAAGAAAAAGGTCTATCTTTTCCATTAGTAAATTCACCAAACAAAGTTCATGAACAAGTGACACCGGATTCTCTCCTCCTTTCCTCTAGTGATGCTGCAGAACTATCTTCAACTCCAACCAATAAAGTTATGGAACACGAATGTGTGACGATGGATTCACCAGTTCCTTCCATTGATGATGTTGCTGACAGATCATCAGGAACAAATGGGGTTCTTTGCGAAAGCTTTGCCTCCAATGATGACGTGCCAAGTTCTCACCAATCATCAGAACTTGTTCTTTCTTTTATTACTGAGGAAGAAGGAGAACATGCCAAGCCTTCTACTTGTGTCACATCCCCTGAGTCTGTAAATATTTTAGAATCTAGATCTGAAGACATTAAGATGGGGGAAAGCATCCATCACACTCAGGCCAAATCTAGTTCCTGTTCTTATGATGTTTCCACAGTTTCTGAAGCTGTAACTTCTGAGACTAAGACTGTAGCTGTTGTCCTCCCTGCCCATCATATCCCAAAGCCAGAGGGTTGGTGTATCTTGATTTTTACCTTGATCCTGTTTTATACTCCTTTATTTCACTTTCATGGTTGGATCATTTGTTATTTTTATTGAAAAATAGGTTCCTCAGTTATGCCCCATACTCAGGCAGACATTCATGCTTTCTGGATCAATGCATCAGATTCTGCTGTCAGTTCTTCTGAGAGTAGACATGGACAACAACCTCAAATTGGTGAATCAAAATGTTCAATTTCTTCCTCTGATATTGGTATGTTCTTGTGATGCGAGAAGTTGTACTCCTATTTATGTTTCTTTATTCTACTAGTGATGCAATTAGCATGTACTCCAAAGAATGATTAGGTCCTATTATCATTTTCTTTAATTTAGCAATTCTTTATTTATTTATTTATTTTTTTGGCGCTGAATGATTTTTTCATGTGGAAAAAGAATGAAAACAAATGCTCTTAGTGGAGAAAAGTTTAAATGTTTGCCTCTAATGTTACATGAACATTGTGCAAGAGCACTTGTATGTTGTTGAATATGCAACCTTAATCATTTTATTTCGCTTGCTTTATCATAGTCATCGAGTTGTAGGTGTTTGTATGCTGTTTGGTGTTCACTTGATCTTGCTCATTGGAGTGCACTTGTTCGGGATGTTGTGGAGTGCTCATCAATATGTGGTCTGATTCTGTTTTTTCTATTCACATGCCTATCTCCTGTTTGCATTAAGTAGGGAACAAGTATGAATATGGAGACAGTGCTCTTGACCCCAACATGGAAACAATTGATCTTTCCTCCAGTGTAAAGCGTGATGAAGAAAGTGTTGTTTTAAGCAGTACGCTTACCCCTTCTGCCTCCCATGGAAGAAAGAACTTCAGATATTACAAGGTAGTAACATGGTTTACATCATTTTGTTCTTTGGGTGTTTGGTTGGTGAAATACATTTGATTTGATTATTTCTGCATTGTAATGTCTGAGTAAGGTGTTACGATAAATGTTTGATTGTTGGGTTTTAGTTGTAGGGTATAACGATATAAATGAACATGAATAGAAACAAATTTAAATTGGCCTAATAATTGAGCTATTCTTGTTCTTTAAATCCTTTTAATTTGATTGAAACAGAGAAAATTCTTTAGCTTGAGGTTTATACTTAGCTTGTAGACACTTCAGTTTGCATTTTGTTTGTGAACTATTCATATTCTGGATTTGAATTTTAACACAATAATTCTCTTATTTCTTCCACAGAAACTAATAAAAGATGCCTTCACCTCCCGGAAGAGACTATCCAAGGAATATAAGGACTTGGCAATTATGTATGGGGACATCGACAAGGAGGCGAATCAGCATTTTCAACCAAGCTCCGTGCCTTCTTCTCCCAACAGATTCATCCTCGACATGGTACTGCACTCGTCTCAAGAGATGTGCGATGCTGAGTGGGAACTACTCTAGCTGGCACAATTCCGTCGCTCTTCTCTCCTTAACTGTGAGAGCTTATTGCATATATATATATATAGCTGGCTATAAATATTTTTGTTTCCCCATGTGAATATTGGTCATCGTCATTTGTTTGATGAAGAGTACCCTCTATTAATTGAATTTGAGAAATTTTTCAGTGGGCAAATGCTTCTTTGTTTCAATGGTGTCCATCCGATCCGCCCTGGCCTAAACTTGATGAATTTTGGGAAACGAGAGAGAAGATGGGATAATAGTAACTGTTTCATTTGATAATTCAACAAACAAAAACAAGAGTACACATGTTGAACAATATATATACCTAAACTAAAAGTGCCAGCCAACACTATTTAAGCTTAAGCTAAAGAAAAAAGACGAGAGAATTACAGAAATGCCACAAAAATAGTAGTATTCACCCAACTCTACATTTACTTTCAAAACCAGCCCTCCTCTTTTCAACAATTTCCTTGACATTCTCAGCAACACTGACACAACTAACAACAGGAAAATCATTGCAGCATTGGCAATTGAGGAAAAGCATGGTAACCATTCAAAGTCCGGCCCATGTAAGCAGCAGCATAAGACCTAGGAGACTTTACCACAAATCTAGTAGGACCTGAGAAGCAAGGTTCCCATTTGTGGTAAGGCCAGGGAACACCCTTTTGACCCAATAGGGTTATAACTTCGAAAGTGCGCAGCTGGTTTGTACGAATCTGAGGATCGTTATTCAACGATTTCCTTAAAACAGTATTGCCCGTGTATCGGTACAACTGTTTCCCAGGATACAACAGATTCTCGTCGGCGAACTAGAACTATTTTATGAATGCTTTGAGTGTTGGATTTTCGGATTTTTTTTAATGAAGCATGGCAGCAGGTTATTTATAGAAGGACGAGAGTTGTGTTGTTTCAATGAAACGACGCAACCATTCATTTGAATACGCATCCATGCGTTTGAATACGCAACCATTCGTTTGAATACACATCCATTCGTTTGAATTCGCACCTTTCTGTTTGAATTCGAAACTCTCTGCCAAAGGTTGCAGCTTTCCGTTTGGATGCTGCTGCTTCCATTCAAATTCGAAAGAGAAGAAATAAATAAAAATAATAATTAAAGCCCTAAGAAGCAAAATCGGGTTGATCAGGCCCGTGATGCCTCAAGGAGAATTTTATCTTCTCTAACTAATGTGGGATTAATTCACATTCACACTTTTAAAAGGCCCCATTTATTTCCAACAATCCCACACATGAATGAGATATAGTTTTAAGCATTCGTTAAATGATCTCTGCATAGATAAAGTAGGTGTCCCTTTGAACTTTATCCTTGTTTTAATTGTTTCGTCTTACTTACTGTCCAGTAGACACGATGTCTTTGAACTGTCCTGCCGTTTGTGTAAGATTCCCACAAATAAAACGCATAGACCATATCTATATTAGTTCCGTTCTCATTGTTTTGTCCATTTTGGCCGTGGACACGCCTGGTTCTGCAAGAGTTTAAGCCTTCCGGTTCTCCTTTAAAGCGGCCCCACTTTACTCTTACATAGGTGATTTTAAGTTTCAGAGTTTTACATTTACTCACTTAAATATCATTAAAGCATCTTTTGCTATCCTTATCATCATGTCACTGTTTCACGACAGGAATGAGTAGAGGGATTGTCGCCCACAGTGACTTAACTTAGTCTCACGGTTAGGTTGTCCCTTTGAACCTAGATCTTAGGATCTCTAGTCAGCTAGGTTGGGTTTTCCTTCGTGAACTAATTAATCCAAGGCTTTACACCCATTCCTTTTGTCAACTTTTCAACTGATTCTCTATTTAAACCTTTGGTTAACGGATCCGCTAGATTATCTTCTGACTTCACATAATCAATTGAGATAATTCCGGTTGAAAGCAATTGTCTAATGGTATTATGTCGACGACGAATGTGCCTCGACTTACCATCGTACATAGTACTCTGTGCTCTTCCTATCGCGGATTGACTATCACAATGTATGCTGATAGGTTGCACAGGTTTTTCCCATTCTGGAATATCCTCTAAAAAGTTTCTTAGCCATTCGGCCTCTTCGGCACATTTGTCTAATGCAAAGAATTCGGATTCCATGGTAGACCTGGCTATAACAGTTTGCCTTGAGGATTTTCAAGACACGGCGTCTCCGGTTAACATGAAAATATAGCCACTTGTACTCTTTGTGTCTTTCGTATCGGATATCCAGTTTGTATCCGTGTATCCTTCTAACACGGACGGATATCTCGTATAATGTAGACCAAAGTTCCGAGTATGCCTTAGATACCTAAGTAATCTAATTATCGCTGTCCAATGCTCGCGACTTGGATTACTCGTATATGAACTTAATTTACTTACAGCGTAAGCGATATCTGGTCTCGTACAACTCAATAGATACATTAGGCTTCCAATAATCCGTGAGTACTCTAACTGAGAAATACCTTCTCCACGGTTTTTGGATAGATGAACACTATTATCTAATGGTGTTCTGGCGATGCCTTTTGTCATTATTGCTGAATTTATCAAGTATTTTGTCTATATAATGAGCTTGACTCAATATTAGACCATCAGGTGTTCTTATGATCTTAATTCCTAAGATAACATCAGCAATGCCCAAATCTTTCATGTCAAATTTAGAATTTAACATATTCTTTGTAGACTTAATCAATTTTTCACTGTTGTCAATAATGATTATGTCGTCTATATATAAACATAGGATGACATAGTCATCTCCCAGTTTTTTAACGTAAATGCACTTATCGCATTCGTTAATTTTAAAACCACTAGTAGTCATTGCTTGATCAAACTTCTCATGCCATTTCTTTGGAGCTTGTTTCAAGCCGTATAATGATTTTACTAGTTTATAAACTTTCTTTCCGTTTGATGGTGATTGGAATCCCTCGGGTTGTTCCATATAGATTTCTTCATCTAAATCACCATTTAGGAAAGCTGTTTTTACATCCATTTGATGTACTTCTAAATTCCTTAAGGCCGCAATAGAAAATATCACCCCTATAGAATTTATACGTGAGACCGGTGAATATGTATCAAAATAATCAATACCTTCTTTTTTTATTATATCCTTTAATCACGAGTCTTGCTTTGTATTTATCGATTGTTCCATCCGGTTTCATTTTCCGTTTGAAGACCCATTTGGATCCTAAACACTTGTTCCCCGGAGGGAGATCCACTAATTCCCACGTATGATTTTGTAAGATAGAATCGAGTTCACTGTTGATGGCTTCTTTCCAAAGAGGCCCATCTGGTGAACTCATTGCCTCGGCGTACGTAAGTGGTTCTTTTTCGACCAAATATGTCACGAATCCTCACCGAATGATTTTTCAATTCTAGCTCTCTTGCTTCGTCTTAATTCTGTATTCTGGTCTTGAGATTCTTCGTTTGGTCGTTTTAACGAAGAATCACGTTCATTACTAGACTTACACGGAAATTTCGTTTCGAAGAATGATGCATTCCTTGATTCAATGACCGAATTCTTGTGTATATCAGGTATTTTCGAATCATACACAAGGAAGCGATATGCACTACTATTGTGTGCATAGCCGATAAAAATACAGTCCACTATTTTAGGACCAATTTTTACGGTTTTTGGTGCAGGAACTGCTACCTTTGCGAGACACCCCCACACTCTTAAGTATTTATAGGATGGCCTCTTTCCTTCCCATAATTCATATGGAGTCCTGTCTTCAGTTTTCCGAGGAATTCTATTTAATAAATAGTTTCCTGACAAGATAGCTTTTCCCCACATATTGGGAGGTAGTCCCGAACTTAGTAACACTGCATTCATCATTTCTTTTAGTGTTCTATTTTTCCGTTCGGCTACTCCATTGGATTGAGGTGAATAGGGTGCAGTCACTTCATGAATGATTCCATGTTGTGCGCAAAAGTAACCAATCGGTACTTGATATTCACCACCTCTATCACTTCTTAATCTTTTTATTCTTTTACCGAGTTGATTTTCAACTTCATTTTTACAAAGAATAAATTTTTCAAGAGCTTCATCTTTGCTCTCTAGCAAAAATACATAACAATATTTTGTACTATCGTCAACAAAAGTAATAAAATATTTATTACCCCCTCGTGTGGGAACATTTTTCAAATCACAAACGTCGGTATGGATTAGTTCAAGTGGTTCAGTGTTTCGTTGCACTGATTGAAATGATGTTCTTGTTAATTTTGCCTCAACGCAAATTTCACCTTTGTGTTTAGAGTCGATTTGGAATGTTGGGATATGATTCAAGTTAATTAATCGACGTATTGAATCAAAATTAACGTGACCCAATCTACCATGCCATACATTTAAAGACTCAAGCAAGTAAGCAGAAAAAATATTTTTATTGTCAACAATAGGCATTACATTTAATTTGAACAACCCTTCAGTTGTTGCATTTCCTTTCCCAACAAACACTCCAGACTTTGACAAAATAACCTTGTCGGACTCATACACGGCCCTAAAGCCACCTTTGTTCAGCATGTATCCGGACACAAGGTTCTGGCGAACTTCTGGCACATACAAGACATCCTTTAGCGTTAGAACCTTTCCGGAAGTCATCTTCAGTTTTATGCTTCCTTTCCCTTGAACATCCGCCACTACCGAGGTTGCTGTATAGACCTTTTCTCCTTGAACAGGTTTAAAAGTCGAAAAGTGGCTTCTTTGGCTGCATACATGCCTAGTGGCCCCGGAATCAATATACCATTCCTTCGGATTGGATTCAATCATGTTTACCTCGGACAAGATGGCAACGAGGTTCATGTCCTCTAATTCATTTACGACAGCCGTCACCATGTTGGCCTCGGTTTGCTTCTTCGGCAGACGACACTCAGCAGATCGATGGCCTTGTTTTCCACAGTTGAAGTACTTCCCTTGGAATTTCTTCTTTGTTACACCACCGGTAGCTCCGAGTTTTCTTTTATTTTTATTTTTGCCTTTGGAGCCTTTTCCATGTTCAATTGTATTGATCTTTGCCTCAGCATTTGTCACAATTGGTTCGGATTTTCTGTTGTCTTTTTCGATGTGAAGTCTAACAATCAGATCTTCCAAAGACATCTGCTTTCGTTTGTGCTTGAGATAGTTATTGAAATCCTTCCAAGCCGGTGGCAACTTCTCGATGATGGCAGCCACTTGAAAAGTTTCGCCTATCGCCATGCCCTCAGCAAGGATTTCGTGAATTATGACTTGTATCTCTTGCACTTGGCTTATGACTGTTTTGGAATCGACCATTTTATAGTCGAGGAATCGTCCGACCACAAATTTCTTTGAGCCGGCATCCTCTAACTTGTATTTTCGATCGAGTGATTCCCATAATTCTTTTGCAGTCTTATACTCACAGTAGACATTATATAATGAATCGTGAACACAATTCAGAATATAATTTCGACACAGAAAATCACAATGGTTCCAAGCCTCAACAACATGTAGAGTTTGAGAATCAGTGTTATCTTCAGGGATTTTCGGAGCTTCCTCCTTTAAGCATCTCGCCAGGTTGAGCGTGGTTAAGTAGACCAACATGTTTTGTTGCCATCGTTTGAAAGTTGCTGCCGCTCCATTGAACTTTTCGGGCTTATTGACATGGCTGGTTGGGAAAGTTTGAGTAGCAACATTGGTCATTCGTGGCGCCTGGTCGTTGGCAGCATTTGCATTGTCGGTGGAGGATGAAGCCATAGCGCAGGTTCGAAGTAGAATATTGTTTTAAGATTTTTGACCCAATAGGGTTATAACTTCGAAAGTGCGCAGCTGGTTTGTACGAATCCGAGGATCGTTATTCAACGATTTCCTTAAAACAGTATTGCCCACGTATCGGTGCAACTGTTTCCCAGGATACAACAGATTCTCGTCGGCGAACTAGAACTATTTTATGAATGCTTTGAGTGTTGGATTTTTGGATTTTTTTTTTTTAATGAAGCATGGCAGCAGATTATTTATAGAAGGCCGAGAGTTGTGTTGTTTCAATGAAACGACGCAACCATTCGTTTGAATACGCATCCATTCGTTTGAATACACATCTATTCGTTTGAATTCGCACCTTTATGTTTGAATTCGAAACTCTCTGCCAAATGTTGCAGCTTTCCGTTTGAATGTTGCTGCTTCCATTCAAATTCGAAAGAGAAGAAATAAATAAAAATAATAATTAAAGCCCTAAGAAGCAAAATCGGGTTGATCAGGCTCGTAATACCTCAAGGAGAATTTTATCTTCTCTAACTAATGTGGGATTAATTCCCATTCACATTTTTAAAAGGCCCCATTTATTTCCAACACACCCTTTGATCTTTAGTCATAGTACATTGGTCCTCTGGTTAATTTGGCACCATTTGCCTATTTACGAGACTCTCATGCTATGTTACTCGGACTCTCTTTTGAGTGTAAGACACGATTCGGGAATCAGAGGAGTCGACATTCAATTTTTAAAATTTGGGGATACGGGGACACGGTCAAACAGGTGTCTTGACCATTTTCAAGATACGGATACGATTCGGAGTGTCCGAAAAATAATACTCCCTCCGTCCCACAAATCTTGTTATGTTTGACTTTTTTACACTATTCATTGTTTAACTTTGACTCTATATTATTGCAAGTATATACTTGAAAAAAAATAATCGAGTTGGGTCTTGTTAGAATCGTATCATCATGTATTTTTAGAATATGTATTTTTCGTAATTTTTCATTATACATATTTTAAGATATTAACAATTGAAAACGTGCATTGGATTGTGTGTAAAAGTCAAACAAGACAAGTTAAGTGGGTCGAAGGGAGTATTGGACACTCAATTTATTTAAGCCTTTTTCTTTATTTTTTTTCATTCTCCCGTCTCCACCCAGGCACCTACAGTCATAGGCATTAGCTGGTGTTTTTTAATTTTGTAAATTGTATTAGGCTTGATATTGACCTATCTTTTCTTTCTAATTTATTTTATTAAGCCCATTAGTTATACAGGTTTTATAGGCCCATATAGTAGAATATATTTATTAGGCCCATTAGTAATCCTTTGTGCCCTAAGCGCCTAATAATAAACATCATCATCTCCTACATCCCAACAATCGTCGGTGGGTCATCTTCTCTGCACAACTTTTCCTATCTTCGATTTCTACACACCTTACTTTCAATCGCCGGCGCCACCTCCTTTCTTGCGCCGGCGGCCACTTTCCTCCCAGCAAAATCGTCCAAGATTGCTTTCCTCCCCCATGGATTCTTTGCTCCCTCGTCCAAATCCGACTCCTTCCTTAAAAAAGAGTCGACTCAGTGTCCACTCGTCGGATTCGTTGCCGGACACGTGTCCGGTGTCGTGTCCGTAATAGAATCGTATCCGGGACCGATTCTCGAACTAGAGGAGGGTGTCCGAGTTTCATAGAGTCTCATGTAATTAGAACTAGAGAAGCACTCACAACATGTCCATTGCCGCTATTGATTCCCTTAATCAAATGCACCTGGTTTTGCACGAGGATTGTTGTGACACTTTTGTCTGGGGTTCAACTGGTACTGGAGTTGGGCCTTAACCATGCCATGAGTTTGGCTTATAAATTTTTAAAAAAAAAAGAAAAAAAAAGTTGCAAACTTATAAATTTACATACATTTAGTAATTCTAGACTTCTAGTTTAAATAAAAATTCTAATAAAATCTCATTTTAATAATTACTTAATTAATTACAAGCCAAAAAAATTTAATAATTAATTAACTTCATTTAAAACTCAAATATTCATATTTCAAACAGATTCACCAACACACACCATAAACAAATACTAGTAATCTTTATAGTTTTAGATTGTAAAATGATAATAAATGGTCAAATTTAATATACTTCCCCTATCCCATTTAACTTGTCTTTGTTGATTTCTGCACACAATTCAATGCAATTTTTCAATTGTTAATATCTCAAAATATGTACAATGAAACTTATGTAAAATATATATTCTAAAATTATAAGATCATACGATTCTAACAAGATCCAACTCGATTACTTTTTTCCAAATATATACATGCAATAAGTTGAGTCAAAACTGAACAATAAATAATTTCAAAAAGTCAAACATGAAGGGTTAACTGGGACTGGGACCCAAGCAGTAATATTTTTCAATTATGTGGAGTGGATACGTTTAACTTTTTACTATCTTTTTTCTTTTTTTTGGTAAACATTGATATCTATATGTTGGCAAAGTTGTGTGGGAGCCCAAGCCGCACAACTTTTTACTATCTTTTACTACTATAATAATTATTTTAATCAATTCATATATGGTTGTAATTTTTAATTTATTATTGGAATAATTGCCAAAAATGTCATTTTTCTTGTCGTTTTTGTTCGATCCGTCCCATTCGAAATTTTGGTCCCTATTAGTCCGCTTCGTTTTCTAATCAAAACCAAATCCGTCCTAAACTCACTAATCCAAGTCAATTAGAGATTTAATCGGAAAAGTTGCTAAAAACGTCCATTTTCTTCTCATTTTGTCCGAATCTGTCCTCTACAACCCTGACAAATAATTGACTCTAACTATTGTGACCATTGCATTAAATAATCTACTTTTATGCATTATATTTTATTTTTTTATTTTTTTTTTCTGTTTCTACGATCTACATTATACTGTCACAACTACAAGTAAAATGTTTTTAATGCATATCATATTCTCATATCAAATTTCAAGAAATCTAATTAGATGCATTTCATATTCTCATTATAATGACATCAAACACTAGGTTCGAAATTATATATTCCAGTAGCATCTTCCTTTAGAACAAAAATGAACATATAACCATTGACACAACTAATGCAGGCTCAATAAAAAACTAGTGGAGTCGTCATCCAACCAAAGAAGGAATTGGGTATGAAAAATTGTCAATATGAAGGAGGCATTTCAGTGAACGGATGAATTTGTGGAGCATTCAAATGTTGAAAGAAATAAAGTAAGCAGAGGTTGAAAGCTTATTTGCATGGAGTTGATTATTGTCCAATTTTTTATATTATTAAACTGAAGTATCATTTCCAACGTCTTGATCTGCCATCCAGATTCCAACGTTGATTTGATTTTTTTTTTGTTTTTTTTTTTAAAAAAGAAGTAATTAAGGAGGTTGTAATTAGTTAGTAAAAGTAGTAATGAGTAAAATTTAATATAATTGGTTTGCCATGCATTTTTATTTTGAAGAAAAACGCCGATGGAATATTTAATTTTGAACCCAATGTTTGATGGTATTGTAATGAGAATATGTAAAGCATCTAATTATGTTTCTTCATGTTTGACATAGGAATATGATATGTATTGAAAACATCTTACTTGTAGTTATAACAATATAATGTAGACTGTAAAAAAAAGAACAAAATATAATGCACAAAAAATAATATATTTAATACAATAGTCACAACAGTTGGATCCAATTATTTACAAGAGTTAGAGAGGACGGTTTCGGACAAACGATAAGAAAATGAACGTTTTTGGAATTTTTTTTAATTAAATCTCTAATTGACTTGGATTATTGAGTTTAGGACGGATTGTTTTAATTAACTAACGAAGCGGTAATAGGGGCCAAAATTAGGGCTGTACAATTTTGTTGAAAACTCGGTATACCATTCGTATCGTACCCAAAAATACCAAAAATGCCGAAATTTATGATATACCGAAATTTTTGATACGGTATATTGCCGTGCCGAATATTTTTGATATGGTATTGATATCAAAATATAAGATATTCGGTATACCGAAAATAACAAAATACCAAAATACAGATATATGTTATTATAAAATACATATTTATATTTTTTAAAAATAAATAATATACTTGATCCGTTCCTAATTAATTGACACAGATGGTGTTTTCTCACTGTTATTAAGTAATTTTGATTCGATTTTTCATACAATTATATAAGATAAAATATAGTCAATTGAGATCTTGTTGGATTTGTCTCATCGCATAGATTTAGAATATCAAATTTTTATAATTTTTTTCTCATATAAAATTCGAGTTATTAAGAATTAAAAATATATATTGGATTGCATGAAATGTGGGTTCGTAACAATTAAAAAGAAACGCAGAAGTAATAAATACTTATTACTAAACCAAAACAAAACTTTGTAGATAAGGCCAAGCTAAGCCCAATCTCAAATAACCTCAAATTAAATTTCTATTTATTGATATGTTATAAAGCAAATCCTAATTCTACAATTTCACTTATATTCTTCAAAAGTAGGAAGTACTGTGTGGCTGATTTAATTATGCTAGAAAAGATGATAATGACATCTAAAGTTTATTTTTTTGGATGGAGCTTATAAAAAGCCTGAAAAACAAAAGGAAAAGAAAGAAATAAAAATAACAGGGAAAACTAAAAAAGACTAGAGACGGGGGAACCAAACACCGGAAGCATCCGCTGCAACGTCCCTTGTGACAAAATCCGGAGGAAAGACCCAGGTTGTAAAGAAATCTTCAATAGATGCTCCATGTTTGGCAAGAGCATCCGCCACTTTATTCCCTTCCCGAAGAATATGATGGATACGACAAACTTCAAATGAATTCCTCAACTCTTGAATCTGTTTGAGCAAGGCCGCCAAGGGGTGAAAGCAATCCCAATGGTCAATAGTTTCAATCGCCACCAAAGAATCTGAGTAGCATGAAATCTTTCGAATTCCAAGCTGGCTGACATGATTTAAAACACTATTGATATTTTGTAATGTGAATTATATTTTTTAGAAATTATTTATTGCAATTAAGTTAAAAAATTATATGAAAATTTTCATTCAATTTCATAAATAATTTTATATTGGTATATCGGTAATACCGAATTTTATGCCGAATGTTTCGATATACCAAAAATTGGAATACCGAATTTATGATATGGTAATGGTATTCATTTTTTATATACCGATATGTACGGTATAGTAACGGTATAAGTGAAAATTATCGGTATGCTGTACCGATTCAACCCTAGCCAAAATTTTAACGAGGACGGATCGGACAAAAATGACACGGAAAAAATATTTTTGACAATTATTCCATTTATTATTGGTGTGTAATATTGGCAATTTATTGTTGTTAAGGTTATTTATTTATTCCAGACGAGGACTAGGACACACTCGCATCATACGCAGCACTTGACGCTTCTGTTTCCCTCTTTTGGTGTTCTCTCCGCCGTTATTCCTCCATCCTCTGTTCTTCTACCCATGAAGGCCGCCGTTCTCAGATCCCTTCTCCGGAGGAGCACCGCCTCCTCTTCCGTTTTGTCGCGGCGGGCCTTCTCATCCGATTCTTGCCCCCCTCGGAAGGTCGCCATTTTGGGAGCTGCTGGAGGAATCGGACAGCCCCTCTCGCTTCTATTGAAGTTGAATCCTCTTGTCTCCAGTCTCGCGCTTTACGATATCGCCGGAACTCCCGGAGTTGCCGCCGATGTTAGCCATATCAATACTAGATCTGAGGTATATGCCCTTTATTCGTTTTTGTGTGAAATTCTCATTTCCTTTTTCCCCTCTTTTTTCTTGGGGGTGATTGGCTCGTTTACTGTTGTATCTGTTAATGATTTTGCGCTATTCATTTGTGTTGTTAATCTGATTCAGTCTCTAGGTTTCCGATATTGTCCTTATAATCATTTCTAATATATTTTTCTCGCGAAATTGGATACGGATTTAGAAACCTAGAATCAAATAGAAATACAAATTCAAGACTGTGTCTTCACTTCGGAAATGCATTTCCATGTTTGTCTGATTTCCTTGTTGCTAGAATTCACCCCTTTGACAACTTTGATTGTTGATAATAGATATCAACATTTCATGCCCTTCAGATTAACAATACATTTGTACGATATCTAATGGTGTATTTCAATGCATGTACAGGTGAAAGGCTATGCATCCGAGGAGCAGCTAGGGCATGCTCTGGAAGGAGCAGATATAGTCATCATTCCTGCTGGTGTGCCGAGAAAGCCTGGCATGACCCGCGATGACCTCTTCAAGATTAATGCCGGCATTGTTAAATCACTTTGCGAAGGCATTGCCAAGCATTGCCCAAATGTAATAATATCTGCATATCTTTGAAGCATTGTGTTAGTTTTCTTGTCCATGGTGGTTCTTGTTAACAAAGTTTCTCTAAGATTTTGTTTTCTTTTCTACATTCTACGAAATTCAGGCTCTTGTCAATATGATTAGCAACCCTGTAAATTCTACTGTTCCAATTGCTGCTGAGGTGTTCAAGAACAGGGGAGTTTACGATGAAAAGAAACTGTTTGGTGTGACCACACTTGATGTGGTCAGGGCTAAAACATTCTATGCTGGAAAAGCCAATGTGAATGTAGCTGGTATGTGTATTGTCTTGAGCTTTTGAGCTTATGTTGTTTTGTATTGTAAATTCATTTATATGTGAAAATTTGTTATTTTTTGACAGATGTCAATGTTCCTGTTGTTGGTGGTCATGCTGGAATTACCATTCTTCCCTTGTTTTCACAAGTATTGAATTTATAGTTGTGGTTTCTTATATTATATGACATTCAGTTAGAAGTGGGATATGAATGGCAACTCTTTGTTGTATGACCATTAGGCTACACCGAGTGCAAATCTGGGGGATGAAGAGATCAAAGCTCTTACAAAAAGAACACAAGACGGTGGAACTGAAGTTGTTGAAGCAAAGGCTGGAAAGGGTTCGGCTACACTTTCAATGGCGTAAGTGTGCTTGAATTTTATTTTTCCCTCGTAATTTATAGCGTGTTGAGTTTTCACATTTTCCAGAGGAGTTTGATTTGGTAATGAATTGTAGAAGTATTAGTGTTGTTGGGGTGTGGGTGGTGTGGAATTCATTCTGTTATCGTGTTCAATAAGTGTTTCTCGTTCCCCCCTGATGTTAACTCATGCCTGTCCAGCTATGCTGGCGCGATATTCGCCAATGCCTGTTTGAAGGGACTTAATGGAGTCCCAGATGTCGTGGAATGTTCCTTTGTCCAGTCCACTGTGACCGAACTACCTTTCTTTGCTTCTAAGGTCAGTTGAGATTCAAAACTACTCAGCGATTTGAATAATCCCAAATTGAGTTAAGTGTTCTGCTGGCTTATCATTTGCATCACCATTGCTGGTTTGGCATGAAAAAACTATAGAAAGTATGCCGCTTTAATGCTTATCTTCTTGATAAAAATGAAACTGGCAAAGAACTGTTTCATCACTTTCATGCACCCACGCTGACACTATAAGAAAGAACACGTAATGAGACTAGGCTTGAATAGATATGCAACATTACAGTAAAATAAAACCTTCATTCTTGCACTCTATGCTTACGAAATGCTTGTATTGGCCTAGCAAATGCATCATGATTCTAATTTTACAAATCAATCGTTTTTCTAACAGGTGAGACTTGGGAAGAATGGCGTGGAGGAAGTGCTTGGTTTGGGCGCTCTCTCTGACTTTGAGCAACAAGGACTGGAAGCCCTCAAGCCTGAACTGAAATCATCAATTGAGAAGGGAATTGCATTTGTTCGCGACAATTGAAGTGGTATTTGCCCGTGGGGCTTGAGTTCCATCATCCCATAAAATGTAGTGATAGTGAGTTTTGCCTCTATCATCTTTACATTGTCAATAATTATACTTTTTGCAGAATGAGAGTTGATGTCTTTCCATGCGGCAAATTAGGCCCATACACAGTATTGCTGTGAATAATAATACCTTCAAGCATAGGCTAAACCATACAATTGTTTTGCGATTAACTTGGAACTATCTGCTGGCCTGGCCCCTTCCAGCGGATTTATATATTTTGAACACTTCACATTCATGTTTCCTCTATGGTGTTTTGATTTATATGCTATAGGTTTGGTTGCCAATAATTAACTTTCTATTTTGAACTGCCATTTCATTTTTCTCGCTTGTGCTGAACTGATGAATGTCTGAATGAAAGAATTGAAAAGATCCAGTAGGGAATGGAGGGTGGATGAATGTAAAATTTGTGAGTAGAGAAACGAGATGTCTGAATTCAAAATTTCAAGCTTCACTTCCGGATTCACAGTTATTTACTTTTACATTCACTTTTGGTATGTTTGGTACAGGGAATTGGGCTCAGAGAATGGGAATTGAGCCCAATTCCCTTGTTTGTTAACAGTCGAGATTTCCAAGTCGAGATTTAAATGGATTCTCATTCTCTACTCTTAATTCTCTCTGAAAAACGGAGAATTGGGGAGAATTGCTTCTTTCATTCTCGCCATTCCTCGTATCGATTCCCCAGCGCATCAGACCATCGTTATTGTGTCTCCCCCCTTCTTCCACCATCTGCGTCTTTTGTGTCTCCCCCCTTCCCCCACCATCTTCATCTGCTTTCCTCATCCGGCGGCGGCAATCACCATTCCCATTCTTCCACAATCTGTGTCTATTGCGTCTCCCCCCTTCTCCCACCATTTGCGTCATCTGCTTTCCTTATTCGGCGGAGACAATCACCATTCCCCTTTCCTCTTTCGAGCACATCCATTCTTGACGGCATCTCCTCTTTCGGTAAGAAACAAATTTTGTTATTTTCCTTTCTGTAGTTAATTAAATCACGGTGCTTGGGGTACTTTCTGTTCATCAATCGTAAGCCAACTCATGTGAAGATCTGTTAACCTTTGTTTATTTTGGCTCATTTATTTTTTCTTGAAGAAATTTTGTTGATTTGGTGAATTTTTTTTTTTTGAAGTATGCATTTTGAAGTTCTTTGTGTTGTGCTCTGGAGTCTGCACTGATTTAGAATATGTTTTAGTTTGCATGATGGTTCTTTTCTTTCCACTGGCATTTCTTCCTGTGTTGATTTTTTGCTATAGTGTACTTTATATCTTGGTTTTTAGTTCTATTGTTGATTGTGAAGGAATGTAGCATATGGCTCCCATAACAGTAGTTGGGTTATAAGAAAAAGAAAGTGAAGATCTTCAGTCTAACCTTCACAACAACACAACCACATAATTTCATGAAATTCAAAGTTCCAACTTGTCGGTCAACTCAGTTTTAAGAGTAAATATGATTTGGCGTTATTACTCATGATAAGAATATTGCTTTAGGGATTTTTTGGGATTTTTGGGGGAATGTTGGTATGGATTTTACATTATTTTTTGCTATTGTATTGCTTTAGCCATTGTTTTTTTTTTTTTTTTTTTTGTAAATTATGCTTTAGCCATTGTTGGTTGGTATGCAAATGCATTATTGGGATTGATTGAATTTGTTTATTGAACCCATGGTTGATTAGTTTCATTGTTGGTTTTGTGTGTTAATTATATAAATTACACTATCGTGGGTGACTTGCAAATAATGGTGCAATTGATGCACAAATCTTTTGTCTTGTTTCTTTTTCCATTTTACTGTGTATTTTCACTGTGTAAAACAGAACCGATCCTTTTATTGTATATTTTGACTTGCTAATTGAGTTTATGCAGGGTAATCAATTCTCATTGTACTATATTGAGTCTTTTTAGTTATTGATGTACATTTGGCCTGCCAAGATAATAATCAGTTGTTTGTGCTTGGTATGTCATTCTATGTGCCACTTGATGTGTGCTCTGACCTTGGATAGTGCAGGCTGATGATGCCTACTTTGTATACATGATTTGTTGAGTTTTTTATGATTTCTGATGTCTGAGATCATTTCAACCTTTCTGATGTCATTATTTGTGCCACTTGTTTGTGCCTGGTATGTCATAAAACCCTTTTGCTGATATTACATTATATCCCTGTCCATTATTTTTGGTCGGATCACAAATCTTTTGTCTTTTTTCATTTTATTTTTACTGAAATTGCATGACTGTCTGTAGGCAAACATGAACATACTCTTATCAATTATTTATATTTTAATGTGTAGATGGCAAGAACACCGTTGAGAGAAAGGACAAATCGCAATAGACGAATGGCTGTCATAGGTGCATATTATGCTATGTTTGCTATGATTCGTTGGTGGATGATGTGTACTTTGCATTTCTTTCTATCCTATGAGTCAAGAATGCTGCGAGGTAATTATTCAATGAGCTACCATAATAGGCGTGAGAACATGATTGAGATGGTTTATGTTAGTGATGTCGCAAGCGTGAATAACATAAGAATGAATAGGCATGCATTTTCAATACTCTGTGACATTTTAGAAAATAGAGGGGGACTGAGTAATAGTAGAAATATGTTAGTCGATGAGCAGATTGCTATGTTTTTACATACACTTGCTCATAATGTAAAGAATAGGGTGTTGGTCAATAGATTTCATCGGTCTGGGGAAACAATAAGTCGGTATTTCAAGTTAGTTTTAAATGCTGTATGCCAATATCATTTCTACCGTTGAGACTTCACAAGAATGAACTAATAACAGAGATGTTCTTGCTGATGAAATGTTTAATGATTGGAACGCTAGGCATACCAATAATTAGCTTGCTTTATAGACATTTTTATATGTATTTTTCCTTATTGCATACTTTCTTTTTATTATAGAACAAACAATTTTATTTATATGAAGGGTTTTTTTTAAAAAAAAATTTTGATCAACAGGTTTTAATTAATGTATTTGTTCTACACTTTTGTGGCGTGCAGGTAAGATTTTTGAGAAGGTCTGTGAGTTATGCCATATTATTTTGAGCAAAGTTACTATTTTGACGAAAATGGCAATCCAGGAGGTGTAAAAAAATTGATCAACATATTTAATTAATGGATTTGTGTTTATTTATGTGTAATTTTTTATGTTTAACTTACACATTGTTATTTAAAAATAAAGTATAGTTGAGAAAAATAAGTTTGAAATAAAATTATTTCAATTCTCTATTTATAAAACCAAACAAGAGAATTGATTCTCTATGCTATTTCTCTGTTGAATTCTCTGTTGTACCAAACAGGAGAATCAATTCCATTTCTCTGACTCAATTCTCTTTCTCTGCAATTCCATTCTCTGCTTTCAATTCTCTGCAATTCCATTCTCTGTACCAAACGCACCCTAAAATTTGTGAGTAGAGAAACGAGATGTCTGAATTCAAAATTTCAAGCTTCACTTCCGGATTCACAGTTATTTACTTTTACATTCACTTTTGGTCCTGTAATTTGCTCACTCTAATGTTTTGTTCCAAGTTTTTGAAATTCTATATACATATATTTATTTAATATTTTCTTCCCCTCAAAATTCAAAATTTAGTATAGTAAAATTGTCAATAGAACTCCGATGCAAAGTTGAAAGTTCACAATGAGATTCTACTTGTGAGGGTTTCTTTTGCATATCACGAATCGCAAATTCGATCGCAAGTGATAGCTTCTCTTAAGGACTGCACTGATCCATTGATGATGTTTCTTGGAGGTTCACCTGGCAATGTAATCTTTCAAGGAAAGGAAGTAAAGAGTGCATTGAAATGATTAGGGAAATGGATGTCTGGATTTTTCTTAGAATTATTTAAAAAAAATATTAAAATTGTATATATATATATATATATATATACTTCTATATCAAATTAATACTCCATCCGTCCCACTGATCCGCCCCATTTTTCTTTTTAGTTCATTTCATTACAATTGTTACATTTTCTTTTTAGGAAATAATTATATACTTTAATTATCAAACACAATACCATCACATCACATTAATAAATAAATAAATATATTAAAATTTCAAACACACAACTATCACATCACACATAAATAAATCAATTAAAAATTCAAATACATTACAATCACATAACATAAATTTCTAATTAATCCCTACTTTAAACACTAATCAACCCCTACATTAAATACTAACTATGCCCACATAAAATATCGTGTCTAAAAGAAATGGAACACTATTAGTGAGATGGAGGGAGTAATTTGTTTAAATAAATTTGTATCTTTTATAAGATGTGTATCTTTTTAATTTTTATTCTTATAAATATGGATATTTTGACTAGTGTATACATATATTCAAAATCAAAATAAAGTAATCTATCTATATATACTGAAAAATATAATACTATTATAAGTTTATATATACTAACTTAAAGATACGAGGTCCATTTACATTTTATTTTCTCTTAATTTTGAATTAGTTAAAAGTAATTCGAAAGTGATCATCCAACTATAAATATGCATGTACGTAAACCAACAAAAATAGGCAATTGATCAAAACCGAAGATTAATACTTCCTCCGTTCTTTTTTAATTGCTCAATTCCAATCACTGTTTTCAACTAGCTGACTTTAGAGCTTTATTTGATTAGGTTAGAGAATGATTTTGAAGGTAAGTCTAACATGAGTTTTGTAGTTTGTAATATCTACTTTCATTATTATTTTACTATTTTTTATTTAGCCTTGTAACGAATCATATAAAACTATTCAAAGTCAGCTAGTTGAAAATAGTGATTGAAATGGAGCAATTAAAAAAGAACGAAGGTAGTACAACAGTAGTAACCATATAGATAATACAAGAAATTTCATTAAGATAAAACAAGAAAGACAATACAAATGGAAAATGCTGCAACAAACAGGCCATGCACATAATGCATAAATCAAAATCCAAATTTTGCTCTCAAACCAAACTCCAAGCACGAACATGCTATGGATCGAGATTCAACCAAACTAACAAAAAAACATCAACGAACACAATCCATCCATATATCTATGGCTCCGTTGGAGGCATTCTAGAATGGTGTATCCCATCCGGCCCTCCAGGTGCTGCCCTTGTTATTGTTCCTCCATTCGCCATCAACCTCCTGCCACGATAATAATCTTCCATCCTCAATCCACTCAAAATCAAACGAGGGCTACGCCTATTATCATCTTGTCCTTGTAAGGACAAGAACCCACGTGCGCCTAAGCCCGTTGTGCACGAGGACAGAATGACAACACAAATGAGCAAAACCCTAACAATCTTCATCATGGAAATGGGGGGAAATTATTATGATCAAATAAGTGAGGGATTATGTGATAGTGATATCGAAAGAAAGACTGGTCCCCTATTTATATATGCAAAGAAAGGGCAGAAATGCATGAAGAGAATGGAGATAAAAAGCAGAATGGGAGTCCTTTTCATCAATGCTATAATTGGATATATCAAAAGTAGGGTTTAGCTAGTTTGGGTGCAGTATGCAAATTGGATAATCTTAAAAAAAAAAAACTTTAATTGAGGTGAGAACAGCACAGCATTTCAAATCAGGACAATGTTGTTGGTGCATTCAAATCTTTTGTATCAACAGACTGTCGGTAAGGTAATGGCTTTAGTTAATTATCTAGTCACACCCTGTGCTTTACTTCATCATCGGAAAAGGGCTAAACAAGACCAAAAAAAAAGGGTTTCATACAATTAAATCGAGACAAAAACCCTTGTTAATTTAAATCATTGATTTTGTATTTGTTATAAATTATAATGTTCCACATCGGTTATATGTTGGGATATCCCCTGTTTATATGGACATGGACCACTCTATCTATCACCAATTGATTTTAGTTCAAAGCCCTAGGTCCATCTTCTTTCTGATATAGTATCAAAGCCATGAGTACCCATTTGAATCTTCGTTGTTTTCATATCCCATATTTATATGGACATGAGCCACTCTACCTATCATCAATTGATTGAAACCTTAGATCCATCTTCTTTCTGGTTATTTACTAAATCAAAATCCTTCTACCAAATTTGTTAGCTATATTAAATGCTTAGCTACATAATTATGGTAGCGCTATCAAAGATTTAACTACAGAATTTGGTAGCTGAATCATTTTTTTTTTTTTTTCTTGCCATGTCTCAACCGATAGAGGTTGTTTGACCCCCTTAATTAACAAGTGTAATTAGATGATATGGCTAAAATTGAGGATGGAAGATTGTTTAATCGTTGTGTTGGCAACCACGTTGATAATTAACATCCTTAAAATTAAAATTGTGTCTTTCATCCATCAGTCTCTCAAACTAAATCCTTAAAATTGTGTATTTCATCCATCATTTCTCTCTCAAACTAATTTGGTGTTGTGGACTTTGCAGCTTTGCACATGGTATTGTAAACTTAACAATTAAAGTATCCTCTATCTTTAATTTAGCCACATCAGCTAATTGCACTCATTAAAGGGCCAAATTATCAAATTGATTGAATTAATATACTTGAAAGATAAATTTAATAATTAACAAAATTAATGAACTAAATTGATAATTAATAATTGGACAAAATGGGTTCTTAATATCTAAAGTTATACTAACATTGTATTATTTTTTTTGTTGTTGAAAAGGTCCATTTAACTATTTTCATTGGCATATATTGGTTCGGTCCACTTCGAGATTTCACAAAAAGGGCAATATGAATTAAAAATAGATTTGCGCCTCTGAATGGGCGGCAAATGGGCATTTTCTGCCAATTGATTTCTGAGTTAATAATAATACGACGACTATTTTTTGCTGCGTATGCAAATGTTAAACGACAATCACTAATTACAAGACTAAGCATAATAATTGATGAATAATTATTGTAATATATCCACCATAACCATATCCGATCCGATACTGTCTTTTTTTCTTTTCTTCAAGAAAGAATGCAATATATATAACACACTCCATGTGTTACAAATTAAATTGCATTTGGAAATCTAGAAAGAGCTATCATTATTATTATTAGTGGATTCTTTGTGACCACAATGGCAATATATGCATAGATTCTCTTTCCTAATTATATCAGCATTAAGGAATCGAATTATGTAGAATTTTTTTAATTTTTTGGCGTATACCGGATATCCCCAGGCTATATCGGAGCCAAGATTAATCTCAATGATGTGATGGACATTGTAAAAGTTATATTTTCGAAAACAGAATTCTATATACACAAAGACTCGTACTCGAAATCTTTGATTAAGCCGTCATAGCCCATACCACTTGTAGAATTAACTGGAGGAATAATAAAAGTTCCTAATCTTAGTACTCACACTGTTTTTGTTTTTACTTTATTTTTTTCCTCGAAGGAAAAACATAAAATTATTTCAAAAACATTAATTTGAAGACATAGATATTGTAAACATTGACACCTATGTGTCGGCAAAGGTGCGTGGGAGTCCAAGCCACACAAATTACAAAGTGGGATAAATGGGAGGGACGGGGGTGGGGTGGGAATTTTTTTTTTTTTTGGATGAGCCATTTAAGGCCTGGAAATGGCTGGTGGGAGCCCATGCCACACAAATTACAAAGGGAATAAAAGGAAGGTATAGGGGGCCGGTGGGGATCGAACTTCCAACATTCCATTGGAAGCCAAGGGACTTAACCATTTGGGCTAAGTCCTCATCCCGGGACAGGGTGGGAATTGAACCATCACTATGATTGGAATGCAGGAATAAATGCATATTTAATTCTGCATATATATTTATTTGTTATAATTAATTCAAGGTACCTCCTACAAATTTTCCCTTAATTCAATGGAATATTTTTTGTAATTACTAAATCCATCATGTATGAAAATCTTTGATGCTAGACAGGATGTGAATGAATAATGATGCATGGGGAGCTGACGTGGACGTGATACATGCAATAACGCATACACGTTTTCTTTTCATTGCAAATAGTAGTGAACTCGTTCGTGTTTCAAATTCACTTCATGTTGCCATGGAAACTTTTCTCGTTACACCGAATTAACCTGTAATTAATTTCCTTTAAAAATCTCATACAAATACTTAACACTTAATTACACTATATGAGCACGTTGAATATATATACCATATCCTAATTAACTAAAAAGTTTTCCCACTTTGTCATGATGATATATATGCCTGCAGCTGCAAATTAGTACAAAACTTTAACCCTTACCCAATACATTGAATAATTTTCAAATCAATGAATAATTACACATTACTTGAAGAACCCTGGCTTTTACATTATTATTAAGATAAGTTTGAAACAACTTTAACAAAGATAGGGAGTAGTATTTTATTTTATTTTATTTACTTAGATATACAATGAAGCCACCCTCTAATGTCGTCCAATCTCTATATATATATATATGTAAAGTGATGAGTACAGCCTGGATTGAGTTTAGATTATCCAGTAGGAGCTGTCTGTCGATTTTAGTGTGTAGTGGCGGCCACAAATAATGGCGTCGGCTGATTTTCTTGACAGTGAACGTCGCTGTCGAATCGCCGGCGGAAAATTCTTGGCCTGTGGGATTATTAATTATTAAGCTTAAAAATGACACCCTTTTAGTTTTGTCCGTCTTTCATATTGACATATACTTGGTATATGTAGTTGGACCAACTTATTTCGTTTTATAGGGTTTTTTTTTAATCAGTTTCGGTCGAGTTGTTGATGAGCTGATCATGATGAGGATATTATATAATATTTGGATTCCAGTTCGGACAGGTCGGATGGATGTAATTTTGCACAATGATCTGCTGGAAAGTAGTCAAGTTTTACCCATCACCACATTATATTCTTGATTATTACTCCATGATCCATGTACAGGATTAGGGTTGTAAACGAACCGAATCGAACCGAATACCACAGTATTCGCTTTGATTTGATAAGCTTTTCGAATATTATCGAATCGAATCGAATTATTCTATAAGGTAATTTAATAATTAATAAAATTAATTTTAATTATTAAATTTAAATATTTAATTTGATTTATAGATCAAATTTAATATTTTAATATTATATATAAATATATTTATATTAATTAGTAAATATAGTCACTAAAATTAAATTTTTAAATTATTTAACAAAATAAATTTATATATTTATATATAATTTTAATATAAAATCGAATATCGAATCGAATCAAATATTAATCGAATATCAAAATTCCGAATAATTTCGAATCGAATCACGAATCGAATCAAAAATATTTGATTCTTTTACAACCCTATACAGGATAGGCTTATATATAGGAATTAGTTAGGAGCAGGAAAAAGACTTAAAAACAATTTGGGTCTTTTCTCTTTATATTCCACAAAACATAATCTAATTACTACTACTATATAGTAGTATTAGGTAGTTTAGTTACCGACCATGTTCTGATTCCATCCCACCTCATATTTTTCAGGATATCGTGTTACATAATCATTCGTTACTTTTCAATGTTCATTACCTATATACTATGATATCTCAGGACTTAGGGGAGCAAAAGTTTTGGAGTACTTGAGTTCCTGTTTATTTTTTTCAATTATTATGGAAATTAGTGCCCTCTCATAATTTAGATATAAAAATAAATAAATAAATTAACAAAAACTTATGGGCATGCATGCCATAATTTTGATGATGATACTCTAAAAGAATGAAAGGAAAGAAAAACTGATACTGAAGTTCTAAACCTAACCCTTATTTAGTAGAATATATAGGATGAACCAAATAGATCTATTAAGTGTTTTTGACACAAGAGTGACCTTAGGTTTGGGAAGATATAAACGTACAGATAGACTTCTAAAGCAATCAAGTTAGTATCCTGATTAGTCATTAATCTGGATATCCGAATGTGTTCCAATCAAGAGAAAGACGTGCTACGCATTACCTTCATGTGCAATCATTCCATTTGAATTCAATTAATAAATTTGGAAAGGGGATCTGTCAAGCCCCAAATTAATGGGCATAAAAGTGAGTGAATTGTAACTGCCATTTTCGTAATGGAGCAAATATGGAGGTGTGGAGTGGGAATTACAAATCCAATCGAAAACAACAGTAGACAATATTCACAGAAATGCGAGAAAGATATTTTTCATGTTAAATGAACATGAATTCAATGCTGTTCTTACGTTATTTCAATGCTAAAGTAAGACTCGGGACATGAACCCATTCCCTTCTAAAGTACTCCCTCCGTCCCATTCCAAATGTCCTACTTACTATTTTTGGATGTCCCATTACAAATGTCTTCTTTCTATAAATAGAAATAATTTTCCCCTCCAACAACTATGTGGACCCCACCATATACTCACAAACCAACTCTACCTTAATTTCCGTGCCCAACAGTAACAAGACACTTGGGGTGGGACGGAGGGAGTAATTATCTATATTTACAAGAGTTTAAAGTCTCAAATTCAAAACCTTGCTTAAAGGTTGTTGTCACCAAAAAAAATACACGAGCCCACAATTTAAGGCCCATTACATTTTGACCCAATAACCATGTAATCGGTCCAGTTCATGGATGAGCCCCGAGATGGGTGACTACGAGCTGTGAGAAGCGCGACACCCTTGGAGAGGATCATGGCAGCATTGAAGATAGGCCTTATCACACGGAGAAGATCACGGGAGCATTACGAGGCGTTACACTTGGGTAGAGGCTGACGTCATTCCCTATAAATAATAGGAGGTGGCATCACATGAGGGGAGCTGGAACCCTTCTAAAAAAAAGCCGCATTTTATATTTTTACATTCCTTTACAGCTTTATGTAACT
Organism: Hygrophila difformis; assembly: GCA_030278955.1. Taxonomy (NCBI): domain Eukaryota; kingdom Viridiplantae; phylum Streptophyta; class Magnoliopsida; order Lamiales; family Acanthaceae; genus Hygrophila; species Hygrophila difformis. The sequence goes on from JAOANR010000009.1 coordinate 55,256,279, forward strand.
TTTCCTTTCTGTCTGTTCCATTCTGCATTCACATTTCTTTACAGCTTTCTTAAATTATTGTAATTCCTTTCAGTACTTCCTTGTATTCAATATTCATCAATCAAATAGAGGTTTCTTCCTCCTACAATTTTACGGTAAAACAAATTGGCACGCCCAGTGGGGCACGAGTGGAAAACCATATCCGCTTAGATCTAGTTTATGCGACTTAAGATCCGGACAAGTAGTAAGAGATTTGACTAAAAAATTCGAAGAAATGTCGCTACAAGAGAATACATTGGTTAGAACATCCTATGAGAACGCCGATAATACGGCGAGCACTTCTCAACCGCAACGGGGAACAATGCAAATCCCTACCCTATCTGAGCAAATGCGGCTATCGATGGCAGAATCGATGGCCGAGTTCATGCCTTTACTCACAAGGCACCTAATGGATGTGTTGTGGCCTGCCATGACCGACCAAACTGATAGAATATGTGGTTCCCTACGTGCGCAGAAAGAGGGAACTGTTCCTGTAAACGGCAAGATTATGCCGCCAAGTATCCCACTTCCAGGGCCGGCAGGCGGCCAACAGCGGACTGGGGAACCACACTTGGCCAGCCGCCACTCCCGGAGTCCGGAGGCCTGGCCAATCCGTTCTCATTCCCATATCAGGCGGCTTACGTCTTCACTCCTGCGGCACCCAGCGTGCCGAACTTTGGTCATGCGACACCTCCCATGCCGATCTATGCTTCATCAGGTTGTTTGATGGCATCCAGCGCTGCACCAAGCTGTCCAACGACCTCTGGTGAACCTGGCATTCCACCATGTCAAGCGACACCTCCTGTGCCGAGCATCCCAACCACACTTTATGGGGCCAACTATTCAGTAGCACCGGCACCCGTACCGAATCATAGTTGGATGCCGCCAACACAAGGGGGGCAGGCATCACAACCATATGTTGTGGCTTTGACACCTGCCACGCCTCCCACAGCCGCTATGCCAGTACCGAAGCCCACACCGAACCCTAGTTGGATGCCGCCAACGCTATGGGGCAGGCGCCACAACTATGTGGAGTGGCCGCGACACATGCCACACCTCTAGCCGCCATGCCTCCTACACAGGCACCGACGATCTCACCTGAGTTGCTGGCAGACGTGATGCAGCAACATTTTAGGATTCAACTTAGGCCGATGGAGCGGCCTATATACAAGAAACTTTACCCTGATCGGATAGATACCATGCAACCGTATCCAAGGGGCTTCAAGATGCCCCAGTTCACCACATTCTCAAGGGACGATGGCAAGTCCACTGTGGAACATGTGGGCAGATTCACTGCTCAATGTGGTAGAGCGACAGCTAATGACTGGCTCAAATTGAAGCTGTTCAGTTCATCCCTCATTGGACCTGCCTTTGCATGGTATGCATCCCTGCGGCCTAACTCAATCCAAGATCGGGCCGACCTCGAGCGAGGGTTCCATGACAGATTTTACACACCATTAACACAAGTGAGTCTTGCAGACCTGAATAATGCAAAGCAATTTTCCGATGAGACGGCAAGTATATTCATTAATAGATTACAGCGGCTCAAGTGCCGATGCACAATGGCAGTCCTTGATAGGGAGATAGTCAATATTGCAGTGGCAAATATGTTGCCAAAACTCAAAGAGCATTTAATTGTGTAGGTTTCCACAAATCTTGTCCAGCTGGCCGAGAGAGTGGCCCGCTTGGAAAAGTTCCTTGAGGAACAAGAAGAGAAACGTCTATCTATACATGGGACTCATTTTGAGGAATTGAAACTCGATAAAGAGGAAGACAAACCAAGGGTGGTGGCCAATGTAGTAACCTTGGGTGGTAAAAAACCTTGATAGTGGCCCTGGAACGCCATCGACAGTGACCGTGGAGACCGAGTAGTTGGTGACTGAGGATGGCGCCCTGGCTGAGGATGGCGGCCTGATTGAGGATGGCGCCTGGCTGAGGATGGCGGCCTGACTGAGGATGTTGCCTGACTGATGCTCGAATGGCGGCCCGGAGTGAAGCAACAGCGGTTGGCAACCCTAGAGTGGCGACTGATCCCTGGGTGGCGGCTAGAGCTCCGATGCACAGCAGATGAGCCCCGAGGCACGACAGCCCGGGCGAGCAGTGGCAGCCAGATGCTTGAGGTGACTCGAGGTGACGATGGCGGCTCATGCTCGAGGTTGCGACTGAGGACTTGAGGCAATGAGCGACGCAGATTGCGGCCCGGAACAAGTCAGATGACGGCGCTGATCAGATGATGGTGGCGGCGCTGGAGCTCGATGGCGGCACGCAATGCCCGTGGAGATAAAGATGGCGGCCCGGACGGATCAAGGTGGCGGCCCTGGCGGCGCTCGTGCACGATGGCGGCGCTGAGATGAAGGTGGCGACCTGGAGGATGCTGATGGCGGCTCAGAGCACGCCTATGGTGGCTCGGAGCGTGCCCAATGGTAGCATGACATGAGCGCGAATGGTGGCCCAGACAGATGATGATGGCGGCGCTGGCTCCGTGATGGCGGCTGGAAAGGCGCAACACAGCCTGGAGTTCAATATCAGTGATGGCGGCCCGGGGCCAGGGTGACGATGGCGGCCCGAGGCACGGATGAGCTCCGAGGCCCGAGGCACGGCGGATGAGCTTCAAGGCACGAAGGAGCTCCGAGTCCAGCGGATGAGCTCCAAGGCATGGCAGATGAAGCAGCGAGGCACGGCGGCTGAGCACCGGGGCACGACAGCTTCCAAAGCTTAAGTGGCGGCATGTCATTTAAAAAAAAGTCCTCAAGTGGCGGCATGCACTTATAAAAGAAAAATTAAAAGTATACATATATATATATATATGTATATATGCCGCCATTCACTCACAAGCCGCCATTCACTTATATATATGTGTAAGTGGCAGTTTTCAATTAAAAAAAAGGCATATTTTGAACGCGCATATTTGTCTTAAAAATTCTAATCAGACAAATTACGCAAGGGGGACATCCGTTGTCACCAAAAAAATACATGAGCCCACAATTTATGGCCCATTACATTTTGACCCAATAACCACGTAATCGGCCCAGTCCATGGATGAGCCCCGAGACGGGTGAATACGAGTTGTGAGAAGCGCGACACACTTGGAGAGGATCATGACAGCATTGAAGATAGACCTCATCACAGGGAGAAGATCACGGGAGCGTTATGAGGAATTACACTTGGGTAGAGGCTGGTGTTATTCCCTATAAATAATAGGAGGTGGCATCAGCTTCTTACCACTTTTAAAAAGTAAAAACTGTTGTTAATTAAAATTCAAAAGACATGCTACTGACTGAACTCGTATTTACTTACTAAAGAAATAAACATTTTCAAAGGTGATAGATAAGGAAATTGTGCTTGGGGTGAAAGTCTGAAAAATAATGACAAGCTAAGTGAAATCAGTTATTGTTTTAAGCTTTCTGTGCAAATGAAAATTGTTGTCAATCAATAGTCAAAACGACGCGAGGACTACAAGAACTGAATAGTTTCAGCAGTTATGAAGGAAGTTACACTGTGACAGTTATTGTTGCTGATTACAACTCGATGGAGGAGCTATTCTCTGCTGATTACGAATTTACTCTCTTCTACATTAGTGTGTTAGTTAAAGATGAGTTTAGAGAGATTGCTAGATTGATAATTCGAGTTGTATTTTCGCTTTTGCATTTTAGAATTAGGGTTTTCTCTCTTGTTTTTTATAGAGTTCATTCTTGAGAGTTTTTAGATAAACTTTGATGAGAGTTATACATTTGAGAGCTTTTTTAAGATCATCAAAGTCTCTGCCCTTTACATGCTTCGATAGGATTGTCATATTGAAGATCACGTTTCTACACATTACGTTGTGGAGGTTTGCTTTGCGAATGAACCTTTGGAAACTAATGGGAAGATCCAGATCATCTGTTGTATTCAAGATTCAAGTCTTGTAAAGATCCCAGATTTCATCAAATTGGATCGGTCATCCAGCGCCTGCAGTTGAGGGGGAGTTTCGACTACAGCTCGTAATCAAGATTAAAATCGGGACCCATAAAATCAAAAGGTAAGATTGTTAAGGATTGCTACCACCACCCTAATTCCGGCATTAAGATGATATTGTCCGTTTTGGGCCAAGCCCTTGTGATTTTATTTTTAGATACAGCTCCTTAAAGGCCTCATATTAATAAACTTAGATGGGCTCTTATATTCAGTATATATTTCCCTATTATTCTGATGTGGGACATATAGGTCTGCTACCCAACCGAGACTGAAAATTTACCATGTGAGAAATAGAGAATATAATTGAAGTTAATTGAAAAGATTTGCGATTTAGATCCTTAGCTTTTATTGTAAAACAAATAAGTTACATGAGATTTCTTTGTCACGAAAAAGTATTGTTTTCCACATGAAGTCAAAAAACACAAATCGCCGTATTTATCGTTCATGGATATATGTAAAACTAAAGGTAAATTTAGCTTTGATCTTTCAAACATGCATACTCAAATTTATATTTAGCCCAAATTTAGTTTGAGTTTCATTCTTACTACATTTCAGTTTTAAGTTTGAGTTTTCAGTTTATGCAAAGAGATGGCATCGTCTTCCTCTACAAACCATCCCGAGAAGGTTTCCGAGCCAACCCCAACCACCTCCAACCCTCCCATTACCTCAGAAACCCCAAACCTTACTGAGAATGTCACTGAGGAACATGTTGCCACACCCGAAAATGCTGCTCAAACCAACCCTGAAGGTGTTGAAACCCAAATTGCTGAGTTTGCTGAAAATGCTGAGCCTTTGATCACTTTATTCCCTTCTCCTCCTCGAGATCCTACTCCAAATCCTCATCAAAACCCTACTCAAGAACCTACTGATAATCCTACAGAAAATCCCTCTAATCCCACTGCAACTGAAGCCGAAAATGTCAATCTGGAGGACGATATTCTTCCTCATGATGAACCAGAGGTTCCTGATCAAACCGAAGTTGAAACAGAAGCTCGACGACTAGCTACCAGATCCACTTAGAAGAAGAAGAGAAGCACTTCCACAAGTGATGTTGGAACAGCGGCCAAATGACCCAGAACGCGCAGGACTCCAGAAAAACCTAAAAGGGGTTTACAATCTCAAAGGGCGTTCAATATAACTTACTTCACTAAAGAGATGATGCTATTTGGCACAAAGGATCTTGTCAACAGGAAGTTTATTCCAGAAGAGACGTTTGTTCATAACACCTATATTGAAATAGGGTTCGATGAATTTCTTGAAGAGAGGCATTTGCTGAAATGGGCACGAGTTTTCAAAGCTTACTCTCCAACCTTAGTCAGGGAGTTCTACGCTAATCTTCACCCTGATGTTCTGAACAAAAGCTCTCATTGGTTTGGTAAGATGTATATTCGTGGCAAGTTCATTGATCTAACCCCTGGTGTTATCAACTCGTTGTTAGAACTTGCTCCCAACGACGACCTTGGAGACCCTCTGGAGTATCTACCTCACTCCCTTGCTGACATTGCTTACACTATCTCGAATGAGAGGGCATTTGATTTTGGACGAAACAAGTGCAGTGCCTCAGATTTGACAATGAAGTTTCACTGCCTGTTCTACCTTTGTCGTGCCAACATTCTACCAACAACGAATGCTTCACAGCCTTCTCTTGAGATGGGTAAACTTTTATTCTGCATAAATTCTGGTATTGAACTAATGAACTTTGGTCTTCTTGTTCTGAAAAGAATGTTAGGTTATTCTCGTGATTTGATCACAAAATCTGCAAGTCTACCCTACCCTGGTCTTATAGCACTCTTGCTGCACAACAATGGAATCAAAATGAAGAAGGATGTTCTCATTAAGATCAATGTGCATTCACCTTATACTGAACTCATTCACCTTCTACTGAACTACGTGACAAACATAATGATTTCAAGGACGGACCACCACCATCTGGCACAGACCTTATCCAGCAGATAAAGTCCGAGTTACTAGTTCTTAGTGACAAACATACTAAGATTAGCCAAGATGCGATAGCCACCAAGCGGAGGATTGCCCAGATTGTGAGCATGCTGCCAGGTTCACTCTCTCCTACCCGCAAAGCTTCTTCTAGTGCTCGTTCTGAAGAGCCAAACCCTTTTGCTGAAGAGGAAGATTCTTCTGATGGAGTTGTTTGATCCATCAAGGGGGAGAAAAGCCTGAAGCTAGTATGTCTATTTTGGTGATATGGTGGTATTGGTGTGGTAAGGTTGTTGACACTTAGGGGTATCGACTTTCTGACTATAACTTAATGGTTTTTGTGAATGTCTGATGGATGTTGATACTTTGATGGTTTTTATGTTTTGTTTGTATTTGGATAATGATCTATGAAATCTGAATTGTCGTTTCTGATTGATGCTTTACATTGATGATATTTTTGCTATATTGTTGATGTACTTGCCTATCATGTTCTTATTTGCTTAATGCTTGCATTATTGATACTTTTGATAGACACCTTGTGATGGATCATCATCTCCATGAAATGTGGGGGAGATTGTTAGTACATTGCTTTGACAACTTAACCTTGTACTTTTCATTGAGATGATTTTTCAGGTGTTAGTACATCCGGTCGACGACGACAGTTAACTCTGCTGGAAGTTATTTTCATTATGTACTTATTTAAGTATTGCAGGGTCTGTAATCTAGATAGGATTTTTTAGAGAGTTTTATATTTTTCGTTATTGAGATTGCAGAGAGAGAGTCTTGTAAATGTTCTTCAAGAACTTATAGAGAAATTGTTAGAAGAACAAGATAGAAGATTGAGTTTACACTGTGAATATCTAAAGGTATTGTGATCTACTATCAAGATAGGTTTCTGGAGATTCAGGGAGAAAAGATGAAGGTCATGGAGAATCGACAGATCGTGATCGTGCCTTGGTGAATTCAAATAGGGTGATTTCCCTACAGTCGTAGTTGATGGGGAGTCCTAACTACACTGCTCTACTGAATTTGTTCAGCTAGGGTGAGAGTTTGATTTCTTGGTTTTAGGCATTAGATTGAGTCTGTGATTTTGATCTTTAGTTTAGTTCAAGTCCCTGGATTGGTATCCCCAGATGTAGGTTGCAAAACCGAACTGGGTCAACAAATTGATTGTGTTCTTTACTGCTTTCGCAAACGCGTAGTTAGAACATAGCGTTAACAACCGTAACCGAATCTTGAAGTATAAGTGACCGTCACAACGTAACCATGTGGACAAAACATGAATCAAAAGTAGTACATGAATGACAAAATAAAAACTCCCTCAAACAAGGGAAATACGCGACATTTGTAGCAAAATTAAGGCTAATTAATGATGTCTTGGATCTGGTCCTCCAGGGCTAACCCTATCAAAATGGTACCAAGTTTCTTCGACTTCTCTCTTCTGGAATCTTTCCTTGATAATTTTCTGAGCAATTTTGATCAATGTATGTTGTTCGGAGGATGGTCGCGGGGGAGAAAGAGGTCGCGATTCACAAATAGCGAAGCCAAAAACGATGAGCACCAAACAAAACCATGAGTTCAAACTGGCCATGGGGGCGACAAAATATAATGTGGGGTAATGTTGAGATGGGAAAGATGGTTAGATCACACATATATATATACACATAATGTGGATCGGAGACATAAAGAGAGTCACCAAAGCTCAAATAAAAGTCAAAACTATTACAAGGATTTGCACTTATTAAACTACAAAAGTCGGCCCCGATATGATCAAACTTGATAAGGAAAACGACGCTTGGGATCGGATGGGATGATGATGTCGGAATTAAAAAAACCTAATTTTTGGAGAATCAGAAACTAATCTAGTCTTTTATTTAACAAATATTGTGACAATAATATTTATTTCCTTGGTAAACCAATTCTATTTCTTATATATAGCGATTTGACGTCAAAATTAAAGTTAGTGAGCACAATTTAGAAGTGGATATGATCTATATATTAAAGGTGAAAGCCTTTCTCAAATTATTTTTCAATTCGATCACCATCACATGGATTTTTTTTTTTTAATTTTTTTTAATAGAAATACCAAGGGAGAAAAAGAAAAGAAAAATCATTTTAGAGCGTCCCGTATATCGTCAGAATTGTAAATTTTGGGATAAAATAACTCTAACAATATAATATGAGTATATTTGAGGGAGAAAACAATTCAATGATCAAATTAAATCAGAGCAATGTTCCATTGTTTAATGGTTGCCCGATCAAATAAATCAAAATCCTTGACACAGTTCTTGAACTTGATGGTGCCTCCTACCGTACGAGTTCCATTGTTTAATGGTTGCCCGATCCAGTCAGGCAGTCAATCAAAGAGATTTTACCCTAACGGCAAATAAACTAATTTGTGACATAGAAATGACTTTCAGTTTCAGAAGCCGAGTTGTTCCAGAATAATGTATGTGCAAGGCTTTTAATTTAATTCGTTATTTCTTACAAGGATTTCATGGATCGGTTCTTTGCATGATTAAGTAGAGGGCATATAGTGGAAACATGAACCACATCAAGCCAATGAATTGAGAGTGACGATTGACGAATGAAATATTATACATGAAAATCAATTATTGGATTTAAGGGGTCAAGATTAATGCCCCCTAAGGTTTAAGATGAGTCAAGTTGCTCTTATTTAATTCATGAGATATTCATCTCATTGGTCCATTAGTGCCTTATTTCAATTATGTTCATCAAACCCACATTTTATCGAGCCAGCCTCAATGAGCTATTCCATTTTACAAGAAATTCGCGGGAATGCGACGAACAAGGTGACGAATGTCGTCACCTAAAACTTCATCGTCTGTTAGATTTCTCGTCTTCCATGAAAATTCTAATCACATTACTAGTTGCATTGATAGTTATCTTCAGTCTCAAATCTATACTTATATGTCCATTGTAAATGATAGTAGTAACGGTTACATTTCTAGGTGCGTTTTTGCCACGTGACAAAAGATCTTTCTAAAGAGATTCGATTCGGAACTCCTATATGTCCAAGGTTCAAGGGCTTTCACAGTTTTGGTTTGTACATACATAAGGATACCACAAACGCCCTAGGCCGTCCTCAAGATATGTTTTCAGATACCGCTATACAATTACAACCTGTTTTTGCTCAATGGATACAAAACACCCACTAGAATTAATTCTAACTCCCACACGAGGGAAAAAGGTAAAAGGTCTTGAGAAGAAAATAATCCTATTTTTCCACTATACATTGCTGATATCGGGAAATGAAAAAAATCACGAATTCCCTGTTCTCTCTTTCCCAATCTAGATATCCTCTGTTTGTCAATGCGTTTACAATCTCAAGAATCTGCACCTCAACCTTACTCAGTTTCACCTATTCGATCAAGTTTCAACTCAATTATTAAATTTTATCCAACACCGAATTAACTCAACCCAACTACAATTCCTTGAGTTTGCCCCTATAGAGTGTTTGAAGGGTATTCTTACATTTAATATGTCTCAAGGGTTGCTTATATCTAAAGGCCAAAAGCCCACATATATTTGATGGAATATTTTTCTTGTTAAGATTAGTTTTCATATATTTTAAAAGAAATAAACTTTGGGACGAAATTTGCAATATATATATATATATATATATATATGGGACTGATGCTGATGATCCATTGGAGAATGGAAACCTTCCAATTTAGGGGTTGGTGATTGGTATTTTATACTTCAAAAAGCCCTAAGCTAAGGGTTAGGCAACGAACCACCTAATAAGAATTTCTAATATGCAATTGTATAGTTAGTTATAATATTGTTTTGGTGGGCAAAACAGTATCCTAATCATTAATTTACTTTTATATTTGCATTATATGTACAAGTAAAAATATAATATAAAATCTTGGTGAGTAGAAAATCGACTCCAACCCAAGTGAAGAGGAATTTCAGAAATGCTTAAAGTGGTTAAATTTAATGAGTTTGAACTAAAATTACCCTAAGATTGTCGAGTCATTCTCAACTCATAAGGTTAAAAGTCTAGATTTTTTTTTTTTTTTAAAAAAAAAACCTCAAATGTTTGAAGGCAGCTAGAGTCCAAGCAAAGCAATTAGGAATTTCACTTGCAGTTAATAAAAATTTGATTAGCATAAATTATGATTAACGATGATATTGTAATACCTAAACCTAATTAATACGTAATCTGTTATGACATTTGATTTGTTGAATTGATGAGTGCCTCTGGATCGTGTGCACTCATATAATGTTTATTTTGATTTTTTTTTTTTGACATATAAATAAAAACTAGTAGAAATAAAGTCCCCCAAGAAGTCAATACATCCCTCACAAGGATGAAAGAAGATGGATTCACTGATCCATCTTTTATTCAAAAAGGGGTTGTACAAATCCTCTTCCTTTTGGTGTTGAGTATTTGGCCCAAAATTCAGGCATTCTTCTGGTACCACATTCTACGGGAAGGAAATACTGTTGCTGACTATCTTGCGAAACGAGGTTCTCGGTTAGTGAAATTTTTTACTACTTGAGCTTTCTTCCCCGGAATGATGTTCGACCATGCCTTTCTGCTGAATGAGGTTCTCGGTTAAATGAGGTTTCCTCAAGTTTAATGTTGTTTTGTTCTTTTCATTCTCCTTTACCCTGTTGTAGTTTGTTTTGTAATTTCTCATTTGACAACGCGTGAGAATCACGTTCCAGCCAAAACAAATAAAAAAATCATAGAAGCCTTCTGACTTTGGTTTTTGGAGAATACAGGGATTTTAATAGTCCATTTATAACCCTTTTTCAGTGGGCAGACAAAAATTAAAGTGTAAAAGACACATTAAATGGCCTGATCCAGAAATAAATACTATTGAGTACTCCGTTCTTTTTTTATTGTCTTTCTAACAAATATTACACAAACAAATAAATATAATTATTACCACACAATCTTTCATTTTTACCCCTCTCACTTACCAAGAAATGTACTTGGGGTGGAGAGAGAATGAACATCATTGGAGAATAAAAGGGTAATATTGGAAAATTTTTATTGAATTACCCAAAATGACAACTATTGTGGAACATTTTTTTTCTCTAAAAAAACTACTATTTTGAAACGAAAGAGTATTGAAATTGGTGGTTGGACTTGGATAATGAAAATTCATTTGGATTAGGTCATTAACATGTTGCCACAAACATCTTTACAAAAAGCATTGCATTACCAGAAACTAAATAAATCAATAAATTAAGTAAAAGAAAATGAACCCCAATCCTCAATTTCTTTCACACGTTCGTGTCCTTTACTAAAGGTAGTTTTCTTTCTGTTTTTATTTTAAATTCTTTTCTCTAGCTAGTGGGGCTTTTCATTAATAAAGAAGCTGGACAAACCGAAAGGAAATTAAAACTATATATTGTACTTCCTCCGTTTGGCGTGGTAGCCCGGATCAACCAACCCGACCCGACTGACAGATGACCCGATCTGGATACTTGAAACACATGGAATAATATTTTGAATTATTCGGAAGAATTAATTATGAAGAAAGCGGAAGAATTGAAGCTAATCATGGAAGAGAAGGATATTGGAAGACCACTGGAATTCCACCTGAGCTTCACCGGAGTATCGCCGGAATTCTGGTGAAATCCAGCAAGTCAACGCCGGTCAACGACTGCCTCCCACGGATCAAAGAGACAAGAAATTGAAGTCATTGGGCCATATTTAAATAATCCAAGAAGAGAGCCCATTCTAATTAATTCAAGAGAATAGGCCCAATGCCACTAACCCTCCAACCGGCCCATTTCCGAATTAGCCCAAGCTGCATCTGGCCCACCACCTGCCAATCCCACTCATCCCATGCTACATCAACTCGGCCCATCAGTAGCAACCGGTCACCACTCATCCAACACGACCCAACCTCAACTGACCCACTTCCCTTTGATCACGGCCAAGTACACAACTAGCCCAAGCTGTACCGGTCCACATGTAACGCCCCAAAAATTCAAACCTAATTTTCGGAAGCATTACCACTGTACTAACTATTCTAAACTAGTGGCCAGCTAACTTAAAACAGCTAGTACAAGGTTGAGCACAAACCTATAGTGATTATCTGATTAACCAATTAAATGCGGAAGCTAAAACAATTAAAACACATACATATAATAAGTATCAACATAAACTTCATATAGTTATCCAACATAAACTCCAGGCTACAAGCCTCAAGAATCTAAAGCTGGCAACAAGTCAATTATCTCAAATAAAGGACTACCGGCCCCAAATTCATAAATCACACATGGCCACAGGCCAACAATAGAATGAAAATCCTAGGCTCACTGGCTTCAACTAGCAGAATACCAAATACCAACAATTAATAATAAACTATTTTTGAAGACTTTGTCTTCGTCCCCTTTTCTATTATGCAGTTTCGAGCTAGCAGCTAGGTAGCTAGTTTCTTTGCGTTCACTATGTTGCCTACGCCCGTCCATCACACACATAAAAGAAAATGCGACATAATATCATATCTATTTGATCTCTCAAACCCAACCCGATTCATGCTTCAGCGCCTCCAGGAGGATCTATAAAATAAACAAAGCAAGGAGTCAGTACAATGTACTGAGCAAGGGATATACGTGCAGGGGAATTAAGGGGGAACAGTTAAGAATAAGCAGAATATAAATAAAACATAATACAACTAAAGCAGAATATAAATAAAGCAGAATATAACAAAGCAGAATATAAATAAAGCATAATATAACTAAAGCAGAATATAAATAAAGTGGATATAAATAAAGCAGATAAAACATCACACCGTCCCATACCGGTGCTTTAACCACAACATACAACTGACATAAATAAAACATCACACCGTCCCATACCGGTGCTTCAACCACAAACATACAATTTATGCAAATGATGCATGGCCTAACATAAACCTATCTACCCTATATGCAAATGCAATGAATATGCCTAGCCGGCAACCTAAAAACCCGGGCGGTATGAACCCACGGGTGAGGATATCATCAACTCCAACCCGTTATAGGGTAACATACACCATCCCAGCAGGGACCACAGGCATCACAGCCCAAATCATCCACCCCGAAGGGCCAACAGGCACAACAGCCAATCATCTCCGGCATAATAGCCAAGAATCCACCCCGAAGGGCCAACTGACATAACAGCCAATAATCCACCCCGAAGGGCCATCGGGACTCAACAACACCTGTGAACGCTGCCCGATCAATCAGAACAACCCATCGGGTTAATAGACGTCAATTCCAATGCAATAACATGCATATGACAATATCATGATGTTCAAGCACCTAATCACTAGGTTCGCATGCTTAACAATACATAAAGAATCAATATATAGCCCCTAGGCTAAGGCAACGGTGTACGATCCATTAATCCACATATAATTAACAATATCATGATACTACAAATCCTCCAAGCAATTCAACAATTGGAGCGAGGAATTCGACAAGAACACACGAATAGGCATCCATCACCATCTAAGCAATATGGTAACCCGATAAGTGTCGTATCATCTAAATTATCATACCACAAGCTTAAACCATCATTAATATTGTGAATAATAAACATGCGAATTAACGGAATAGAAAACGAGCAAAACTCCAATATTACCCCAACATACATAAAAATGCAAGCATAACCCTTGCCTTTTATAATCAATCTCTAAAGCTTCCTTCTTGTGAAATCTTCAACCTTCCAATGGTGCCATTACCAACTCACGGTTGCTCCCTATAAAATAATATCATCATAAGAATTAAAGGAAATAATTCTCACAACATCAACACCATATTTCCCTAACTCCAACACCCACATCGGCCTCCAAACTCCTTAACAATCCACTAAAATCCACAACTCCAAATATCGCAAGCAATTTACCAAATCCCCTAATCTAATAAATCAAGCCATATCCAAGAACATTAGTTAATTACATTAACTAGCACCAATGGATCATATAGCAACATAGTATTAGAAAACACTAAAATAACCAACAAAAACTCATAACTATCTATTCACAAAATCCTTAACATGAGATAATACAATTGATTCAACCCCTAAAATATTCCACATGGTTTAAAAGAGTTTTTATGCAAATTCCCACCATTATTTTAAAATATTAATCAATAAATCCACAACAATAATATTCAATTTCATCTCCATTTTCCAATTACTAATTTATTTAAAATCACATCTTTAATATTAAGCTCCGAATTACCAAAATAACATCAAGCACCCATGAATAGTAATTAACATATTCCAATATCAATAGCCCAATAAAATAAGGTTATCCATGTTCACTCTAACAAGTCAAAACCTCATATCCCAATTTAAGTCCAACTTCCAAAAACAATTCAATACCCACACACTTTAATCATATCTCGTTCCGAATAATTAAAAGGGTAGGGTTGGTAATATTACACAAACCATCAATAACCAATTATCAAATGAAGATTTAAATCAACATCTTTAACAATTAAACTCAAATTCCCAACCAAGTACATTTTTAACATTTCAATTAAGCATACCAATAATATAAATAGATCCATATAAATAAAATTTAGCATATTCCAATAACTCAATTACTCCACTTGACAATTTAAACTCCAAATCCCACCCTCTTTTATTATTCAAGAATTAATCTATTAATTCAAAAGTTCCCATCAAGTCTCAATTTACAATTAAACTTTAATAATTCAAAAGCTTCCCAATAAACTTCATTCCTACACTACCAAGCCAATTCATAATTGCCCAAAGGATTCACAAACCCATATGCATTGAACATAAAGAATTAAATAGTACAAAATCAATTAAAAGCTAACAATCTTCTCATTATTCACATATATTTCAAACTCTTCATGCCACTTTCTAAAATCTAATAATTTAATCAATTACAATAAATTATACTCAATTTACTCACAAACCAAGCATGTTCAACATCAACAAATACTAAGCCGATTCAAGAATTTCCCTACACATCCCTTCCAATATCATATACTAGTTTATCAAATATATCACCAACTAGTTCGGCACTTCTCGATCTTCAAACACTCAATTAAATCAACACTTGAGCAGAATCCACCACCCACAATCTTGTCATAACCCCAATAACCAAATTAAGCTTTTCATTTAACAATCACCAACTCAAAAATCAATTCCAAGAGTCAAGAATCACCTTGAACAAACCCTCAAATACTCATACATTCATAGAACACCTTAGACACGAAAATCCCCTTCAATACCACAATTAAGTATCAAATTCAATTAATTCTATAGAATACCTAAATAAAGGAACAATATCTACCACCACTGCCGCACTATCCAGACATCACAATCACCACCAACACACCACCCTCGTCGGAGGGTGGCTCGACGCCGACAAGCATTGGAGCAGCCGCTGCTCTTCACAGCGGGCAACAGCCCGCTGTTGTAACAGCGTCGCGCAATGACGCGACGCATCCTCCACCATGTCGTGACATGGGTCGCCGGTTAATCCACCCTCCCGACGCCGCCACGACGTCGATCCGGCAGTCCCCGGGTCGCTGTTCTAAACTCAGCAGAAAAAGGAAGAAAGAAACAGGGGAAAGGGGAAGACGGGAAGAAGAGGAAGAAAACACTCCAAATCCTTACCTCCTGTGATGTGTGTTCTCCTTCAAGCTTGAAATTGGCACCTCCAATTCCTCTTCATTGCTACGATTTCACCATCTCTATGAGCCCTATTTGGCCTTTTGCAAAGTGACGGGATTTTGGGGGAGAGATGTCCCCAATCTATTCCAAAAATCTGATATATGTAAATAAGTGTATGGATCCGGGTGAAAACATAGGGTCATGGATTATTGGGTTGTGGGCTAGTCTTAATGTCTTATTTCCCTTTTTAAAGTGTTATTGGATTGAGCTCTCCAATTAATTCCAAATCAATTACTTCCTTCGTTTTGTTTTGTTAGCTACGTTTGACAAATGTGTACTGTTCATTTATATACTTTGACTTAAAGTTTTATCATGGTTATACAAGTTAAAATATAGCCAAGTGTGATCTTGTTAGATTTGTCTCGTCTTGTAGATTTTAAATATCAAACTTTTAGAATTTTTACATGTACCGAATTTGAGTTATTAATGGTTTAAAATGTGCATTGGATTGCGTGCTGGGTGGGTCCGTAGCTATCTTTAAAAAACTGATGAAGTATAATATTATGAGTCTAAATGAAATACCAATAACTTCACTTTATTAATCATAATTAATTAAATTAATCATGAAGTAATTAATCGGGATGTTACATTCTCTCCCCCTTTAGGATCATTTGTCCTCAAATGACGTAAGGGTATTGACTAGTAGGTTATCCCAACTAAGGTCCCACTCTGGACACGTTTCTCAATGTTTCATTCATCTCGGACATCATATCTTCAATCCAATGAGTGTCTGTATAAACTTCATACTACCTAACTCATCAGGTAGTACTAATACTAGTGTCTCAGTCACTTTCCTCATCAAAAGTTCAAATGCATGCTCGCATTCATCATCCCACTGAAATCTGACATACTTCCTCAACAATCTTGTCAATGGTCTAGCAATACCACAAAACCCCTCAATAAATCTGCGGTAGTAGCCAACAAGACTCGAGAAACTTCGGATCTCTCCCACATTCTTCGGGGCTTGTCATTTTAACGCAGCTTCTACCTTTGCATGATCAACTGATATACCTTCGCCAGAAATAATGTGTCCTAGAGAAGGCACCCTTTCCAATCAAAATTCACATTTAGAGAGTTTAGCATACAATTTAAGCTCCCACCGTATATTCAGAACTATTACCAAATGACCCGTATGTGCCTCACAAGTCAGCGAATAAACCAGGATATCATCTATGAACACAACCACACACATCCAGCAGGGGACGGAATACCCTATGCATAAGATCCGTGAAGATCGCTGGTGCGTTAGTCAAACCAAAAGGCATGACCGTGAATTCAAAGTATCCATAACGAGTTCTAAAAGTTGTCTTAGGCCTATCGGCCTCCGCCACCCTTATGTGGTAGTAGCCCGATCTCAAATCAATCTTACTGTAAATACTGACCCCTCTCAACTGATCAAACAGATCCTCAATCCAACGTAAAGGATATTTATTCTTCACTGTGACCCAGTTCAACCCTCTATAATCGATATACATCCGCATCGAACCATCCTTCTTCATAACAAACTACACAGGAGCTCTCCAAGATGAGCTACTCATCTGGATATATCCTTACTAATAAGCTCGTTCAACTGATCCTTCAACTCCTTCCTTTAGTATGAGCCATACATAAGGAGCCTTAGAAATATGATGGTAAAATAAGTCTCCCGTGCAGGTGGGAGACCTTGAATTTCATCGGGAAATACATACCCGAACTTAGATACAACAGGGACATTCGAAACAGCTGGAACCTCTGCTCGAAGATCCCTCATTTGTCATAGGGAGAAAACAATCCCTACGCATCAAATCACAAAAAGAAGCAACAGAAACCACACTAATAACAGGTGGAATCAAAATAGATCGGTAAGAAACATGCTTACGCCAAATGACCCGAAAGGATATTCGTGGAACACACAATAAATCACAGCACGTTTGCAAGTAAGCCAATCCATACCCAATATCACATCAAAATAAACCAGGCCAGAAACCATCAGGTCTGCCCTTAACTCACGACCTTCGATGCACAACACATCTTGCCGCATATGATCACTTTTAAAATATATACATATATATACGGCCCAATGGCAGAGATTAGCATGTGGTAGAGCGCCAACAGTCCTACTACCATGCTCACGAATTAAATTGAGAATCTCGAATGAACAAGAGATTCTAGAGTCGAACACAGTACCCGCAGCACAATTTGCAATAAGAATAATTCCCATAACAAGGAAACGAGCTTGCCTCGTTGCAAATTATTTCATCTAATTAACCCAACTATATCCTTACTGGCATACACTACAATGAGTTACCATCGTCTTTAGCATGCAAACGATATGCTAATATTGATGTCACCCTAGTTTGTTATTCCACCAGGAAGACTTGCTAATTCCATCTCACTCTCTGGGGTATTTCAAACCCTTCTGGATATCACCCACAATATTGCTTTCACATAGAACACCATTCGAATAGCCCGGCTCCCAAGAGCCAACCTTTCATCTCATAAGTGAGTTGATCTTAACCACAACATTTACAAATAATGTTAGCAGAAATCACCAATCGTTCACCAAACAGTATATAAAATAACAAAAATAATATATAAAACAACAAAAATAAATAAATAATCAAGGGTGATTCACAGTCGTCAATGACTATGAGATAACAAGGATCCTAACTGGAGTACCACGGTTCCCTCACATTTCCCCAACTGTGAATTAACATGGTCTGCGAAGAAATCATCAGATGTAATAAAATGCAATCCTATGCTATATGTACCCCACACACAGCTCACCACCTATGTCTACACAAGTTTTAACCAGATATAAGAGCACGGGCTCTGATACCACTCTGTAACGCCCCAAAAATTCAAACCTAATTTTCGGAAGCATTACCACCGTACTAACTATTCTAAACTAGTGGCCAGCTAACTTAGAACAGCTAGTAC
Organism: Hygrophila difformis; assembly: GCA_030278955.1. NCBI lineage: Eukaryota > Viridiplantae > Streptophyta > Magnoliopsida > Lamiales > Acanthaceae > Hygrophila > Hygrophila difformis. The sequence continues at coordinate 55,274,790 of JAOANR010000009.1, forward strand.
AAGGTTGAGCACAAACCTATAGTGATTATCTGATTAACCAATTAAATGCGGAAGCTAAAACAATTAAAACACATACATATAATAAGTATCAACATAAACTTCATATAGTTATCCAACATAAACTCCAGGCTACAAGCCTCATGAATCTAAAGCAGGCAACAAGTCAATTATCTCAAATAAAGGACTACCGACCCCAAATTCATAAATCACACATGGCCACAGGCCAACAATAGAATGTAAATCCTAGGCTCACTGGCCTCAACTAGCAGAATACCAAATATCAACAATTAATAATAAACTATTTTTGAAGACTTTGTCTTCGTCCCCTTTTCTATTATGCAGTTTGAGCTAGCAGCTAGGTAGCTAGTTTCTTTGCGTTCACTATGTTGCCTACGCCCGTCCATCACACACATAAAAGAAAATGCGACATAATATCATATCTATGTGATCTCTCAAACCCAACCCGATTCATGCTTCAGCGCCTCCAGGAGGATCTATAAAATAAACAAAGCAAGGAGTCAGTACAATGTACTGAGCAAGAGAATTAAGGGGGAACAGTTAAGAATAAGCAGAATATAAATAAAACATAATACAACTAAAGCAGAATATAAATAAAGCAGAATATAACAAAGCAGAAAATAAATAAAGCAGAATATAACTAAAGCAGAATATAAATAAAGAGGATATAAATAAAGCAGATAAAACATCACACCGTCCCATACCGGTGCTTCAACCACAACATACAACTGACATAAATAAAACATCACACCGTCCCATACCGGTGCTTCAACCACAAACATACAATTTATGCAAATGATGCATGGCCTAACATACACCTATCTACCCCATATGCAAATGCAATTAATATGCCTAGCCGGCAACCTAAAAACCCGGGCGGTATGAACCCACGGGTGAGGATATCATCAACTCCAACCCGTTACAGGGTAACATACACCATCCCAGCAGGGACCACAGGCATCACAACCCAAATCATCCACCCCGAAGGGCCAACAGGCACAACAGCCAAACATCTCCGGCATAATAGCCAAGAATCCACCCCGAAGGGCCAACAGACATAACAGCCAATAATCCACCCCGTAGGGCCATCGGGACTCAACAACACCTGTGAAGGCTGCCCGATCAATCAGAACAACCCATCGGGTTAATAGACGTCAATTCCAATGCAATAACATGCATATGACAATACCATGATGTTCAAGCACCTAATCACTAGGTTCGCATGCTTAACAATACATAAAGAATCAATATATAGCCCCTAGGCTAAGGCAACGGTGAACGATCCTCCACATATAATTAACAATATCATGATACTACAAATCCTCCAAGCAAGTCAACAATTGGAGCGAGGAATTCGATAAGAACACACGAATTGGCATCCATCACCATCTAAGCAATATGGTAACCCGATAAGTGTCGTATCATCTAAATTATCATACCACAAGCTTAAGCCATCATTAATATTTTGAATAATAAACATGCGAATTAACGGAATAGAAAACGAGCAAAACTCCAATATTACCCCCAACACACATAAAAATGCAAGCATAACCCTTGCCTTTTATAATCAATCTCTAAAGCTTCCTTGTTTTGAAATCTTCAACCTTCCAATGGTGTCATTACCAACTCACCGTTGCTCCCTATAAAATAATATCATCATAAGAATTAAAGGAAATAATTCTCACAACATCAACACCATATTTCCCTAACTCCAACACCACATCGGCCTCCAAACTCCTTAACAATCCACTAAAATCCACAACTCCAAATATCGCAAGCAATTTACCAAACCCCCTAATCTAATCAATCAAGCCACATCCAAGAACATTAGTTAATTAAATTAACTAGCACCAATGGATCATATAGCAACATAGTATTAGAAAACACTAAAATAACCAACAAAAACTCATAACTATCTATTCACAAAATCCTTAACATGAGATAATACAATTGATTCAACCCCTAAAATATTCCACATGGTTTAAAAGAGTTTTTATGCAAATTCCCACCATTATTTTAAAATATTAATCAATAAATCCACAACAATAATATCCAATTTCATCTCCATTTTCCAATTACTAATTTATTTAAAATCACATCTTTAATATTAAGCTCCGAATTACCAAAATAACATCAAGCACCCATGAATAGTAATTAACATATTCCAATATCAATAGCCCAATAAAAAAAGGTTATCCATGTTCACTCTAACAAGTCAAAACCTCATATCCCAATTTAAGTCCAACTTCCAAAAACAATTCAAAACCCACACACTTTAATCATATCTCGTTCCGAATAATTAAAAGGGTAGGGTTGGTAATATTACACAAACCATCAATAACCAATTATCAAATGAAGATTTAAATCAACATCTTTAACAATTAAACTCAAATACCCAACCAAGTACATTTTTAACATTTCAATTAAGCATACCATTAATATAAATAGATCCATATAAATAAAATTTAGCATATTCCAATAACTCAATTACTCCACTTGACAATTTAAACTCCAAATCCCACCCTCTTTTATTATTCAAGAATTAATCTATTAAATCAAAAGTTCCCATCAAGTCTCAATTCACAAGTAAACTTTAATAATTCAAAAGCATAAACTTCATTCCTACACTACCAAGCCAATTCATAATTGCCCAAAGGATTCACAAACCCATATGCATTGAACATAAAGAATTAAATAGTACAAAATCAATTAAAAGCTAACAATATTCTCATTATTCACATATATTTCAAACTCTTCATGCCACTTTCTAAAATCTAATAACTTAATCAATTACAATAAATTATACTCAATTTACTCACAAACCAAGCATGTTCAACATCAACAAATACTAAGCCGATTCAAGAATTTCCCTACACATCCCTTCCAATATCATATACTAGTTTATCAAATATATCACCAACTAGTTCGGCACTTCTCGATCTTCAAACACTCAATTAAATCAACACTTGGGCAGAATCCACCACCCACAATCTTGTCATAACCCCAATAACCAAATTAAGCTTTTCATTTAACAATCACCAACTCAAAAATCAATTCCAAGAGTCAAGAATCACCTTGAACAAACCCTCAAATACTCATACATTCATAGAACACCTTAGACACGAAAATCCCCTTCAATACCACAATTAAGTATCAAATTCAATTAATTCTATAGAATACCTAAATAAAGGAACCATATCTATCACCACTGCCGCACTATCCAGACATCACAATCACCACCAACACACCACCCTCGTCGGAGGGTGGCTCGACGCCGACAAGCATTGGAGCAGCCGCTGCTCTTCACAGCGGGCAACAGCCCGCTGTTGTAACAGCGTCGCGCAATGACGCGACGCATCCTCCACCATGTCGTGACATGGGTCGCCGGTTAATCCACCCTCCCGACGCCGCCACGACGTCGATCCGGCAGTCCCCCGGTCGCTGTTCTAAACTCGGCAGAAAAGGAAGAAAGAAACAGGGGAAAGGGGAAGACGGGAAGAAGAGGAAGAAAACACTCCAAATCCTTACCTCCTGTGATGTGTGTTCTCCTTCAAGCTTGAAATTGGCACCTCCAATTCCTCTTCATTGCTACGATTTCACCATCTCTATGAGCCCTATTTGGCCTTTTGCAAAGTGACGGGATTTTGGGGGAGAGATGTCCCCAATCTATTCCTAAAATCTGATATATGTAAATAAGGGTATGGGTCCGGGTCAAAACATAGGGTCATGGATTATTGGGTTGTGGGCTAGTCTTAATGTCTTATTTCCCTTTTTAAAGTGTTATTGGATTGAGCTCTCCAATTAATTCCAAATCAATTATAATATTATGAGTCCAAAGTGAAATACCAATAACTTCACTTTATTAATCATAATTAATTAAATTAATCATGAAGTAATTAATCGGGATGTTACACCACACCACGTCCGGCCCACCAGCCTATCCGAGCCCACCTCTCGTGTCTTCATGGCGTTCCTCCTCCCCAACGTTTCCATCCAACAGAATCAGCGGCCCTCCCCCATTTTCGGCGACCTACAACACCAAGCCGCCATCATCCCCCTTTTGGGTAGCTGATGCACCCTGTGAAACCACACTTATACAAGCTTGAATTGTACTAAAATATGTCCAAAATGAGTGCATTTTACCTTAATTTATTGCACATTTAGGTGTATTTCATGTGTTTTTATTTTTCAAGTGATCATGGTTAGATTTGGCTTATTTAGGTTAAATTTACCATGTTTTTATGTGTTTTTAATAAGACTTTGGCAAACCTAATGCATTGCAATGTTGTTTCAGGCATTAAAATGAAGAAAGAAGATGTTCGGAGGTCAAAGGATGCAAAATTCGGAATTTTCAACACTGGAAGGCTCCAGAATGCGCCACATAGGCATGGCGGCGCATAAAAATGCTCTCCAGCGCCACATTATGCGCCACCTCAACACTTGGGAAAATTTCGGATGGAAAAAGCTTCAGGATGCGCCACAATAGCTTGGTGGCGCCTAAAACTGCTCCGGAGCGCCACAAAATGCGCCGCTGTTAAATTAAAAATTTGGAAATTGTCAGAATGCGCCGCTCCTCCTTGGTGGCGCCTAAAACCACCTTTATGCGCCACTTTTTGCGCCACTTTCAGAAATTTGGAAATTGTCAGAATGCGCCGCTCCTCCTTGGTGGCGCCTAAAACCACCTTTATGCGCCACTTTTTGCGCCACTTTCAGAAATTTGGAAAATGTCAGGATGCGCCAGCTCTCTTTGGTGGCGCCGAAAACCTCTTCCGAGCGCCACTTTTTGCGCCACAGTCGCGGTTGGGCAGTTTTCTAACCTCCCGAACTCGGTTTTAAACGCGGTTTTTCGCCATTCTTTTCATTGGAGACTCATCCCAGACTCATATTATCGACAAAAACTCTCTGCAACTTTGGAGAAGAAGGCAATAACACCGAACCATGCCGGAGGAAGTGATCAGAGCGTCTTCTCTGACTGTGTTCTTCGCATTCTAGGTGTTGTTTTCCTTTTTTCTCGCTTTGTAATGTTTAGGATTTGCTTTTAAACATAATTTCCTACTGTTTTCATGTTTGTAAACGGATTTCTATGTTGTTCGTGTTAGAAGTGTTCTAGAACGGGAGTTCGGAATCACTTTGAAGTATGAATCTATGTTTTATGGAAGTAATTTAATAAATGTCGATGTTTATCTGTGTAATCTGGATTAATCTGCTATGATATTAGAATTTGAATTTGGATTATGTATTGGATGCCTGCAATTGATCGATGATTATGTTTTGGCAAAAATTCTGGAATCTGCATTTTTAATCTGCTAATCTGAAATGATCGATCATTCTGCATATTTTGTCTACAGTAATCTGGCAATATCCTAATCTGTTCACATTCTAAATTTAGTATTAAAATCCATTTTACCATGTTTTATCAATATTTTACCATAATTGTTAGATTATTTACACTATTCTGCATAATTAAATGTTAGAATCTAATATGTATGATTTCTGCTTTGCTAAATCGGGAGATAAAAAGTGGAAATTAGATTTTAGTACCGGTCTTGGGAATAAATCACATTAAAATAGATTCCGGCATGTACACGCTGATTTGGGAAATGAAATGTGTCGTTTAATCACAATAGGAAAATTTGTATGCTTGGGAAAGACTCAAATTTATGCCTAGACTGATGATTGCAGAATGTTAGATAATTTAATTTGCTTCCATGAAGTCTGTTTTTACAAATTATGAAAATTAGGAAATTGACATATATTTAATCTTTATAAAATCATTAAATCTGTTGAAATTGATCTTTTTAGACATTGGGAAATGCTAAATCATTATGCAATTTCACTTTTATATAAAGATGACATGTCCTAAATCATTACAAGCATATATCTTATCTTTATTTTTATTATTTTAAATTTTTAACTTGCTTTATTTTTAAATTTAATGCTATCATTTTAATTTAATCACCATTAGAATTAAACAAACTCTTTTCAAAATATAATATATATTATTAATGAACTTAAAATGGCTAAGTTTTCTCCAGAATGAAATAATATTCTGAATTCCCTTGGGTTCGACCCGGTATTCACCGATTTTTATTACTTGATGACAACCATCCGCTTGTGGTAAAATATGAGTGGTGAAAATCACCCCATCAGTAGCGTCCTCAGCAGCGGCAGCCGACCACCTCCTCCATCTTCCCCCATTCAGCTCGCATTGTCATCCTCTGTCCGTTGCTGCAACTTCCGATAGCGAGTCTGCAACTCCGTTCATCCCTTCCGGCGAGCACCTCGACCTCCGGTCAGCGCCAATCACCAACCATCTCCAGCTCCGGCCACCTGGCGGACATCTCCACCTCCCTGTTGTTCTGTATCGGAAACCTCATAAGCTCAGAACTGTTGGGTCCATGGATCTAGCAAGATGTATTCTTTATGCAGTGGTTCAGTATACGAGTTCAGTCTAACACAGTGAACACACAAGTTAAACTAAACCAGTGTAAACCAGTAAACCAGATAAACATGCATAACAGAATACTATAAAAAGCAAGCATAAAGAACATAAATGAGACACAATGAGATGTTGACCCAGTTCGGCCTTCGGCCTACGTCTGGGGGATATCAATCCAGGAAGTTATTTTACTATGCTTTTCAACCATGTTTTACAACCATACACAATAGCAAAATAAAGAGAATGCCTTCCCTCCAATCTCCAAGCGGATAGCTGTGATGAGCAGATACTATCTCCAGATCTGGTATAAGTTTCCCCACCTATTCCAACTCCCCAAAGCTTGCCCACTTTAAGTTTCCCTTTTAAAAGCCTGTGAAGCAACCCCTTCTTGATCTTCTCCTCTTCTTTGAAAGCATGGTGTCAACATGACGAAAGCCTTGAATGTTCCTTTGATTGTTTTCGTCAACTCCAAACAAAGGGCTGTGAAATCCTTCTCCTCTTCGATTCACCCAAGGCTCAATGACATTCAAAAGATGTACTCAATAAAATCGGAATGCCGTTGAGGATGAGTTCTCCAGTAGCCTACCTGATTTATCTTAGCATTTCATGGCTTGGAGAACTCTTCTCTTCCTCACATCTCTGGGATGAATGTAATGGATATTTTCTGTGTAAATCTCATCCCCTATGCTGTAGAATGCAGGAGCCTCCTATTTAAACAAGTAGCTCAACAGATAGATTTGAAGTTGAGACAGATTTGAAAAAGAGCCGTTGGGATTTTCTTGGTTGAGTGTAACAGCTCTATTTCTAATTTGAGAGGAAGTTCATTTAATAAAATGTTAGTTTACATCCTCCCTCATAAAAAAAGAGCCGTTGGACTCATTGCTAGGTTGATCTCAGCAATCTTCCATCCACAACCCAAACTTGACGCATGATGCAGCAGATGTGGTTCCAAGGGCCTAGGTTCAATCATTGGTTTTGAACTTCCGTCAAAACACATGACTCAACAATCTGCCCATTTTTTACACGAAGTGAGCCAGCACACAAATACAACCGATGATGAACTAAATAAGAATACAAGAAATAGAAATAAATCCCATTTCCCCAACCACCGTCTACATTTCTGAAAGGACTCTCATTCTAATGCTCCATACAGCAAAATATTCAACATTAAACACCATGGAGCATGTACAATGATTTCCTATCAAATAAGAGACCCACCCTCAGATCAAACATTAATAAGACTCCCCCTGAATTTGATTCCTGTTAACAGGATAGCACACAATATCAGTGAAATCGAATTCAAAAGGGTTACGACCAATACCTTCATGTTTGATCTTCCGATAGGGTAATCCGCGTGGGTATTCTCCCCCTCAACATCACGCTTTCTCCTTTAACTCATCTTGCTATTTGGATCTCTCTCGGAAGAGTCTGGCTTTGATACCAATTGTTGGATCCACGGATCTAGCAAGATGTGTTCTTTATGCAGTGGTTCAGTATACGTGTTCAGTCTAACACAGTGAACACACAAGTTAGACTAAACCAGTGTAAACCTGTAAACCAGATAAACATGTACAGCGGAATAATATAAATAGCAAGCATAAAGAACATAAATGAGACACAAGGAGATGTTGACCCAGTTCGGCCTTCGGCCTATGTCTTGGGGATACCAATCCAGGAGGTTATTTTACTATGTGTTTCAACCATGGTTTACAACCACACACAATAGAAAACTAAAGAGAATGCATCCACTCCAATCTTCAAGTGGATGCCTGTGATGACCAGATACTATCTCCAGATCTAGTATAGGTTTCCCCACCTATTCCAACTCCCCAAAGCTTGCCCACTTTGAGTTTCCCTTGTAGAAGCGTGTGAAGCAACCCCTCCTTCATCTTCTCATCTTCTTTGAAAGCACGGTGTCAACATGACGAAAGCCTTGGATACTCCTTTGATTGTTTCGTCAACTTTAAACAAAGGGCTGCGAAATCTTTCTCCTCTTCGATTCACCCAAGGCTCCATGACATTCAAAAGATGTACTCAATAAAATCGGAATGTCATTGAGGATGAGTTCTCCAGTAGCCTGCCTGATTTATCTTAGCATTTCTCCGAAACTTGTGAAGCAACCCCTCCTTGATCTTCTCCTCTTCTTTGAAAGCATGATGTCAACATGACGAAAGCCTTGGATGCTCCTTTGATTGTTTCTGTCAACTCCAAACAAAAGGCTGTGAAATCCTTCTCCTCTTCGATTCACCCAAGGCTCAATGACCTTCAAAAGATGTACTCAATAAATCGGAATGCGATTGAGGATGAGTTCTCCAGTAGCCTGCCTGATTTATCTTAGCATTTCATGGCTTGGAGAACTCTTCTCTTCCTCACATCTCTGGGATGAATGTAATGGATATTTTCTGTGTAAATCTCATCCCCTATGCTGAAGAATGGAGGAGCCTCCTATTTAAACAATTAGCTCAACAGACAAATTTGAAGTTGAGACAGATTTGAAAAAGAGCCGTTAGGATTTTCTTGGTTGAGTGTAACAGCTCTATTTCTGATTTGAGAGGAAGTCCCTGTAATAAAATGTTAGTCTACATCCTCCCTCATCAGAAAAGAGCCGTTGGACTCATTGCTTGGTTGATCTCAGCAATCTTCCATCCACAACTCAAACTTGACGCAGGATGTAACAGATGTGGTTCCAAGGGCCTAGGTTCAATCATCGGTTTTGAACTTCCGTCAAAACACATGACTCAACACGAACAATCCCTTCCTTCACCATCATCATTCTCCGGCCCCCAAGCTCGTCGGCACTGCTCCGGCCATCCTCCTCCATTCCAGCAGTCGCAGCCTCCATCGTCTCCGGGCGACACAACAGCATCGTCTCAAGTCACCTTCTTCATTAATCTGGCCAACCCCGTAAGCCGCAACATCGATGAAGAAGAAAATCCCGATTGTCGTCGCCTTCCTTAAACCTCCGGCAGTGTCCACCTCATCCGGCCAGTAGCTCCGTCGCAAGCCTCCCATCTCCGTCATAAGCCTCCCTTCCTCGCGTCGCAAGCCTCCCTTCTCCGTTGCACAGCCGAGACACGTCGCAAGCCTCCCCTCCTCCGTCGCAAGCCTCCAATTCACGTCGCAATACTATGAGAGGTTCACGACGTCAAGCGCATGGGTTCTGCAACGTCCATTTCAAATTGAGTCCAGTTATGTACACACACTATTTTCACACAAACACACAATGTTAGGGGCACATCTCATATAAAACAAGAATGTTAGGGGCACTCAATATCATTTTACCCATTATACCCTTATTATAGTATCCAACCAAACAAAAAGATGGGAAGTCCAGGTTAGGAGATCCAAAGCTGGCCGACTGTTTAAGCTGACTCACGACCATGCCTGGCTGTTTGTAATGAGGAGTAGCCGGCCAATGTTGCCCCACTCTTACTTAAGTAAAAGAAGAAAAAGAAAATTAATACAGCGAATGGCCACATCCAGACGTCGCATAAGATGAGGAACGGCCACTCATGGCCGTCGTGACCACGCCCTTCACGACGCCAATATGCTTCCCATCGTGTTCAACAACTATTTCTTCTTGTTTAATTTGTTTTAGCACTTTTTTATTTATTTTAATGGGTTTATTAAAACCCTTAAGTAATTGTTTAGTCTTTTAACCATTGTAATTAAGGGATTGCCTATATATACCCAACACTGTCTCTCACCCTTTGAATGAAAATATTGACAAACACTTGGAGAGTGCATATTTATTGTTTGGAGGGTCACCCTTGAGTTCTTTCACATTGGTTGAAATCCTTTTGAACATTGAGAAGTGTTCAATCGTATAGCCACCTTGAGAATATCGATTGAGGGAATAGTATGAACACCAAGTGTTAGACTATTCCAAAATTGAGTATTCAACTAGGTATTCTCACTATCCAACATCCATTTCCATTCCATTATTCATCTTATTCTTGTTCATTAATATTGTGTCTAATCCGATCCATGGCATCGTCTCGGTATAATTGTTATGTTTTACTTTTTGACACTATTCATTGTTTAAGTTTGATTCAAATTTTTATCATAGTTATGTAAGAAAAAACATAATTAAGTGAGATCTTGTTTGATTCGTCTAATCTTGTAGTTTTAGACAATCAAATTTTTATAATATTTTATTATCACAATTTAAGTTATTAATCGTTAAAAATGTATATTGGCATACGTACGCGTGCTGGGTAGGTCCGTTACAAAAACACAAAAACATTGAGATAGAGGTAGTAGTAAATTTTTTTTTTTTGGAGGAGCCATTGAAGGCCTGAAAAGGGGTGGTGGGAGCCCATGCCACACATTTACAAAGGGGAATTAAAGGGAGGGATAGGGGGCCGGTGAGAATCGAACATCCAACCTTTCGTTGAAAATCAAGGGACTTAACCGCTTGGGCTAGGTCCTCATCCCAGGTAGTAGTAATTTTGTAAGGAAAAAACAGTGGAAATGTGCGCTTCAAATACAAAAGGCGCCGAGGCAGTCGATCTACGATAATAAGTATTACTATACATATTAAAAAGTGGATTCCATTCATTTATATCTGATAAATACTAATAATTATACATATATACGTATTAGGTTGTTTAATTTGATAAATAAGGTCATGTCTGGGTTTAAACTAAAGTAGTATTATAATAGTATGTTTTTACATGTCATGAAAATAATACTTATTATTGTACGGAGTATGGCATTATTTATGCCTATGTACTGCTATCACTACGCATACAAATTTCATATGGCTCATAAAACTAGTACATACTTCCTCCCTTTTGAGAAAATTGCTATATTTGTAAATATGGCACTATTCACACAAATATTTTGCCTCGAAGTTTTATCATAGTTATACAAGTTAAAATATAGTCAAATGAAATCTTGTTAGATTCGTCTCGTTTTATAATTTTTAAATATTAAATTTTTAGAATTTTTGCTTGTATCGAATTTAATTTATTATTAAATTTGTGTTTAATTTAAGGCCTTTTAAAAATTTAATTAGGCCACTTTAAAATCATCCGATACTATTGGGCCGAAGCCCATTTTACATTTGTAACCCATTGTCTTAATAAAATGGGTGCATTCAATTCGTCAAGCTACATTAACCTTTCAACTTTTTTTTTTTTTTTTTCAAGAACTTGTATGGTTCTCATTTTTATTGTACACTTTGGTTACGTTTAGTAAAATACGCTATTAGACTCCAACGAAGCTCTTAGACTACTCCATGGAGGAAGGTCCCAGAAGCATTGGCTGGGACCTATTTATTGCATATCGATGAGTTAAGGTCGGAGTTCGATATTTGTCAGTTTCAGCATATTTTACGGGAGGGCAATGTTGTTGCAGATTTCCTCGCTAAGAGGGGTGTGGATGATGAGGTGTTCTTCACGACTTGGGCCTTTGCCCCGGAAGGCCTACGACCCATCTTGACTACCGATGCAATTGGTACTTGGTTTATGAGGGGTAGCTGACTGTGTTGTGCAGCTTAGTTATCGCCTATGTTATGATGTTTTTTTGTTTTGTTTTTCTTCTTATTTTCTAGCCTGTACGGGCTGTTACGCCAAAAAAAAATTGAAATTTAAAAATTACTATAAATAATAAATATTTTCTATTCTAATAATTAAATTTTAAATCCCAAAGCTAAACTCTAAACTCTATTCATCTCCAACTTTTAACTTTCCAACTCAAATCCAATATCTAAACTCTAATTTTAAACCGAAACACCAAACATTATTATTGAAAATTATCCAAAATTTAAAACTATTTTTCACCATTAATTTCAAATTCCGAATTCCAATATCTAATTATTTCTCAAACATAGTCTTTTATCTTTTTTATTTATGTAATAAGGCCTTGTTCAATTGGAATATTAGCCTGATTAGGTGAGCATGTCAACCGACATTGAGAATAAGATCAACTAATTTTAATTTTATTTAGGATTAAATTATAAGTGGGGAAACCAAACACAGTGATTGATATGTGGCTCTGATAACTTAAACAAATATGTGGCTCTGATAACTTAAACAAATATTCGGATTCAAGCATTTGTATATGTAGAATTTGTTTTGGAAGAGACAAAATCATTCAATGCACACCAGATAATCGATGGATTAAAATTTTACCAAATGTAGTCAGATATACCCATTATACACCAAACAAATTTAAAGTTAGTAGTCCAATACAATTGTCGAAATTAAAAACGTTGCATCCCCAACCGTCAGATTGATCAATTGTATGTAAAATGTATCCAATCTAAGGGACACATTATTAAACACTCGAGGGTATCTAATTAGTCCTATGCTAAATTATTAGTCCACTTGGCTAAACTTTTCGATCTGTCTCTTTCTAATATTTAAATACATCACAAGTATGAATAGAAAGAATTAATTTTGTGCCTGAAATAACAAGCACAGCACTCTCCCCGTTTATTTAAAAGAGATATTCAAATCTATTCGAAAACGATGTACAAATGTTAAAATATCCCTTTATTAACACAAATAGCTATTAAACAAATAAATAAAAAAAGAAATTTGTTTTATTTTATTTAATATTGAGTAAAATGAAAAGATATAATTTGTTTAATGTGAATTTGGTTTGATAATATTTTTTTTATATTGACATCATTCGTTCATATTATTATACTCCCCTGTCACATTTAATTTGTCTTATTTGACTCTGCACATAATCCAATGCACCTGTTCAATAGTTAATATCTCAAAATATGTACAACAAAAAATTATGTAAAATATATATTATAAAACATCATGATCATACGATTCTAACAAGACCCAACTCGACTATTTTTTCCAAATATATACTTACAATAATATTGAGTCAAAACTGAACAATGAACAGTGTCAAAAAGTCAAACATGACATGTTACCTGGGACGGAGGGAGTATTTTCTCAACGATGGAGTATTTTGCTACATAATAGTAAAAGCTAAGGTCATATTTGTTGTTAATGTTGTGTGTTAAAGCTGGACAGAGGACTCATTAAGGATTTGTTTGGATTGGCTTTTTATAAATGCAAATGTCAACAACAAAAGTGGAAGATGTAAGAAATGAACGGTTACAACAGTATGAAAAGAAAACGTCGAGTCGAGATGGAACTCTTCCCGCAAGACGTTTATGCCCCGGTAGTGCTCCGGCAACGGCAGAACGTCCCCAAAGGTAAAACGACGAACGTCTCGACGTAGCAGCACCGCAAACGTCGACGACCGGCGAACAGAACAAGAGATGAGGGAGTCGGGAGGAGAGAATGTATGTGTATGTAGAAAAGATATGTCTGATTCCTAAGCCTGACGCTGCCACTTATAGGCGTTGGAGGAGACGAAACCGCCGACGAGTATTGATGGGGCGGTTTCAACTGGCGATTCAAATGGTTTTCAACAACTGCTGAAATCAAAGTGGGCTTCAACGACTGGGCTTGGCATGGGCCCGACAAATAAACTTTGTCTAAAAAATTAGAAAGGCCCAAAGCCCACCCAAAGCCCAAGATCCAAGATCCAAGTCCAAGTCCACGGGCACGGGCGCGTGCGACGGCGACGGCGCGGCGCGGCTCGGCTCGGGACGGGCGCGCGCGTGTGGGCTTCCCCCCCACTTGACCAACCTGCATTAGTTTAATTGATTATAACACGCAGAACAATATAAACTAATTCAACTCCCACTGTTTAACCAATGTGGGATGCGCCACCTTTACCCACTCTTTAACAACCATTCAAACACACAAACGCTAGCCGCACTCAATGACCCACTTCGACCACTTATTTCTCACTCACCCGACAATGGTTTTGAGAAAATAGATACACTACGACAATCTACGCGAAATGTAGAATTCGTATACGCTATTTAATTAATCAAATTAAATATCGTCATTACGCAAAAAATGAGCTCAAAACCCCCTTTTTCCAACAATCCCCCACATGAGTGGAAATAACAACAGTAGTGAATGCAATGCAAATGCAAATGCCCCGACTCCTTTAAAGAAATGTTACTGCACGGGTCTAAGTAGTTTTTGGCTTTGAACTTAAACCATATCAATGTTATTGAGTATACAGGCGGAGTAGTGATTTTACTCTTGAACTATCCCCCACATCGTATGCTAGATCAATAATAAAAAATCAGTAACTTTTCAGGCTCTTTGCCCGTTCTCACGTTTGGTTCCATTCCAAGCCATGGAAACCCCATTTGGATTCATAAGTCTCTACTGAAGCGGCCACACTTCTACCTATATAGGTGATTCGAACAAGTATCATGTCATACTTATATGAACACACAGTTCCAGAATCATTTAAGATTCATTAAACTCAACCTCTACCACAAACAGGCATCAAACACTTCATCATTGCTTCTGAGGGAAAGGATGAAGATTATTCTTCAAAAGTGTTTTCACATTTGAAATCATACTTCTTAGTTGTCCCTTTGAACCAAGTTTGTGGGATCTCCACGCATCATGGTTGGGTTACCAATGTAATCATTATTTAGGTGTGGGTTTTAACCCCATTCCCTCTCGCAATTTGCAAAATTGATCTCTGTTGACAGCTTTTGTTAACGGATCTGCTAGGTTATCTCCAGACTTCACATAAGTTAGAGAAATTACCCCACTAGAAATCAATTGCTTAACGGTATGATGTCGACAACGGATATGTCTCGATACCATTATACATCTCATTTTGTGCCCTGCCAATAGCTGCTTGACTATCACAGTGTATCATTACTGTTGGCACAGGTTTCTTCCAGCATGGAATTTCCTCGAGGAAATTTCGAAGCCATTCGGCTTTTTCACCGGCTTTATCTAAAGCTATGAATTCAGATTCCATGGTGGATCGGGCTATACACGTTTGTTTTTGTGACTTCCAAGACACAACCCCTCCCGCAATCATGAATACATAACCACTTGTGTATAATGAATCACTTTTCTCTGATATCCAATCGGCATCAGAGTACCCTTCAAGTACAGGAGGATATCTCGTGTAAAGTAACCCCAAATCTTGAGTATATCTCAGATATCTCAAGACTCTCATAATAGCCTTCCAATGCTCATGACTTGGATTGCTAGTATATCTACTCAGTTTGTTAACTGAATATGCAAGATCCGGGCGAGTACAATTAGTCAAGTATATTAGACTACCAATGATTCTTGCATACTCTTCTTGAGCGACAGGTTCACCTCTGTTCACTCTCAACTTATCACTGGAATCCATAGGCGTCTTTGCCGGACGACTATCATAAGCGTTGAATTTCCTCAACACTTTCTCAATGTAATGAGACTAAGAAAGAACGATCCCTTCGGGATGCCTTATGATTTTTATCCCTAATATGACATCGGTTACACCCATGTCTTTCATGTCAAAATTCTTTTTTAACATGTTCTTGGTCTGATTAATCATATTCAAGTCACTGCCCATGATCAACATGTCATCTACATACAAGCAAACTATAACAAATTTGTCTGTTGTTCCCTTGTATTAAACGCATTTATCACATTCATTATACTTGAACCCGTTTGACAACATCACATTATCAAACTTCAAGTGCCACTGCTTAGGCGCTTGTTTCAGACCATACAGAGATTTAACCAGTTTGCAGACTTTATGCTCTTGTCATTGAACAACAAAGCCTTCTGGTTGATTCATATAAATCTCTTCATCTAGATCACCATTTAAGAACGCGGTCTTAACATCCATTTGATGCATCTCAAGATTGTAAAGTGCAGCAATCGAGAGAAACACTCGAATGGAGGTGATTCTGGATACCGGAGAATAAGTATCAAAATAAGTATCTCCTTCCTTCTGTCTAAAGCCCTGAACTACAAAGCGAGCCTTGTATTTATCGATCGATCCATCGGCTTTATACTTTCTTTTAAGGACCCAACGATATCCTAAGGGTTTACAACCTTTTGGTAGATCGGTAAGAACCCAAGTGCGATTCTGCATAATGGAGTCTAACTCACGGTTTATGGCTTCTTGCCATAACGCAACATCTGGTCGAGCCAGAGCTTCACTCACAGTTCTTGGCTCGTTATCTAACATAAAAGTGACGAAATCTGGACCAAAAGTTTTAGCCACTTTGGCCCTATGGCTACGACGAAGTTCAACTGGTTCAGGAGAAATACTTCCCTTGTCAGTTTGTTTCGGCTGATCAGAGCTCGTAGCTTCATCAAACGATCTTTAATTTGAACATTCCACTTTATCCTTGTAAGGATATATGTCTTCAAAAAACACGGCGTTCCTTGATTCAAATATCGTTCCTTCACTTATACCAGATATTTCTGACTTATGTACCAGGAAACGATATGCGCTACTGTTAAGGGCATACCCTATAAAGATACAATCAACTGTTTTGGGGCTGATTGTAACTTGTTTAGGAGGTGGCACCTCAACTTTAGCCAAGCACCCCCACACTTTGATGTATTTGAAAGAAGGTTTTCTACCTTTCCATAACTCGTAAGGCGTTACTTCCTTACCTTTGTGAGGTATTTTATTTAAAATATAATTAGCTGTTAAAACAGCTTCCCCCCACAAGTTCTGGGGTAACCCTGAACTGATCAACAAGGCATTCATCATATCCTTTAGCGTACGGTTCTTACGTTCCGCAACACCATTGGACTGCGGTGAATATGGAGCTGTAGTTTGATGAATTATTCCGGACTCGGCACACAATTCAGCAAACGGAGCAACGTATTATCCTCCTCGATCACTCCGAATAGCCTTAATACGACTATTCAATTGAGTTTCAGCCTCAAGCTTGAAGTTTTTAAAAGCTTCAATAGCTTCATCTTTGCTTCTCAACAGATAAAGATAGCAATAACGAGTGCTATCATCAATAAAAGTAATAAAATACTTTTTACCATCCCGAGTTTGCAAAGATCTAAAATCACATACATCAGTATGAATTAAATCTAGGGGTTTAGTATTTCTTTCAACACTTGGAAATGGAAGTTTTGTCATTTTCGCTTCAACACAAATTTCACATTTGTTTTTATCGTTGAATTCCATTTCTTTAAGTAAATTTAAATTTACCAATCTCTTTATAGCAATTTTATTTGCATGTCCAAGTCTACAATGCCATAAATTAAAACACTCAAGTAAGTAAGAAGAACCTTCAATTTTATTACCAGAAGCTTGCTCAACAACTTGGCGTTTAGCCAATACATTAAACTTGAAAAGACCATTGGTGAGATAGCCTCTACCAAGGAATTTTCCAAACTTAGTCATGATAAACTTATCAGACTCAAAAACAAGTTTAAAACCGCTACTAACTAGCAGCGAACCAGAAACTAAATTCTTCCGGATATCAGGGACATGCATCACATCCTTCAGAGTCAAGTTTTTGCCACTAGTCAGCCTCAGTACCACATTTCCAACGCCAACCACATCAGATGATGCTTGGTTTCCCATATGCAGCTTTCTGCCTTCAACAGTCCGGTATGAAGTAAAGAACTCCCTGTTGGCAGCCACATGACACGAAGCCCCGGTATCAACAAACCAACCTTTAGCATCATCAATATGCAAAGCTTCAGACACTACTGCACAAAGGTTGTCTTCCCAACCGTCAGGCTCAGCCTGTACCACGTTAACGGCAGGCTTAGCAGGCTTCTTCTTCTTCGGCTTCGGGCACTGATGTGCAAAGTGCCCAACCTTGCCACAGTTGTAGCAATTCCCAGAGAACTTCTTCCTTTTTTGGCCATCGGCAACAGCTTTGCCTTTACCCGCAGCGGGCGGCTGCTTGCGTTTACCGATCGTTTCAGTCAAGTTGGCCTTAGCCTCTACAGAATGGCTCCTTAACACGGCCTTGCGGTTATCCTCCTCGATTCTGATCCGTGTAACAAGATCTTCAAGGGACATTTCCTTTTGCTTGTGCATCAAGTAGTTCTTGAAGTCTTTCCATGAAGGAGGCAACTTCTCGATCACAACCGCAGCGTTGAACGCATCGGGCAATTGCATTCCCTCAGCGTGAACGCCATGTATTAGTAATTGAAACTCTTGAAGTTGTTCAACCACTGAAAGCCCATCAACCATCTGAAAACCCAGATATTTGGAAACGGCATGCTTTTTAGTACCAGCATCCTCCGTTTTGTACTTCCGTTCCAACTGAATCCACAATTCCTTTGCACCTTTTACAGAAGAGTACACAGCGTACAAAAGATCTGTGAGAGCACTTAGAATGAAATTCTTACACATGAAATCACCGTGAATCCATTGTTCTTTGGCGAAAATTTTCTAAGGATCGGTCTCCATTTCTGACAGGGACGGTCGGCTGCTCCTCAAAAATCCGGCCAAACCAAGAGTGGTCAGATAGAACAACATCTTCTGCTGCCACGTCTTGAAATCACGCCCGTCAAACTTTGACGGCTTCTCGGCCACTCCAAATGACCTTGGTAACGCCATAGGGACGGAACCCGTTGATGGCCCAACGCCCGGCACGAAGGCCGGCTCCGACTGAACATAAGTTGGCAAACTAGTGTTCAGTGGCCCACCGCCTGGTTGCAAACCGGTGTTCATATTATTATTAAGTCATGCGGGTGTAATCCCGACCGTTTGTCCAGAAAAGGTAAAGACGCCCCAACCGAAGCGTTGGGCTGGAATGAAACAGTTCCTAACGAGTGTCCAGAAATAAACTGCCCAGAATTGGGCAAAACATACCCGCCAGTGTTAGGCATCGGCGACAGGGGCAGAAAGGCCGTCGCTGGATCAAGCAAATATTGATCGATAGAGCCGTTTGGGTATGACGTCGGCAGCGGCATCGGATGCAGCGTTGCGGGTGGAGGAACGACGGCAGGTGTGGTCAGCATTGACGGCACCGCTGCAGTTGGGGTAATGACAGCGGACGCCTGGACAGACCCAGGCATGGAAACGGAGGCGGTGGCGACAGCGGTGGCGGCAGCAGTGGAACCGTCCATTATAAACGTCTTGCGCTTGTAAGAAATGAACGGTTACAACAGTATGAAAAGAAAACGTCGAGTCGAGATGGAACTCTTCCCGCAAGACGTTTATGCCCCGGTAGTGCTCCGGCAACGGCAGAACGTCCCCAAAGGTAAAACGACGAACGTCTCGACGTAGCAGCACCGCAAACATCGACGACCGGCGAACAGAACAAGAGATGAGGGAGTCGGGGGGAGAGAATGTATGTGTATGCAGAAAAGATATGTCTGATCCAAGTCCAAGTCCAAGTCCACGGGCACGGGCGCGGGCGACGGCGACGGCGACGGCGCGGCGCGGCTCGGCTCGGCTCGGCTCGGGACGGGACGGGCGCGCGCGTGTGGGCTTCCCCCGCACTTGACCAACCTGCATTAGTTTAATTGATTCTAACACGCAGAACAATATAAAATAATTCAACTCCCATTGTTTAACCAATGTGGGATGCGCCACCTTTACCCACTCTTTAACAACCATTCAAACACACAAACGCTAGCCGCACTCAATGACCCACTTCGACCACTTATTTCTCACTCACCCGACAACGGTTTTGAGAAAATAGATACACTACGCCAATCTATGCGAAATGTAGAATTCGTATACGCTATTTAATTAATCAAATTAAATATTGTCATTCGCAAAAAAGGAGCTCAAAACCCTCTTTTTCCAACAGAAGATAAAGTAAGAAGCATAATTTAACTATTGTGATATTTTGATTAACTTTTAATAAAAACAAGTTTTATGGTTAAAAGTGTTTGGGTAAAGAATGTGACTTGGTTTTTTTTAAAAACAAAGTTAAAAATCGAATGTGACTTTGTTTGATGACATAAATTAATGGTTTGATTCCATTATTAAAAAACATTGTTTTTGGCGTGTACCAGGTACTCTCAAATCACATTGGACCTAATATTAATCCTTCGAGATCTGATGGGCATTGAAGGATTGTTTCTCACAAAACAGAATTTTGTATACATAAAGGCTCGAACTCGATACATTGGTTAAGCTGCGTTATTAAACCTTGTTCGTCTTATGTGAGATTATTTCCTAATTAAAATGACTTCCATTGTAATTGCAAAAATGTTGCTTTTGTCTTTTACCTATAATAGAAGTACGTGTGGGCTCCGTTTGGGAACACTTTTGAAAAACATACTAAAACTAGCACAAAAATAGTACTACTATGTAAATATCAATTTCGGTCAGATTTTAACCTCTAAATTCTAAACTCTCGGCTTTCTAACTTTTACCTTTTGAAACACTAACTTCTAAACTCTAATTTTAAAATTTATTGACAAACGATATTAGACCATCTCCAGTCCATACACCATTTTGGCGTGAAACACTATTAATAGCGGAGCGGGCGCTCCACCGTCGCCTGCACATTCTTCAACACAATCGCCATTTTTTCCTGTTTGGAACAGTACACCGCAATTTCTAGCAGGTACTGTTCCCCCTATATCCCCTCTATCTTTTTTTTAAAAAAAAAAAATTGGAAAATGTTTTGTATTATGCTTTTATTTCATTTCATTACAATTTTTCATTTTTTCCTTTTGAATCATATATTATTTTTTATTTTTATTTTAAATTTAATTTAATATTTTTAATTTTAAGTACTAAATTTAATAAATACAACTTCTTAGGCTGTGTCACCAAAAAAAAATTAATAAATACAAAATAAAATAAAAATCATCAAATTTTTTTTGAGGAAAAGGCATTTAATTCCACTCAAATACCAAGTGTTGGAATACATCATAGTTGGAATACATCATAAAAGTTGTAAGGCCAAACTCTACAAAAACGAAAAAACTAATGTTCCAGTAGAGAAAATAGATATCCTCTTCAATGATCACCATAAAACTCCAATGTGAAAGCTAGCCGCATGTTGCAATGTGAGACAGAATCAAACTCGGCATAGTGCAGCAGCAACAACAGCTTGAAATAAGCAGCAACAGTCGTCACATGGCAGTATCAACATTATTAGAATCTTTCATCCCAATGGACGCTTGCCACATGTTACAAAATGAGACAGACTCGCTGTGACCATTCCGTAATTCTAAGCAGCTCAAGAACGTCAAAAACGACCGCAATCTCATAAGCTTGCTTAAGAAGCACATCTCACCTGCATATTACTCAGATCCAATGCAAAGAAAATATATGGGCAAGGATAAATTGAAGGGGCCTCGGGTGGGGGTAAGGAAAGGATAAGAATGGCTAAAAAAGGTAAGACAACGACATGAATATCTCACGAGAAATCAAAGCGTGTTGAGAAAAAAACAGCTCAGCTATATGAAGTTCCAGAACCAAACCCATCAGACTAATCAGTGTTGATCGAAAATTCATCTCATCTCTCAATGTTATCCTCCTATATGCATAATCAATGGGAATCCAAAACTTTTAGCATGACACATCAAAACGACCATGTAAACTCGACTCAACTCTACTGCTTTCTTTCAGAGCGCTCTTCCAAATAAAGACTGCCCCTCAAGCTAATATCCAGATCTTCTCCTTTTATGAACTCTCTCATTTTTTCTCATCTTTTTCTTGTTTCTTTTTTCTCTATAATTTTTTTTTTTACATATTTGAATTTTCTCTCTCTTTTTTCTACAGGGGACAGTCCGAACCGAAGAAACAAAAGCAGAAAGAAAAGATCACCAGCATTCTTCCCATAGTCGGGACCTGAATCCCAAACACTTACTAACAGGATCACACCCACTCACTTTCAAATAGCAAACCAAAATCAAAACAGTCCCAAAACAGTATTTTCAACAGCGCGAAGAATTTCTCATGAGAAGATTCATGAATGGTTCCTTAACATCCCAGAAGACAATGACAATTGAAAGGCTAGATAAGGGGAGAAGATAGATTGTTACAGGAACCAGGTGTGGGGTGATAGAGGAGGGAAGATGATTTAGGCACAAACATGTCTTCTTGGGGGTAAGAGGAGTTAGAGAGGGGAGAAAAAAAAATGCCAAACGGGTTAATCCTATTACCCATATCGTTTTCAAGACACTAGAAGTGAATAAATGCAAGCTCAATGTGTGTAGTTAAGCAAGATCCAGAGTGCCAAATTTAGCAAGATCTCACCGGGAATTTGTGGGAAGATTCAAATTTGCCATGTAAGAAAATATCAGTCCTTTAGCAGTCAATGTGGATCTCCAAACGAAACACCAGCGGCCTCGGCATCAGAAATGGTTACATCTACTAGCAGCAGACCAGAGTAGCCTGTAGCAGTCAACAATCAGTGATTTTATCTCACCAAGGTATCCCCACCAGTAGCAGCAATCTCTGAATACAAAGTGACAGCAGCATCAGCGGCATCCAATGTATTTCTTCGTGTCTTTCAGCATCAGCAAATAGCAGCAACACCATCAGCCTTATCCGTAATCCCAATTTTACTTCAGCAACCATGCTTACAATTATGCAGACCTCCAGAGCTCCAACCAAGAATATGAAAATATCGTCTACAAGAGAAAATGGTGAGTGTATGAAAACAAAAAATACCCATGTTGTACCTTCTCCTACTTGCCCCAAAATTTTTGACCACTCTCTTCCAGGCCCCTTTAGCCTTGGAAAAATAAATACTGTCCATCAGCAATACACAAAAGGGCATTCCTCCGTGGCTACAGGTAAGAATCTCAACACCTCCATCTGTCTACACCCCTTAACTCCATATTTCGAAGCTGCAGACACCCAGTGCTCCCTGCCTAGCCCAATGATCGACCATCTCATTGCGTTCTCGAAGGATATGTTGAATTCTTACCACCCCCGCAAAGCTCAAGACTACTGAAATTGAATCCATTATATTGTGAAATCGCCAGGGGACTGTTTCAGGATTTTTAAGCCATCGCACCACGTTTTCAGAATCACACTCGAGAATTAATTTGGGAAGAGGGAATCCTTGGTCTCGAATAATAGCACCATATACTCTACTAACCGCAGTAAGCTTAGCCTCTGTTGAATCCGTCCTACCTATAGCATCGGATAATATGAACAACACTTCCCCACCCTCATCCCTAATGACACCTCCAACCCCAGCCGGCCCGGGATTCCCCAAGGATGATCCGTCCGTATTGATTTTCCACCACCCCTCAAGTGGTCTAACCCACACTAGTCCTTGCCGAGGGATTTTCCATCTCTTGCTACTCGATCTAGCCAGGCTTTCTGGGAAAATATTCTCTAAACCGACCAAATTAACATCGGTAACTCTCTCCTCCACTTTCCACCAAGTTCCAACGCGCCATTTGATTTCCTCCACCAGTTCACAGCGATTAAAAGGTTTCCCATAAAAATCATCAAATTAAAATAACATAACATTAAACTTAAGCAGAAATGCGATACAAGTAGACCGATAAATTAATTAAAACATAATACAATAAACTAAATTAATAATCTCCCAAATCAGCTCCAGATCCGGAACCTCCGATGTCTCCAAAATAATTTTGAAAGCCGAAATTAGTGTTGGGAGCAGATGTTGACTGCTCAGGCATTCTCTGCATGATTTCGGCTTGTGATTGTTGGATGAACATACGTCGGACGGGATCAGAAATTATCATTGGATCAATCAACATGGTTTCTTGATCTTGCTTCTTCCTGGCCAACTCATTCGCCTGTTCAATAGCAGCAATCTTTCGTTCTTGGACTTTCTTTGTCTCCTCATAATATGCCTGCATTTGTTTATTATTTTTCAACAATGAATTAACAAAACCAGTCATATCTTCACCCTTCTTCTTTTTCAGTTTAGTTTTTTTTAACACCTAAAGGGCATTGAGATCCAGATCCACTGCCGCTACCATCACTTAAATTGATAGAAAAACGAATTGAGGGGGGTTACATAGGAGATTCCGGCATCGGGGTATTTGAACTAAGTGATTGAGTTGAAAAATCTTCACATCGTGATTTTTGGGCCTTGCAAGAGAACTTTTCGAAATCCCTCAATATATCCACACATGCTCAAATTTGAATCCTTTGGTATACTTCTTTTCCATCATCATCAGC
The DNA here is from genome assembly GCA_030278955.1 of Hygrophila difformis. Taxonomy (NCBI): domain Eukaryota; kingdom Viridiplantae; phylum Streptophyta; class Magnoliopsida; order Lamiales; family Acanthaceae; genus Hygrophila; species Hygrophila difformis. Next base: position 55,299,172 of record JAOANR010000009.1, read on the forward strand.
TCATTCGCTCGTTTCACCTGCATATTTACTAAAGGTTTAGAATATCCAATGACATACATGAAAACAGATTGTAAAATTCAGATCTAAACTTACCAAATCATTTATGGAGATACCACTTGGTTTCATATACTCGACTTGTTGAATGCAAGATTTAAATTTCGCCGTGGCAGTCAAGATGATCTGCATTCGGTTCTCAACAGAACGCCAGCTTCTATCCGGAACAAATTCATTGGGTTTTTGTAGGTTAATGTATCGGTAACACGTTGCCAGAACATTTTTTTTTTGGATATGCCAATTTCAGGATCTTGGGAAATTTCAATGTATACATGACAAAGTTGTCTATCTTCATCAATGTTGTAATTGGCGTTTCTTGAGGTTGCCATAGAGAATAAATGAAAGAAGAGAGAGTAAATGGTTGAAAGATATGTTGTAAATGAAATGTGGGAGGTGAAGATTCTATTCCACTATAACTTATTTATAAGTAAAGTTCTCACAAATCAAACGGTCAAGATCCTACCGACACATCTAATGGTTCAGATTTAAAGAATGAATCCAATGGTTCAGATCAAGTCGTTTGAATTTTATTCCACATCAACGGTCAAGATCCTACCGACACATCTAATGGTTCAGATTTAAAGAATGAATCCAATGGTTCAGATCAAGTCATTTGAATTTTATTCCACATCAACGGTCAAGATCCTACCGACACATCTAATGGTTCAGATTATGTCTTTTTAAATAATATTCCACATTAACGGTCAAGATCATACCGACACATTTAATGGTTCAGATTGAAAGCATAAATCCAATAGGTCGTATTCTTTCTAGAAAATATTCAATTTCTCTATTTAAGGTAGACATCTTGTTTAGAATTGCACACCACAATTTTCATTGTATTCTGATAAAAAAATCTTAGGATAATGAATCACATCTTTGACGACGATGACGACCTTGAAGAGCTCCAACAAAGATTACTTCAACAGATGCAGAACAACAATCTTGCAATAGGGGCATTACTCGCATCCCAAAATTCAACAAATGTTCATGGTGGTTCAGTTCGTGGGCGTAGAGTAATCCATCGTGATCGAGAAGGAGCTGTCGAACGACTTTTCAATGACTACTTTTCTGAAACTCCAACCTTCAATGAAGAGATGTTTCGCAGACGTTTTCGGATGTCTCAAAATTTATTTCTTCGTATTGTTGAAGCTTTAGGAAGCCACGACCAGTATTTCGTTCAACGTATAGATGCACTTGGGAGACCGGGTTTGTCCACTCTACAAAAGGTTACAGCTGCCTTTCGGGTGTTGGCGTACGGAATGCCGGCGGATGTAGTCAATGAATACATAAATATTGGTGAGTCAACTACAGTTGAATGTGTGAAAAGGTTTTCTCGTGCAATCGTTGAAATATTTTCCAACCAATATATGAGATCTCCTAATCCGAATGATGTTGCTAGACTACTGTATATTGGTAAACAACGTGGATTTCTAGGGATGTTAGACTCTCTAGATTGCATGCATTGGAGGTGGAAAAATTGTCCAACTGCTTGGGCAGGGCAATATGCGGAACGTAGTGGAAAACCGATAATAATCCTTGAAATTATTGCTGATTACGATCTTTGGATATGACATGAGTGCTTTGGTATGCCAGGGTCCAATAATGATATAAATTTTTTGGAAAGATCTAATCTTTTTGCAGATCTGGCTAGAGGCATCGCTCCACCAGCACATTATGTCATCCAAGGAAAAGTGTACGATATGGGTTATTACCTCGCGGATGAAATATATCCAAAGTGGGCAACACTTGTTCAAACTATTCACGATCCTCGCACAGAAAAAAAGAGGTATTTTGCAATGAAACAAGAGTCGTGTAGGAAGGATGTCGAGCGTGCGTTTGGAGTTCTTCAAAGCCGGCTTGCAATTGTTGCAAATACTTCCCGATATTGGAGCAAGGATGATTTGCATGATATAATGTTTGCGTGTATTATCATGCACAATATGATAATTGAGGATGAGCGGGATCTTAATATACCCATCGATGAAGCAAGAGAAGTTTCTATCCCAGACGTTGAAATTGTGAATGAAGGACTCGATCAATTCCAGACATTTCTTGCCCAATTTAAGAAAATTAAGGACAAAGATGCACATATATCACTTCGTAATGCTTTGATTGAACATTTGTGGGAAGAACGCATGAGTTATGATGTTTAATGTATTATGAGTTATGAAATGTGTTAAATAAATTGTTTGTTTTTAAAATTGTTTTTTTGTAATATAGTTTTAAATTTATTCATTATTAAAAAATTAAATTAAATATTAAGAAAATAATTTTAATATGATAATTATTAATGTACATAAATATAAATACAAAGTAATTATTATTTTTAATTAAATAATTTAAATATAAAAATTAAGTATATTATATATATTTAAAATATGTATTAATATAATTGATAAATGTAATATTATATGAATAGTAAAGGGAATCAAAATGGAATATTCTATTGTAGAGGGAAATTTAGAGTTGTGGGTTGGAGAGGGATAGTGGAAAACTGTAAATCTAACTGTAAAATAGAAATAGTGTAACTGTAAAATAGAGGTGTGGGTTGGAGATGGCCTTATTCAAAATTATCTCAATCTAAAACCATTTTTACCATTAATTTTAAACTTCAAGCTCTATATTCTAAACTTAAAATGCTTATTTCCTAAACACAGTGATGATCATATATTAATTGGATGAGTTTTTGGTATAGGGTATGTTCTGCACGCAGCTTTTGGGAGCTTTAGCTTTTATTTCAAAACAAAAGTTTCGTTCTATACACTAGCTTTTGAGAACTTTTAGAAGCTTCTTTTTAGAAGCTATCTATAGTAGAGTTAAAAAATAATCTAGGAGCTTATTTTTTAGCACTTACATATTTAACCCAATAACCAACTCACTACCCAATAGTCTACATAAATATTTGTCATTTTATGTCATTTCATACATTTTTCACAGTTAATGCTAGTTGTATAAAACACTTAAATAGAACTGATAGCTACAGCTCCCACAGCTCATTACAGCTCCATCTCTCCATGCAGAACAGACCCATAATCAAGTTGGAATTCCGTTTTTAGTAAGAAATTTGTGAATGATTTTACTTTACTTTTTGGTTCTGTTAATTTTTTTTTTTAAGAGTCTAATCGTTACCCTTCTTTTATTTCTGGAGACGCCTATGACTTCTCCATTTGTTCAAAAATCTTTTCACTTCTCTAATTCGCCCAAATCATAGCCCGCGACACAATAATAATAATAAAATAAAATTAAAGCAATTAATAATATACCTAAATAACAAAAGCTGGCCTGAGTGGTATGGGGCTCTAGCAGCTTAAGCAAAAATCTCGGGTTCGAGCATTTGTATATGCAGAATTTTCCGGTCCAATGAGACCTGCTGATACCCTGGTATTCACCTAAAAAAAATAATATACCTAAATCCTACTATTGGAAAAATGAGATCTTTTAAGCATAAGACAAGTTGTGAAAAGTACTTCACCTAGTCAACTATAAAATTTGATGAACTTAACAATGCCTACATGGAAGATGTAGACTATAATAATTTTACCCGAAGACAAGGAACCATAATGTCTTCGCGTAAAATTTTATCCCTCGTACGTCGGGCGGGCGATAAAATTTCTCTAATGTATACTGTAAATGTTTGGAAATGATGCCTACGTACTTCACTATACTCTAGAATTCAGTGGTTAAAACTGGTTAGCTATTTTTTTTTTTTGATGAGCCGAAGCCAGCTAATACAACTGGTTAGCTATTAAACTTTAGTAACTGAATTCAATATATGAAACAAAAAAAAAACAAAAAAAAAAACAACAAAAACAAAAACAAAAGATATTATTGCCTTGCAATTTTGTATGAGATGAGGAATTGAAACTATATGTGAGAACACACGGGTCTACGTACATATGGCCAAGCGGAAGCATATCACACCAATTAAATTGATTAAAATTGATTTTTTAAGCTAAAAAAATTATTTTAGTTTTGTTTAATTTGATGCATCCACTTAATTTTTGCTTTAGTGCCCCCCAACTCCAAAACCCGCAAAAAGTACTTCCTCCGTTTCTTTTTATTTGTTACGGACTCACAGTGTACGCAATTCAATGCACATTTTAAACCATTAATAACTCAAGTTCGGTACAAGTAAAAATTCTAAAAGTTTGATAGTATTTAAAAACAATACGACGAGGCGAATCTAACATTATTTCACTTGGCTATATTTTAACTTGTAAACTATGATAAAACTTTAAATTAAAGTATTTATATGAATAGTCCCCAAAAACTCAAAAGGGGTGTTAATTAAAAACGGATGAAGTATTTTATAGGAGTATATAACCACAAAACATCATTGAGAGAGAGAGAGAGGGGTGAAATTAGTACAGCAAGGGGTTAAGTCCTAATCCAAGGATTATTTATTTATTTATTTATTTGCTGAACAGTTTATACAAGCTAGGAAATGGGCGATAGTAGCCCATGCCGCACAAGTTACAAAGGGACAAGGGGATGAATAGTAGATCGGGTAGGGAATCGAACTCGCAAGCTAAAGGTTGAGAGTTAGGGAATTAACTCTAGGTCAAGTCATCACCCCAATTCAAGGATTAAATTTAAATCAAGGTGACAGGTGTATATTTATGTGATATTATGCCAATGATTGAATAATAAAAATACCTCCAACCAAACTAACTAATAGTAGTACTATTTTGGTTTAGAAGTATGTCTTCGCCATTGGACAAATTAAATAGGTTATTTAACATTATAGGAGTATGTAATTTCAGGAGAAAGTATAAAAGAAGATGTTTCGGAGCGATCAGGATTCGAAGAGCAGATTGTCTCATAGTTTTCTCTCCGAATCCGCTATTCGCTAACTCACAAACAACCACAATATGTGTATGTCACATGAATTTCACATGACTTGATCTTTCCCTCTCTTTTTCAATTTGCTTAAGTAAATAAATTTTAAGTTTCTATATATATGTGTAAGAGTCATTCTTGCATTGAAGCATCTCCCCCACTATATTTTAATTAATTCTTGCATCTCTATTAGGTGTCCAATGCTTAATTATAATCCTTACTCGGTTCGAACGTTCAGTTAAAACTAAAAATCGGTACAAAGTTCATTATTTGACCAAATGCAACCAAGACTTAGGCCATGTTTGTTATCTCTTTTTAGAAGTCTATTTTATTGTCTTTTATCACTTATTATGGAATAACAAGTTTTGTAATAAGAATTAAGAATGTTTGTTACGAATAAATTATAAAAATTGTTACTAAGTGATATATGTTACTAAACTTATTACTACATGTTAATTCTTTAAGTCAGCTTTGATTCTTGTCACCCAAATACGGGGAAAATCCACTTTTTGCTTGATAATATTTTTTTTATTTATTTTTTGTTCCTCATTTTTACAATTTTCACTTTTAGTCCATCAATCTATTTTTATAAAAAAAAAATTACTTGCAAAATGCCCACAATTCAATTAATTAAATCCATAACTCATTTAACTAACTCAAGTTTATTCATTTGTAGCAAATAAACTATTTTTAAATTTATTAAAAGAACAATATTTATTAAATAATAAAAGTTTAAACTTTTTAATAAAAATATTCTATAAAATTTGTTTATATATAATAGTTTAATTAATATGTATTAAGTAATAGTAAAAAAGTTAAAAATATAATAGATGTAATACACATGAAAACAAAATATTCTATATTTATAAAAAAAAAATTAAAAAAATATTATCTAATAGTATTTTGTTAACTAGTTACAATATTTTTTCTCAAATCTGTCGGTTGTGTCCACAGTCCACTTGATAACTTAATTTGGTTCCAATATGCTTATGTATGAAAGCTCGACATATGTCATTTTTATTGGACCAAATCTATCATTGTGGGAAATCTTGAGAGTTGACAGAATATGTGATCGAAATTTTTGAGCCACCAAGAAAGAATTAAAGTGCTGCCTACCTAGCTACGTATCCTTATTTGCAGGGCGTCCATAAAATTATTTAATTATGGAGTCAAATGTCGCATGACCAATGAGTAATATGTCTTTCATTATATATGTGCAATATTTTTAGCTTTATTAGATTAGTCAAATGTTGTCTTGTGTGATTTTGTGCTTCGCTAGTCTCTTGCCATTGACGACAATTTTCTGGACCTTCTATATGGTATGTGATTTTCATTTCTATATTCACTTTAATATTATTGTCATCCTCAATTATTCTCCAACTCATGGATGGAGTTATTTATTTTTGAAGTATCGTGGCTTACAACCTTTGAACTTATAGATATCATTTAGGGGAGGCGTGCGTGCACCATTTCCATGCTTCTAAAAAAAAGTATATGATATTTAATAATATATTTAATTTACATCTAGTATATAGTATAATATTATATTTATATGATAATACCCTATAATTATTATTCACTCATGAGTAATTAGCATTAACACAATCACTTGTCACTGAACATTGAAATAAACATATACTTCCTCCTTTTTAAAATGTTTATTACATACCCAATTTTAGGGTGTCAATTTGGACACGAACGCGACCGGCACGAAAAATTTCAGGTTTTGGTTTAGTCATTTTGGATTTTTTTTCAAATCAGGTCGACCCGATACCCGACCTGAAATATTATACCACCTGCTTAACCTGACATGAACATGACCCGAAACCTGAAATTGTGTCAATTTTGGCCTATAACCCGAAAAAACGAACCCGAACGACACGAAAAATTTCAGGGTTGGGTTTGGTCATTTTGGGTTTTTTCCGAGATTAGGTCGACTCGAAACCCGACCTGAAATTGACACCCCTACCCAATTTTTACGTAAATTAATGTAAATTTTTAATTATTAATAACTCAAGTTCGGTATAAACAAAAATTCTATAAGTATAATATTTAAAAGCTACCGATGAGACGAGTCTAATAAGATCTCACTTGACTATATTATAACTTGTATAACTATGATAAAACTTTAAGTGAAAATTTGCATGTAAATAGTACCACCTAACCAAATGTGAAAAATATATGAATACGGAGCTAGGTAGTATCAACTAATTATTTATTTATTTAAAGAAGGCCATCGTGTACGTAGTAGTATATGTATCTTACATAAAAAGAAAAAAAAAAAAAACTAAACTGCTACTAGTTAGGAGTTAGGACACTTCAATTATAAATAGATTTTTTTCTCAAATAATATTAATAATTGTATGAACTATGAAGTACTCTAGCTTGTATAGGTTATTTGGCCAAAAAAAAATTGTATATAGTTCTTGAAAGTACTCTAAGCTCTTGAAAGGTAGCCCTTAATTCATCAAGGTGTATGGATTCTTACTTTGACCAGGAAGATTTTAAATTCTTAATAACTCAAGTTCGATATAGGTAAAAATTCTAAAAGTTCTATATTTAAAAACTACAAGACCAGACGAATCTAACAAGATCTCACTTGACTATATTTTGACTTGTATAACTATGATAAAACTTTAAGTTAAAATAAGCTTGTGAATAGTAGCCAAAAACTTAATGTTACAAATTAAAAAAAAAAAACCGGAGGAAGTGTTTACGTAGCTTTTTGAAATTAAGTTGAAAAGATACTAATATTAGCTTGAAAATAAATTTCAAAATTTTTTGTAACAAAAAAAACTGCCATTTATCAAATCTAAGAAAATAAGAAAATAATTGTAATTGTATAGCATTAGCCTCCACCACTCATTTCCAGTCTATATAGACGGTTAAGAAAAAAATCTAAGAAAATAATTGTTTGAAAAACTAAAAATTGTTGAATGAACCAGTTTTGCAACACTTTAAAACCCTTCACACAATTATTTGCCAAATACTCACCTTTGGCCATTAGAACAGGGTTACAGGTGTGCTTGAAGCCTATAATTTCATAAAATTTAAAATATTTGAAAAACAATTTCCACACCCACAAATCCAGACAAAAGTATAAAGAAAGATGCCTCATTACAGAACAAGAATCCAAAATTCCAAACACACTATAAAAGGGTAAGTAAACAGAGTGAAAAACAAAGGTAAAAACTGTGTTGTTTCTTTTCAAGTAAGGCAATAAAAGAAATGCTCAGAGATCCAAAAACTGGCCCCAAAAGCTGTGTAATATATGTCCTTTTCAGCAAACCCTACTATTATCCCTCAATAGTGGTGACATTTTGGGAGCATCTATTCCCCCTATGTACCTCTATATATTTACATAACATATTAAAATATCTTATCTTACACTTTGGTTAATGTTATTACAGCCAAACATGCTTATAATAATATCATTATTCTCCTTACAGTTAGTTATTAATACTATATATGTGTGGCCTTCTGATTAACCAACAAAGAAAAGTTGACTCCCAAATACTAATTAAATCAGAAAAGTCTTTCAAATCACTCAATGCCACACAAAGGAAAAGGGAACTTGAAAGTGATTTAGCTCTGTGAATGTAAAAACATTGAAAGACAACAGAATGGGCCACACCACACAATTATAAATTTACATTATTTTATGTCAAGAGTATCAAATCAAAGTATAAAACCTTTACACTCAAAACATGGCTTGTTTGATTGGTGCATTAATTAGATTAATTCAAATCAATAGAGCAGAATCATTCTAGAGCAATCCAATTGAGAAGAACCATATTAATTAAAGTAATGGAGATCTTTCTCCCAAGTTTTTAATGTAAAAAGCTCTCACTTGAAAAAAAAATGAATGAATTGATTTACTGTCTAATTTGGAGGGTTAATTAATTCTTCACATTTTATTGTTAGAATTGAAAGGTGGATTCCATTTCCTCGGAACCCTATTCCTCTCCTTCGATCATTGTACTATATTATGAGTTGTTTGTGTTTTATTTACTAGTAGAAGAAAAAATTAAGTGAAAGTTAATTTACTGGGCTAAATGTTTGTTTATAATTGAACGAATCTGGGGCTTGAAATAGTGAGTGTGTTTGTATATGTGTAGGGTGTACAGAAACAGAAAGCAGCAGCAGTAGTGAGCAGAGATACAGAATTACAGATGCAGAGTGGTGGTAGAGGTGATGCTGTACTGTGGACTGTGGTGGGTCATGGGTGTGTGTAATAATTATTTCTTCTGACTGCCTTTTCAGAGGCAAGCGCTGCTCTCCAGGCCTCTTTCTACTTGTGTGTGTACTATTTTATTTCTTGATTTCTTCTCCCTTTTCCCATTTGGATAAGGAATTCGTAATTGGGAATTGTTTCGAGAATTTGGATTTTTCGGGTTTTGTCAATTTTTCTTGATGGATTAGGCTGTGCTTTTGGTGGGGATTTTAGTCTGAGGAATGGAATTTGGGAGAAGCTTGAATGATTATGGTTATGGCAATTTCAGATTTGGGGAAAGATTGTTGGGTAGCTTAGGAATCATAAGAATTGTTGTATTGTTGTAGTTGCTATCTGAGTCTGGATTCTCAGATGAATCATAGTCATTTTTATCAAGAATCTGCTGAGAATCATGTAGAAGATAAAGGAGATGAGGAGGAGGAGGATTACCGGCGGCGGCGGGCTCCTCCGCCGCCGCCGCCGCCACAGAAGAGGATGGCTTCTGCCTCGACTCTGGCGGAGGGCACGAATATTCATGAGCATGGGAAAGTGGGGGAGAGCAGCCGTCGACAGCCGCGGTTAGGGTTGCGCAGCGCCGGCGGTGGTGAGATTGTGGAGGTGCACGGCGGCCACATTGTTAGGTCGATTGGGAGAAAGGATAGGCATAGTAAAGTGTGCACGGCGAAGGGACCGAGGGACCGCCGCGTCCGCCTCGCCGCGCACACGGCGATTCAGTTTTACGATGTGCAGGACCGGCTTGGGTACGACCGCCCTAGCAAGGCGGTGGATTGGTTGATTAAGAAGGCGAAATCCGCCATTGATGAGCTCGCGCAGCTCCCCGCTTGGCATCCGTCCAATTGCCCCTTGCCGAATGACGAAGAACAGCAGCAGCAGCTAGGGTTTCGCCGCGCCGATTTGGGGGTTTCTGGGAATTCCGGCAAACGCGCCATTGGAATGATCGACGGCGACGGTGACGGAGACGGCGGTGAAGGCGACAGGAACAATACTAGTCATCGGAATTTGCAGGATTCGAGCTTTCTTCCGCCGTCTCTCGACTCCGACGCCATCGCCGATACCATCAAGTCGTTCTTCCCCGTAGCAGCTTCAGCGGAGGCCAATTCCTCCGCCATGGAGTTCCACAGCTTCCAGAATCCGAATCTGCTGTCGCGAAACGCCTCGAATAGCCAGGATTTGAGGCTTTCGTTGCAATCGATACACGATCCAATCATGCTCCACCACAACAACCCTCCGCCGCCTCCCCCGTCGCACCAAAACCCTAATTCCCAAACCGAACCGCCTCCGATCCTCCTGACCGGCCCTCCGCTAGGGTTCGACGCTACTTCCGCCTGGTCAGATTGGAATTCCTGTGGCGGCACCGTAGCTTCCGGATACTTGTTCCACTCTCCACCGGCGGTGGCGCCGCAGCCGCTCATACAGCAGCTGTTGAGCCACAACCAATTTCTTTCACAGAGGGGACCCCTTCAGTCCAGTAATTCACCTTCAATTCGTGCTTGGATGGATCCATCCACCATGGCTGACAACAGCCACCAGCAGCAGCAGCAAGGAATCGTGCCTGTTTATCCATCATCAATGTCCTCAATTGGATATTCAGGTGGATTTCCAGGTTTCCATATCCCGGCACGAATTCACGGTGATGAAGAAGAGGAGCACGACGGCTACTCCGACAAGCCGTCCTCTGCTTCCTCCGACTCCCGCCACTGAGCCCACCTCACTGAATCAGATTCCTTCTCTTCTTCCATCAACAGGTGATGTTCAATGTCACACAATCTACTTCGTCCATTCATCCATTATCTCCCAATTTCATTTAATGTGCTCACAATTTATTTGCAGGAGAAACCGAGAATTAAGCATCGGCAAAAGCTCCCCATTGATTCGCAGAAGCAGAGGGGAGGAATCTGAGTGAGTCTTGCTCGAAAGTGGCAGCCAGGAAACCGAAAATCCTGAATCCAACTTCAGGTTTTTCGATTCTGGTTTATTATTATCATATAATGCTTCTTGTTATCTGCGCGTTCCAAGCTCTCAATGATTGATTGTAGCTGAGAACTTGATTTAATTTCCGTGTGAACTATGCTGTCTGTTTAACGTTGTTCAACTCATGCCATCGGGTTGTTATTTAATCAATTCCTGTCTTGTGCTCAAGTGTTTTACATATATTTTTCGATTTTGGACTTTCGAGTGAATTCTCCATGCTTTAGGATTTGACTAACATCAATTGGTAGGTGCCAACACAATGATTTGAGGCAGTTTATCCGATCCCTTGTCAAAAAAAATGCCATTTCTTCGCTGTTTAACATCTGTGTAGTTATGTGCAATTATTCATGTGGGACGAAAAAGATATACATACTAGTTTATAGGCGATTTTATCATCGATCACTAGCTTTCCTGCATTGATGAAACCCAATCAACTTCCCTAGTCCTTTCACAAGGAATTGTAAAGCGACTCATCATTTTACATCTCCATCACTGCTTCGATTCCAGGGGCATCCCGGGTGGGTGTCATTTTCCCCGAAAACAGCATTAGTGTTTCCTTGTAGTATTAGGCCTCAGCCTGGCAATGTGTGTTGTGTGGCATATGCATTTATTCAAGAATCGTGTAGTATACAAAATATACATCTGTCTGGATACTACACAAATACTACTAATATCTCTTTGGATATGCTCGATAACGTGTATCCAAATGTAGTGGAATCGAAATGTGGGGTTGGTGTTGATTGTTGAACTCGATATTGAGCAGAGGAGAGGAGAATGAGTGATTGAAAGAGACAATAAATGCCAGCAGATTATATTACTTCTTGGTTAATGGTTATGATTCATGAATGCAATATGGTCCCCTTAGCCCTGCAAATAATTAGTTATCACATTTTCTGTGAGAATAATGGATGGATGTGGAAGAAAAAGGGAGATAATGGCATATGTTGTGTGTGCTTATATTTGTAGCTGGATTTTAGCTTATTTGTTTGTATTTTGGATTCAACATGTCATGTGTTGGACAAAATATGGAAATTTTATTTCAAGCAAATTGGGTATTGGAACAAAAGAATAAAGATATGGTCCCGGCGGGGCTCGAACCCGCGACCTTCGGCTCATAAGACCAACGCTCTAACCAACTGAGCTACGGGACCTGGACATTAAAATTTAGGCGGATTTCATATATGACCATTCCTTGTATTCTTGCACAACGGCAGTCAAAATATTGAATTATTGTGGTGCACTCCCTCTAATGAAATAATTTTTAGATATTTTAAAATTTATCATGGTTAATAAAGACAGCAATTGTCATTTCATAGTGGCAAAAATAATTAAGTATCCAAATTCGCCAAATAATAAATCATAGTAGAAAATAAAATATCTATATATCTATCTAAATCCTAAATGCTTTTTGCTTGTATGGGTTGTATTGTCCTTTATTAAATTTGCTCTTTGATTTCTAATTGAAGTTCAAAACGTGGTTTAACTATAGCCAAAAAAACATATTTATAATTTTATACATACATCTTAGTTGTGCAATCTATTCTATTCTAGTATTCTATTCCTTAGAAGGGAAAAAAAAGGCCTAGCTGTTTTGTAAGAGTACTTATGTTTAAGGAATTGATTCATATCCATGCTGGATCAAGGAATTTACAATAAATTTGAATTAAGGACAAGCCATATGAGTTTAACAAATTATTACTTTTTTTTTTCTCAAGAAACTATCTTTAATATTTAGGCCATAGTATTATCATTTAATAATACAAAATGTGCCTTATACAGTTATACTTCCTCCGTTCTCTTATAATTGCTTCATTTGCATAGTGCTAACTATTAATTGAGTAACTTTGATCAATTTTTTTAACATGGTTATATAAGAAAAAATATAGTCAAGTGAGATCTTGTTAGATTCGTCTAATCACGTAGTTTCAGAATATCAATTTTTATGATTTTTATTTATATATAATATGAGTTATCACTTGTTAAAAATGTTTATTGAATTGCGTGAAATTCAGAAATGGTGCAGTTATTAAAGAACAGATGAAGTATATACTAATTTTGGGATGCATGCATAAATTTTCATGTTATTATTATTATACATTAAAAACCTAACACAAATTACTCTGTCCTAAAATATCTTTTAGGATGAGCCGAAGCCAGGAAATGTCCTAAAATATTTGTCATGATATATGTGTGCGCAGGTTATAGTAATTATAATATGTAAAAATATATTAAATTTTTACCCAAAATAGTTTAATCTCCATAGCTCAATTAGTGGTAAGAGAAGGGATCGGTTCTTCCTTGAAAAGTTTTTTAGAAGATTTTTTAATCTTAACTCGTTTATTTTTTTAAAAAAATGAATGATTATAAAATTAAATTCCAAGTATAAACGCTTGCATTTTTATGAATAAGGTATTTAAATTTCCTTACAAATTAATGTCTCAGATTTTGCTATAGGCGGCAGTTATATACACACAGATAATCTTAGGAATAGCCATAACTGATCGGCCTTGTGCATATTGGAACGACCAGAACTGACCGGCCTTAAGCATATAGGAACGGCAAGTTTTGGCTGATCACTGAACAGATGTAAAAAATAAAATAAAAAAATGGCCGACCATGATCAACCGACCATCTCTCTAACAGAACGGCCAGGCTTAGTCGTTCCACTTATAAGGTGATCGATCGCGTATGGCCAATCGTTGTGCCAGCGTTTTTGATATCATTAAGGGCCGACCATTGTTGTACTAGCGTTTTTCATATCATTCAATAGCCGACCACTTATTAAGAGGAATGGCCAGCCCTGACCGTTCCCTGCCTTACTCCATCGGTCAAGCGTAACCGTTTTCTCTTCAAGGTGATCGGTCAGCAATGACTGACTGCTGTGTGTAAAAAAACAAAAATCGCACATGCTTATACTGTAATAAGATTTTTTCCATAGTTGAACATCCAACAAGGTGTATTGCCAACTCCGCCCTCTTCGTTGTCTATCTCTCTTTCTCTTTCTTCTTGCCGTTGCCGTGTGCCCGATGTGTGTTGTGTGTTTTGGTGTAGTGTGTTGGTAATAGGTTTTTATTTGTTGGTGCCCCTAAGATTTAACGTTGTTTATGTTTTAACCTTTCAAAAGGGTAAACTTGGTACAAATAAATTGGGTGCCCTAAATATAGCATTTTTAGCCATTTTTGTCTTGTGTGCCCCTATCCTTGGGTTTTTAAAGAGATTGTGTGGGTGTATATAACGTCCGTCTTTGCTATATATATAAACCTTTAACTGAACATCCTAAAAATATTTGATACGGTCCTGCCGGTTTGAATGGATTCAACTTTACTCGTTGTTTTTTTTATTTTTATTATTATTATTAATATTATTTTGCTAACAGTTTATACAGATTCGGAAAGTAGTGTTGAAACCCATACCATAGAAATTATAAAAGGACAAAAATGATGAACTGGGCGTCAGATAAAAAATCGAATCCCAACCTGTATGTTGAAAGTTATTGAACTTGATCATTTGACTCAGGTATTTGATTAATGTGCCAAACTTGAGATCGTTTTATTTATAATTTAAATTATAGGAGTATGTTTAAAAATACTAACTCCGTCCCATGCAAGATGTCTGGTTTGACTTTTTGACATTGTTTATTGTTTAATTTGACTCAATATTATTGTAAATATATATTTGAAAAAATAGTCAAGTTCGGTCTTGTTAGATTCGCCTACTCGTATAGTTTTAGAATATAATATTTTACATAATTTTTATTTGTTTATATTTTGAGATATTAACCATTAAAAATATGTATTGGGTTGTGTGCAGAAATCAAATAAGATATCTTAGTTGGGACAGAGAGGGTATCTTTTAAAAGTAGGAAAATATACTACTACAAACATAACTCTATCTCAATTAATTTGGATTGGGACTTGATATAATACTATTCTTCACGTATCTTAGGGTCATAAGATCCTCACCAACCCCTTTTGCTTTTGTATTGGATCACTTATGAATTATGATTTCATTAACGAGTCGAATATGTGTTTAAAAAATTTATATCAGGCCCTTTAAAATTTTATTTACTTCATTATCGATTGCACCTCGAATAACAGGTGATGTTCTCCAGTCCAGGCCAGGATGGGGCACAACAATTTGGTCCGAAATCTGCAGTTTGCAAACGTTGTAGTAGTAATAAAGAGAGTGAGCAGTGAGCAATAGACAAGCCGAGAATGGAAATCATGGGTTGAGCAAGGTTTTGGCCAGCAATTCCGCAATTGCCAAACCCCTTCGAACACCGGAACTCCAATCTCAATCCAATTCCAATCTCTTCTAGATTTGCATTTTCACCTTTCAATTCCCATTTCTTCTTCTTCTTCCTTTCCGAATCCCCCAGATTTCCCCCATCCTCTCTTTTTGTCCCCCACACGCGCATCTATTCGTATCATTGAGATTGAATTGCAACTTGCAACGATTAAATTGCCAATCACTGCTTAATTTTGGGGTTTCTTTTTGTAATCCCTCAGTCAAGATTTAGTTTTTTCCTTCTTTTGGTAACTGGATTTTCATTTTTTGTTTACATATATGTATGTGTATAATTAGACTTCGTCGACGTTTCACTGTTTCATTTTTGGATCTGATGAAATGGCTCAAGAGGAACACGGGATGAGTTACGGCGCCGCCGCGGCCATTGGTGGCAGTGTCAGTAAAGCTAAAATCGGGAAGCAGAAGAAAGTGCCGCAAAGGGGATTAGGAGTGGCACAGCTTGAGAAAATTAGATTGGATGAAGAGAGGAAAAATGAAGCCTCACAAGCAGGCAATGTAGTTGTCGGATCCGTACCGAATGATGAAATTAGAGCTCCTTGTTTGTGCCCTAATTTCGGGCCCCCCTGTCCCAATTCAAGCCCTAATTTCCCATCCCCAAATGCTCTGTACCTATCTTCTTCCCAAGCATATCCATTTCAGGGTGGAGGAGGGGACTTAGGGTTTCAGGGGGTGCTAATTCATGGAAATCAGAATTGGCACACGTTGTATCCTCACGTGAAAGAGGAAAGGGCTGAGTGCGTCGGGTTCGAGTTAGCCCGGCCCGTTGAGGGTTTACACCCACTACAGCCTTGTTCTTCTTTGTCATCGTCGTCGTGTTCATTAGTGGTTAGTTTTTATATATGATTGTGGTTTCTGTTGGGTTTGGATTGGGATTAAATTCATTGAGAATGCAGGTGAATCCTTCGTCGGGAATTTCGGCTTCATCGCCAGCTTTAAGTTCCCAAATAGAGCCCCCTTCAAACCAAATTCTTTGCAGCAGCAATTATCCGCCGCCTCAATCATGGACGGAGGGTGATCAGGTATTGTGTTTGATGAATTCAAGTTTTACTTTTTAGTGGAATTTTAGCACAAAGGGTGTTTCTTGAACATGTTGATAAAGTATGAAGTACATCTATATAGTACTAATGTCTATGAAATTATGGATGTCTGTTTCTGATGATGTAGGTAGTTGGCATTAAGAGGCCATATCCCTTTTCAATAGAAAGCCCTCTGGTTCCTTCCTTGGCTGGGAATGTTCATCTTGCGAAAACAAGATTGGACGAATTAGAACTGCCTCCTTGTAGTAGCAGTACTGGAGTTGCAGCTCAAACAGAGCCAAGATACAAATGTGTTAGGTTGATATCATCGCTAATTTGTGGAGTATCTATTAATTTTCTGTCGTATTATGGTATTCCTAATTGCTGGTATTTCTTTCTGAACCTACTCCAGAGACAGCAATTTGAACATTAATTCCCTGCCCAAGCAGAAGCTAAGCTACGCAATTACAGATGACAAAGTGCTGAATGGAGATTTTCTTACATTGGCTCCACCTGTCGCTGCCTCTCCTCCTTTTAACCCAGAGGACAAGAATGCATCGGATTATTCGGATTCTGAGGTGCTGCATATTACTCATGTAAGCAAAGAAAAAGTGGTAATCGTTAGTTGTACCTTGTAAATAACTGGAAATTGAATGGATAATCTAGCTGAATCGAATGAAGTAAAACGTGTTCCTTTTTTGTATGTTAATTTATGATTGGCTAATGTCAACTTTTTTTTACCTCCAGGAAACTGTGGAAAGCCAAATTCATCCGATTGGCCAAGGCAGCACATCAACAGCGAAAGAGCCCTTCAGCTTCTTCCCAGTTGGATCCCAGAACAACCAAAATCTGAGAGGAGAAAAACTAGAAACAATTGATCTGAGTCTAAAGTTGTAAGAATCTAAATCATGTAGCCACAAGAATTGAATTACTATTGTGTATTGTTATGTTCATTCATCTTCAATATGCTCTCGGATGGAACCTCTTGTTAGTCCTAATTGGCTAAATGTTTCGATTGTTGGCGGCATTGCATTGTCATGCTTGAAAAGTCATATTAGCTACTATAGCCGTGTGTTATATTGTAAACATGCAAATATATTCTTGGACTCTATTGGAGTCTATACTGTCATTGTCACATTTTATGTGCTGAAATCTTTATAAACAACGTTAAAAAATCTACTTTGAATATCTTTTTTGTTGAGTTGGTGTAAATGGGGGACTGACGGGCCTTTCGTTTTGTCCCATTCAGTTGTCGTTGTTAGTTCTATCTTTTGAAAAGCTGAGAATCTTTTTATTGAATTGGTGTGCGTTATAATAGAAACTCAAAGGGTGTGAAGGGTCTGTTCGTTTGTTTGTTCTTTGGGTGAAAGGCAAAATCGTTGGTTGAAGTGGGTGAGGTGGGGCTGTACTCACCAACTTATTAGGTAGTTTTGGATTTTGTGTTTTAACAAGATTGTTTGTGGCTAACATAATTGAACCCCTTTTAGGATTTTGGACTTCTTTCATCAAGATTGTTTCAATAATTCTTTCCATTCTTTTAAACTTATTGATTTGATGATTCAATTTACCAGAGGAGCCAAGTCCTTGTTTGATTTTCATTAGATCAAATGAGGGAAACTGAGGTTACTCACAATATGACCCAAAGATTGGGCAATAAGATTTTACTGTGGTAGAAATTTACTATTTGTTTTGTGTGTGTATATATAGTGTGATGGAAACACTTTAGATCATATACTTTTGAGTGTAAGATCTCATCCTAAAACCTGTATACTGAGAATCTGCATATTGAATGTTAGAAGTACGCTTTGGGAGTGGTTAGGTGTAGGTGCATGCACCTACTGCATTGATGGCCGGACATTCGAAAGTGATGATAATATGTGTGGAGTGATGTGTGAGTATGAAAAAATGATGGATATAGGTTATGAATAAGAAAATAAAAAAAAAAATCTACAACCTATACGCATCACTTCAGCAATTATAGCCAAATGGGCTGACTGTACGATAACTTTATTGGTATGCTTTAAATGTCTAGATTCTAGAAATCATGCCGAGTATCATACACAATTAGTGGGTAAAAGGGGAGAACTATTCTCTAAGATTGTCCCATGAGAACAAATGAAATATTACCATGCACTGCAAAAGGCTCTAGGTAGCATACGGTAATGGACCGAGGCTTTGCTAAAGGATTGAAAGATATGACAACAATCGAGTAAATTTACTAAAACATCCATATTTTTCTTAAAAAGAGAACATGGTGACTGAAATATACTATAAAGCAGCAGAGTAGTAATAGAACTATTTGAAAGATGTAAGTACATTTGTCCACAAGAAAATAAATGGCAAGACATACGTACAAATTAGATGTTAAAACCATCGGTGATCGAATGGATGGGAGTCCAAATTATGACCAGCCAAAGATGTAATCCAGAACATAGACGAGTGCGAGAGACAATGGATACAATGCGAATGCCAGTAGAGATGTCCATAGGGGGAAAGTCGTACGTACGCTTCCGAAAACGCCCATCACAACACACACAACCAAAATAACTAACACTTCAGAAGAGAAGTCCCAAGCCAAACCTCTAAGGTAAACTAGTGCCAAGAACACCGATAGGCACAACACGTTGTTCATCGTCACTGCTCCATACAACTGGAATTCAACAAAAAAAAAAAAAAAACAATTCAAATCCCATCATCTGTATAAATAAATAGTTCTGCGTATCTTTTTGAATATGTCAACTGTAATTTAAAAAAAAAAGCTCAATAAATAATGTTTTCCTTCTTTGAAAAGTATTTATATAGTGATGAATCATTCATCTTTGTCCCAGTTCAGATTAGCTGTATATTGATTAATCATACTACATCTTTGTCCCAATTCAGATTAGCTGTAGAGAAGAAATTATATAACAAAAAATAAAAATAAAAATCATTGGTAAATTTCTTGTAGTAGTGCTATGTAGTCTTAATAAATTATACTACTACTAAAATGATCTAATTCATTAAAAATGTTAATAAACTATCCCAATATGTTTTAATGAATTGTATAGTATTTGAGATGGATTTGCTTGTGAAAAACAAATTGGGATGATAAAGCTAAAATTCACAACATTTGATACCAATAAAACTGAACTAGGCCTCATGTTTAAAATTATTCTAACCCTGAGCTTGAACTTAAATTTTTTTAGTTAGATAGCATTTTACTGAAGCTGCAGACCGAGTTTTAGGCACTAGCCGAGGAACGAATAGAATTAGAGATGTAAAAACATGAAAGAGCCTTACCTCTGAGAATGTCAAGGAAGCGGATTTTATCTTCTTCCTGCTGGCGAATATAACAGCAGAAACTGCCTCGCTCGAGTTGGTGGCCAATGGCAGCACCACAAATGATATAAAGAAGCTTGGGATCTTTGTGGCGCTGGAAAAATTGTCAACAGCATCAACAAGGGGATCAGCAAATGCAGCAGCAATGGCAGTTCCGAGAAGCAGTAGAAGCACAGCTTTAGTTGAAGTTGAACGGGGATTCTCAACGCCCTCTACCACCTCATCACTCTGCTCCCCTAAATAGCTATCATGTTCTCTCTTGGTATTCTGATCAGGGAAAAGATACAGCGCATGAACCCACAGTTTGAGTTGAAAACAAAAACAAACAAACAGAAGTGCTCAACATACCAAGTGGAATTCATCAATGATTTTCATTGAATCGAAGTTGTTGGAAAGTGTGGCACTCCTGGCCTCTGTAATCCATCCCCCAATTCCTGCAATGAACTCATTCAGATCGATTCTACTGTCGTGACTGGTGTCAAAATCCTTCAGCACTTTGTCCACAGCAGCATCTGGATCATCCATTTCGAACCCATTGAATTGGATACCAAGAACCAGGGCTTTTATTTCTGAGAACGATAGGTACCCATCCTTGTTTTCATCTATTGCATCAAACAGCCTGGCATATTTGGATCGAAACTAATTAAGAGCTGTATATAACTAACATAGAAGAATTCATGAGGAACTTACTTTCTGAGAACTTCTTCATTAGGTGTGCCATCATCTTTGCAAAGCTTCCCAAGAGCATGCATTTTCAAATGCTTGAGGATTCCTGAAATGACATGCTTGTGTTTTGCATATATGAGTCGCCTCCTTTGAATCCAGGGCTCAAACACCTGCACGTGAAGTTGGGAGAATTATTTTGGGTAAAGGATGGTTCATTTCTTAGACAGCATGACGTTTTGGCAAACAAACCTGGTAAAGGCAATAGGAGATGAGAAGTGAAACAGAAAGAACAAGAGCAATCAAGACAGCCAAATGCCTTCCTGAATTCGAATGCAGAAGCTGTGGAATCTGGACTATTACAAAGGGAATAACCGATATTGCCATGATCATAGCAGCATAGCTTGTCTGTTTGTCCGTGGTGACACCAGAGCCTTCAGGAGCAAGGAAACAGTAAGATTCCATAGAAAAAGGCACAAGTAGGAAATTAGAGATCAAATTCCAGCTGAGTGAGGTTAACATCCTTTCTAAAGAGTCATCCAATTTGGTAAATCAAATATGTTTAATCATTCTAGTACACAGAGCACATGAACATTTCAAATTTAGCTGAGATTAACACATATAGATCAAAGAGTAAAAGTCAAAGCATCCTATTCGAAGAGATGTAGGTAGGCTTGGCAATATGTCAACACTGAAAATGCCATTTTAACTACTTTGATGCAAATTGGAGCAACGAAGGGAAAAGCTGAGACCAACCCGTCAAACTGAAGCCTTTTGAGTCTCGAGAATCTACTGCAGAACCATTTTCTACGTCACACTTGCCAATAATGATACAGGCGCCCCAAATTACTGTTAGCAGCATCACCGTTGACCCTGCTAGAAGCCCCATTCCAACTGAAACTTGGCTCTGAGCAGTTTCTGCGCTTCCTGATAACCCAGAGACTGCATTTCAAAACAAAAAATTCCATCAATGGATCAAATCTTTATTTCAGAAATTCTAATTAGTAATTATAGCAGAATTATTACTAATTGATTAATTACCTAGAATAAGCATAGCATCAGGAAGTGCTCCGAGCAATGGGAGGAAGAGACCGCCGACGATTCCAGGACCGAGGATCTCGAGCAGAAGCTCACTTCCGGCGGAGAGATACGTGGCAGCGAGGAACATCAAGTAACCGTAGACGACGATGAGGAAGAGGTTTCCGAGTGCGGTGGACGTGCAAGGCATGAAACCGTAGGTCTGCTCGCAGGTCGCCTCCAGGCGGAGGAAATTTGCATCCGCCGTCTTGTAGGTGTCGATTCCATCGGAGGCGAGGGTGAATTGATCGGGGAGGAAGCGAGCGTATGCGAGGCCGCAGAGGAGGAGGAAGAAGAGGAAGAAGAGGAGAGGCCTCGTCGGCTGCTGACCCCGCCGGCCCATCGTGAAACTGAAGTATTCCAACTAATGTACACTAGACAGTTACATATAGATACATATGTATATATGTGTGTGTGTGTGTATGGGTGACTGGAGGTTTACAGGGGGGAATCCATATCTGTAGACCGAAAAAGACGTGGCCACGTGGGCAAAGCAGGTAACAGTTGCGAGGTCCAGGAGCCTGACTCCTGAATGGCGCGTACCGCGTAGGACGTGACGGGTCATTTAAATATTAGATTAATTAAATTTAATTAACTCCATGAGATGTCCAAATTGTCGGAGGGGTTCACATCCTGACCTCAGCATTTCCTGACGTGTTCTGCCATTGTGTATATCGTGCTATTACCTCTGAATCCCCACATGGCGGTGTATTAGTTAATTTCATTTCCTTTTTATATATTTAATAATTTGTCTTAAAGAAGGGATGTTACACATTATTGATTCCGGTAATCATGGAATTTATGGTGGATGAAATAATTCATACAGTATAGGATTTTCATATACTGTTTTTTAGAATGTAATTCTGTTAATATCAAAATTCTAAGCCCAATGAGTTAATTTATTTGGCCCAACAAAATACAGCCCAATTCATCTCTCCCCGGCCCAATCCAAGATTTATCGAGATAATACCTAGTGGTGAGAAGATGGCGGCTCATGCCAGCTGATATGGAAGGATCCGTCATCAAGGCATGAGAGATTGAGAGTATTCACGACAGGCAGAGAGGATCACGGCTACGCTTTGAAGATTGAGGCGTCATCTACGGAGGAAAGATTGAGCGCTACAACTCCACTCTTAAACCGATAAACATAATGCGCCTCCTTATAAATACTAGGAGAAGGCATCATCAAGGGGGATATCAACTCTACACCAGAATCTGCATTTTTATTTTTTAAGTTTTCTGCACTTTACAGTCTTCTATTTCATTCCCAATTGTTATTTTTCCAGTGTAATTCCTTTCTGCAAAATCCTTTCCTCAATCCTTGTAATCGTCTTCCGCATTATCAATCAATAAAAATTCTTGGTTAACAAATTGGCACGCCCAGTGGGACTCGAGTGGAAACCATATCCGCTTAGAGTGTATGCTACTTAGATCTGGACGAGTAGTAAGAGACTTAACGCAAAAATTTGAAGAAATGTCGCTCCAGGAAGAAACTCCAGTAAGAACACCCTCTGAGAACGCCGATAATGCGGCGACCACCTCTCAACCACCACGAGGGATAATGCAAGTCCCATCCCTTTCGGAACAGATGCGGCTATCGATGACTGAGTCGATGGCCGAATTCATGCCTTTGTTAACAAGGCACCTTATGGATGTGTTGCGGCCTGCTATGGCCGATCAAACTGACAAGATTTGTGGATCCCTGCGTACTTCGCAAGAGGGCTCTATCTCAATGAATGGCACGAATGTGCCACCAAACATCTCAGGGCCGTATGGCGGCCCACAGAGGACTTGGGGGATAACCTTTGGCTAGCAACCACTCTCTGAGTTCGGAGGTATGGCTAGTCTGCCTCCATTTCCTTCTTCTCATACTTTCGTTCCTGCGGCATCTAATATGCCGAATGGTTGTTATACAGTGCCCATAACGTATGCTTCATCAGGATATTTGATGCCGTCTAGCGCGGTACCAACCATTCCTGGCACGACACCACGCCAGGCGACGGCACATCCATTTGGAGTGGCGGCGCCTATGCCACCGGCCGCCATCCCTACTTTAGGCGCTGGAGGAGGATACATGCCCACCAACATACTTCCGGCCGCCAACCCATACCCGGCCGCCAACATGGGTCACCCGGCCGCCAACAGTCATCCGGCCGCCAACATGAGCCATCCGGCCGCCAACAGTCACCCGGCCGCCAACATGAGTCATCCGGCCGCCAACACGTTTCATCCGGCCGCCAGCTTGGCTCCGGCAGCCAACACGGCCGCCAACATACTTCATCCGGCCGCCAGCATGACTCCGGCCGCCAACATGGTCCAGGCCGCCATGCCCATGTATCAACAAGCTGCCATGCCTCCTACACAGGCACCTGTAGTGTCACCCGAGTTGTTGGCAGATATGATGCAACAACATTTCGGCATTCAATTAAGGCCGATGGAACGGCCCACCTATAGGAAACCATACCCGGATTGGGTAGACGCTATGCAGCCTTATCCTAGAGGTTTCAAAATGCCCGAGTTCACAACGTTCTCGGGAGACGACGGCAAATCAACTGTAGAACACGTGGGAAGGTTTACTGCCCAATGTGGCGAAGCAGGTGCCAACGATTGGCTGAGACTAAGGTTGTTCAGCTCCTCATTGACTGGACCCGCCTTTGCTTGGTTTGCGTCATTGCGGCCTAATTCCATTCAAAACTGGGCTGATCTCGAGCGGGCGTTTCATGACAGATTCTACACT
The DNA here is from genome assembly GCA_030278955.1 of Hygrophila difformis. Classification (NCBI taxonomy): domain Eukaryota; kingdom Viridiplantae; phylum Streptophyta; class Magnoliopsida; order Lamiales; family Acanthaceae; genus Hygrophila; species Hygrophila difformis. The sequence goes on from JAOANR010000009.1 coordinate 55,323,392, forward strand.
CCTCTGTCACAGGTTAGTCTTGCAGACCTCACCAACGCCAAACAATTTGCCGATGAGACGGCAAGTTCTTTTATTAATAGATTGCAGCGCCTTAAAGGCCGATGTACTAAAGCAATACCTGATAAAGAAATAGCCAATATAGCAGTGGCTAACATGTTACTGAGATTAAAAGAACATTTAATTGTGCAGGATGCAACTGACCTTGCCCAGCTGGCCAAGAGAGCGGCCCGCGTGGAAAAATTCCTGGGAGAGCAGGAAGAGAGGCGTCCTACGCGTCGAGTCCACTTCGAGGAGGTGAGACTCAGTGATGAAGAGGACGATGCTGTAGAAGTGGCTGTTGCAGAGCTAGTGCACACAGCCAAACCGCATACATGTGCGGCTCTCAAGCCGCCAAAACAAACAGAGGCTAAGTATAAGCCTGAAGAAGACCTATTTGACATGGGCAAGGCGGACCAAGTGTTCGATGCTCTACTCAAAGATGGTGTGATCAAGTTGCCTGAAGGGCAAAAATTACCAGCGGCCGAGGAAATTCGGGGCCGAGCATTTTGTAAGTGGCATAACTCATTTACTCACAGCATTACTAAATGCAGGAGTTTTAGAACTGCCATTCAGAACAAAATAAAAGAAGGTCGTTTGAAAATTGCAGGTATGAAAGTTGATTTAGACCCATTCCCTCAGCTTCCCATTGGTGCTTTTGGACTCATCCCAAATCCAGAAGATGGCGGCTCCAACAGCCGGACTGATAAAGGGAAGGAACACGTTGAGATTGATGAGGAGGATGTAGACTTGCTGTCTGATGAGTCCGACCATGAAAAAAGAAAAGAGTTGTATAAAAAGCAACCAAGATTCAAAAACATGTCGAAGGAGGACTTCAAGAAAGTCCTGGAAGCGGAGGAGCGAGAACACCAGAAGAAGCAAAATCCTCCTTTAAGGGTTGAGATTCCTAAGCACGCTGTAGAGATTCATGAAAACGGGAGACACCAGCCTGTCACTCGAGATTATAGGCATGGTGTGCAGGTGGTTCCAACCTTGATGAGGCGACCTGAGCTTCCAGTTGAGACTGACAGGTGGATGAGGAACCGGGCGCCTAGTAAAGCTGCTCAAAGGGAGCCGCCACCCATGACTAGAAGTCAATTTAGGCGGGCTCAGAGACGATATGCCGAGGAAATGCGGCAATGGGAAGCTCAGATCCACAAGTTGGAGTCTTCCAGGCCCCGGAAGCCCATACATCCCACTTACTTCAGAGGTGAAACCTCCGAACAGCGGAGACATAACTCGTCCATAACACCCCACCAAAGAAAGTTGCATGAGGCTTCAAGAAAGTCACCACAACCTTCATCACCCAGGAGGCCAGTCCGGGAGAGGCTGCAACCTTCATCACCCAGGAGACCAGCCCGGGAGAGGCAGCAGCCGCCATCACCCAGGAGGCCAACCCGGGAGAGGCTGCAGCCGCCATCACCCTCCACCAGGAGGCCGATGAAGGAGAGATTAGAAGCGCCATCATCTTCTACTGCCAGGAGACCAGTGAGAGAGAGACTGCAATGGACGGAAAGAAGACCTCAGCCGCCATCACCTCAACCTAGGGCAAGACAAATGGAGCCTCCTCAAGATAACATTCAACCCTCGGTGTCTAGAGACAAAGGTAAAGCTGTTGTTACCGAGTCTGATGATAAAGGAAGTAAGGTTAAATCTGCAGGATAGAAGTTCATCGAGAGGCTAGACAAAATGGACATGACTCCTTCAAACATGGCTATGGCTAGTGTGCTCATGAAATACATGGCATATTTGGCAGCCCATGAAGCTGGTGAACTTGGAAGTGAGCCACATAGTTTCGAAGGATTTACGGCTTACTGCAAGGCTGTGGAAACCCAGAAGAAATCACAAACACAAGTTGAAACAAAATCAACTAGTGAAGCACTTCAGGCGACCAATGAGGCACCACATGTGAATTTTGGTGCTATTACATCTACAGAAGTAGAGGCTGCTGTGGAGGCCAATCTCGACAAGCCTAAAGTTGGGATTGGCGCCCTAGGCATCATGACTGATGAATGTGGCACCACGGAGGATATGAATATTGATGAAGAATATGGAGATAGATATGGCGATATAAACCTCACTATGGACGAAGGGTATGAAGACGATGTGTGGGGTAATGTGAACCTCAATATTGATGAGGAGTACCATGTTGAATTAGACGGCCTGGATCTTGAAGATGAGGCTTTCTGGAAAAAAATTGGACAAAGAGCTGAAAGAAGCAGATGATAGGAAAGAAAAAGGGCCGAATGACCCATCCGTGCCTATGCGGGTCATTGGATTGGCGGCTGAGGAAGAGAGAAGTGATACCGAATCTGAGATATGGGATGAGGAAGAGCCATCGTTCGCGAGGCTTATTGAAGAAATGGATGAAATGATAGCGGAATTATCCCATCCAACCAGGGATGCACCTCCCACGCCAGAACTTGGCGGCCAAAGTGATGTTTCAGATTTGGCTATGGCACAGTTTGCCAAACCTGAGGTTGCCCAGACGAGGCAATTGAAGCCCTTGTACGTCAAGACTCACATTGATGGGCGTCCTGTGAACAGGGTATTTGTTGATAATGGGGCGGCAGCCAATGTGATGCCGATGTCAACTCTAAGGAAGATTGGGAAGAGTGAAAAAGACCTGATCCCCACGAGGGTTAGAATGTGCAACTTCGTAGGGGAAGCAACCCAACCTGCCGGATTCATAACGGCGGACGTCACTATTGGGTCCAAAACCATCAAGGTCGCCTTCTTTGTGGTGAAATCTAAGACGTGTTACTCGGCATTGCTTGGGCGCGACTGGATTCACATGGCGCAGTGTGTGCCATCCACCCTCCACCAGCAGTTGTTAATTTGGGATGGTGACCAAGTAGAATTGGTAGAGCGGATCCTCAACCCTTTGCAGGACCGGATGCCAACAATGACGAGGCGATCTTCTACCTTGAAGACATCCAACCTGCATCAGCTTTAATTGGTATGGACATGGATCTGGAATCCATTGACTTCACAACAAGCGGCTTCAAGTTACATCCTCCTGCAGATAGCCGACATGAAGCATCAAGCTCTTCATGATGAGCAGCTATGATATTTATAAGGACTTGTTGCAGCGGCTCGCCAACACTGAAATAATGATGGGTGCCGAAATCAAGTCCAAAAACCCAACTGACATTCGGCCATCTGAATGGCCATCTCCTGTGAAGCGGACGTTGCCTAGTCCGGAAGCCAAGGAACCGCTTGTGGACATCAACCTCGGGACAGATGTGGAGCCAAAGCTGACCAAGATAAGCGCATCATTGCCTAAGGAGGAGCGGCACCAGCTAGTGGAGCTGATTCATAAATATAAGGATTGCTTTGCATGGCAGTACACAGACATGCCAGGATTGTCAAGGGAGCTAGTGGAACACAAGTTACCAACTCATCCAGAGTTCAGACCTCATAAGCAGCCGCCAAGACGGTTCGATCCAGACACCATCCCGAAAATAAAGGCCGAGATTGAGAAGCTTCTTAAAGCAGGTTACATTAGAACTTGTCGTTATGTAGAATGGCTTGCAAACATTGTACCTGTTGTAAAGAAGAATGGTCAATTGAGAGTCTGTATAGACTTTAGGAACTTAAACTTGGCGACGCCCAAGGATGAGTATGTAATGCCTATGGCCGATATGCTTGTTGATGCGGCCGCCGGCCACAAGTTTTTATCTTTAATGGATGGTTATTCTGGATACAACCAAATCTTCATTTCTGAAAATGATGTACATAAAACGGCTTTTCGTTGCCCAGGGCCAGTCGGCATTTTTGAATGGGTAGTCATGCCTTTTGGATTGAAAAATGCTGGGGCAACATACCAAAGGGCCATGAACATGATTTTTCATGATTTAATCGGTCATACACTTGAAGTGTACATTGATGACATAGTTGTAAAATCATGTGAATTTGGCCAACACCTGACTCACCTCGAAGATGCCTTCATCCGAATGAGGCAGCATGGATTGAAAATTAATCCAGCTAAGTGTGCCTTTGGAGTGGCGGCAGGAAACTTCTTAGGTTTCCTGGTACATGAGAGGGGCATTGAGGTAGACCAAAATAAAGCTAAAGCCATCTTGGAGGCTCGTGCACCAACCAATCTTAAAGAACTGCAATCATTGATGGGTAAAATCAATTTCTTAAGAAGATTCATTGCCAATACTGCAGGCAAGATGAAAGCGTTCACTACCTTACTTAAAGGAAGAAAGAACGAGAGGTTTGTATGGACGACTGAGCATCAAGCAGCATTTGAAGAAATTAAAAGAGCATTGGTTAATCCTCCAGTATTAGTACCGCCAAGACTTGGAGTACCTCTGAAACTGTATGTATCGGCCGCCGAGGAGTCTATCGGGTGCTTGCTTGCACAGGATGATGAAGGAGGCAAGGAGAGGGCTATCTATTACCTTAGCAAGACTTTGCAAGGGCCAGAAATAAGATACACCGCATTAGAAAAGTTGTGCTACGCCCTAGTATACTCCTGCAGCAAGTTGGAACACTACATGCTGCCAAGAACAGTCCATGTAGTAGCTCCCTTTGACTTGGTAAAGACACTTTTGCACAAGCCAGCATTGAAAGGAAGACAAGCTAAGTGGGCTATGAAGATCACTCCATTTACCCTTGTACACGTCCCCCAAAAGGCAGTCAAGGGACAAGCTTTAGCGGACTTCTTAGCTCAACACCCTTCGTTGGTTTTGCCAGAGGATCCCAAAGAAGCGTCCTTTTTGGGTTTCGAACCTTGGGAACTAACCTTTGATGGATCTTGCGCAAGCAGCGGCTCGGGGGCCGGCATTACAATCACTAGTCCTCTTGGGGAACATTGGAAGCTTGCTCGGGAATTGGAACCTGACACCACCAACAATCAAGCGGAATACGAAGCTTTGATATTTGGCCTCGAAACTGCATTGCTGAAGGGTGCAAAATCCATTACAATCTTTGGAGACTCCCAAGTCATCCTGAAGCAGTTAACAGGAGAGTACGAATGCAAGAGTCCCAGATTGATTAAGTGCTATGAGACGGCACTAGAGCTTTTGGGCAAATTTTCGGACGTTACCATCACACATGTGCCTAGAAGCCGAAATCAAGAGGCCAACGAGGCTGCTCAACTTGCTTCAGGCTGGCAGTCTTGTCGCCCTAGGGGGGCACCACACATTGCAGCCATCACAAGTGATGAGGACCAACAAGAGAGTGGTGATTGGAGGACTGAGATCATACAGTACATCGAGAACCCGTCATCTGGAGGAAATAACTCGCTTAAGGTAAGAGCTTTGCGATACGTGCTGATCAATGGTGAACTATTCCGAAGGGCGGTAGATGGACTGTTGCTCAAGTGTATAGGCCCCGAGGACGCTAAGTTGGTAATGGGAGAAGTCCATGAGGGGATATGCGGCTCTCATCGGGCAGGGCCGAGCATGAGGTGGAGCATCCACCGTTATGGGTACTTCTGGCCAACCATCATGGAGGACTGTATCACGTATGCTCGCGGGTGTGAGGCTTGCCAGAAGCACGGCCCAATTCAAAGGGTACCGGCGGAAGAATTACACACAGTCATTAAGCCTTGGCCATTCCGTGGCTGGGGGATGGACATTATTGGGAAGATTCATCCGCCATCATCTAAGAATCATTCATTTATACTTGTGGCCACTGATTACTTTACTAAATGGGTGGAAGCATGGCCGATGAAGAAAATCGATCAGGGCGATGTAATTAGATTTGTGACTGAGTTGATACATCGGTTTGGAATCCCTCAAACAATTACTGCCGATCAAGGTACGGTGTTCACTGGTGAAAAGTTTATAGCTTTCGCCAAACAGTTTGGTATCCGCATCTATCACTCTACTCCATACTATCCTCAAGCAAACGGTCAGGCTGAAGCCACCAACAAGATCCTAATAGGTATGATAAAAAAGGCGGTAGGCGAAAAACCTAGAAAATGGCATGAGACCTTATCAGAGGTCCTATGGGCTTATAGAAACTCTAAGTCCACAGCTACAGGGTTCACGCCGTACTACTTGACATATGGTCATGACGCTGTTTTACCATTGGAAATAACAGTTCCTTCTCTAAGGGTGGCTCAGCAGCATCACTTAGACTTATCTAAGTATGAAGAAGCCATGTTGCAGGAGTTAGAGACAGCTGATGGTGACAAGCTCATGGCCTTAGAAAACATCCGTCGTCAAAAAACTAAAATGGCAAAGCACTATGATAAGAAAGTTCGAAACAAGACCTTCAGCGAAGGGGATTTAGTGTGGAAAGTGATCCTACCGTTAGGTGTGCATGCTAATGAAACGGGGAAGTGGTCCCCAAATTGGGAAGGACCATTCATTGTAACTCAAAGACTACTCAATGGTGCATACAAGTTGATGGACATCGATGGTCAAGAACACAAACAGAATATAAATGCAAAATATCTCAAAATGTTCTATCCATCAGTCTGGGAGTCAGAATAAGCAGCATAAGTGCATCATGAGTGGCCAGTCACATAGTTGGCCAGAGAAGTAGCAAAAACAGCAAACATGAGTAATGAAGTGCTCATCACAAGGTCGATGAGCTGACACTAAATAGAGTACTGAATAAAAATTACAAAAACAAAAGCAGTGCTAACTACTCGGGGAAGGAGGCGTCTCATCACCTAGTAGGCGGCGACGCATGACGGCCCACTGATCACGGGCACGCCCAAAAGTGTCTGTAAGGCGACGAAGTGCTGCAGCAGAAGCTCGGGCACGAGCTGATAGAAGAGGTCGACGGACTCTCGATAACTCAACTGATAAGTCACGATCATCTGCAGCTAAACGATCACGATCAGCGCGCAAAGCGGTGACTCGATCAGACAACTTGAGCAGCTCAGCCTCAAGTATAACAAGCTCAACGGTAGCTCCATCTGCGATGCAGCTCTGCTCTCTGATAATACGCTCCGCCTCCGCAATAACTTCTCTCTGTTTCTCTATCTCGCGCTTGGCCTGGGCAACAGTACTCTCTAACTGTGACTGTCTACTCTCCTCACTCCTAAGGACCATAGAAGCCTGATCGTGCTGGGGAAGTACAACCTCTAGCTGGGAACGAATCTCGCGGTGCCACGCCTCGAGATCATCAATAAATGTCAAGTCCTGAGCAGACTGATCTGCTGTACTGCTATAGAGAGGATAAGCGAGGGACAAATCAGAAATGAGCTCCGAAAAATCCAAAAAGCCGGCGTCCTCAATGAAGGCAGGGACTGAGCTAACATCACCAAGGATGTCATAGAGTCCTGAGACCACCTCGGCTGATAGTGGACCGGTCTGGGTGGAAAAGAGACGGTCAAACGCCTCACATGATGGGGCTATGGCAGCACGAGTACCCGAGTCTGGAAGAGAGGCCACAAGGCCTGGAGGAGGGTCCTTAGCATCAGCACCCGCCTGATCCATAGGAGTCTAGAGGAAAGCAACGCTTAGAACGTATCCTGAAGGATAAGAGCAAGAGAAAACAACTAAAGGGATACCTGAGATGTCGCCAAAGGATCAGCAGTGCCAATCATGGAGGCGCAATCTGCCGCCTGAGTGGTGAGAGAAGAGCCTATCCAGTCTCCAGGGGTCTAGAGGGTAGATGTTCTCAGAATCATTTTGCATAATAGTAAGAGCAAAAGAAAATGAGGACGTAGTTAAAAGTGTACCTGAGAAGTCAACTCGGGAGTAACGGAGCCAACCTTAGAGACATGGTCGCCAGCATGAGAAGAGGATGGATCCTAAGCAGGAAGGAAAGATGTTGAGGCTTAGCTAAAACAAGAATTGAACAAAGAGTCCAAAGTGGCGAAAGGTACCTGATCAGTGGAAGCATGGTGAGTAGCATCCGTCACTATGGCCTTGGTCTCGTACTTGGGATCATCCCCGTGGAGGATGATATAGTCAGCGCGAGCCAACGTATCATCATATGACTCACTCCTAGCAATGACACTGCTCATATGCTGATCAACGATAGTCGTCGCCTCGTGAAGGTCCGCCATATAGTTGTCATCCCCGGCGACACTATCCTCAGCGTGATCCGCCACCATAGGATCACCATCATCATCTACAGGATCCTCATCGCCATCACCTGAACTCGACTCCTCCTCACTAGAACCAGAAGTCTCATCCTCATTAGAATGAGCAGTGTAATCCTCATCAGTAGACTCCCCAGAGCTCGCAGGCTCCTCCTCAAGCTGGTCATCTGAGGCATCGCCCTCATCATCCTCACTGTCATGGTCAGCAGCTGAAGAAAAGAGAAATATTACAAGACCAAGAAACAGTGTATGAGAGACATGTTAACAAATGAGACATACCTCTTCGGCGTTTGCGAGATGAGGAAGCCGCAACAGCTTTTGACTTCGGGGTGCGACTAGAAACAAGAGTAGCTGCCGACTGAACAGCGGCACTATGAACGCTAGGCTGCTTAACTCGCCGCACGTCCCCAAAACGAGCCGTAATCTGCGCATAGGATGGCAAGATGGAGGTGATGTAGGGCGTCCACCATGCCATAAAGCCAGCAGCAAGCGTCCCCGTCGGAGTGAATGGAAGATAGCTAGATAACGTCAGACGGGACGAGAAATCAACTACTGCCCGGATGTCAGCGACCGTCATCCTCTTACTCCTAAAAGATACCGGCCACTTCACACTGCGAGGAAGTCCGAGGTGGCAACCGAACTGACGAGCGAGCAAATGAGGGCAGTACGGCTCAGCCACGATCGGATTATACTGATCCTTCCTCTTTAGCCCACTCAGAAGCATATGAGGCTTCATACTCACATTCCAGGTGGACTCTCCATGTAGACCTCGTGGCTGATCAGGCTTGCACACAAGCTGGGACAGCAACCATCCTATAGAGGCATACACGTATAAGTCCTGATAAGAGGGTCTGTGGTGCAGAAAAAATCGAATAATATCCAGACTGTCCCGCTGCAAAAGACCATCCCTGCCAATCCTCACCGAAGCAGCAGCTAGTATCAAGCCTAACGGGTCACCATCAGCAACATCCTGCGGACCAGGACGAGGCACGCCAGTAAAAAGCCGAGGAAAGTACAGCTGGATCCAGAGCTGCAGAAACCATAACGGCCCACATGCCGAATTAGTGGGATCTCGCCCACTAGCCAGCATACCAGAGATCTTGGCCATACCACTGAATAGGGTGCCAAGAAAATAAGAACCAGTGGCCGGAGAAGGATCACTCATAATAGCCCGTACCAGAGGAAGAGCGGAACGCAAGACGGTCCGAGCCCTCGAACAGATAATAAACCGGCTAAACCACAGCAACAGAAAGGCCACATGCTCATCCAAGGTGCAAGGAGAACTCTCGGACGTCATATTATTATCAATGAATGCCGCGTACTGCTTAGTCTCTTTGCCCGAAGGACAAATAGAGTCACCAAGAGCTCGATCATCAGAAGCCGACTGTGTCAACTCTGAACCATCCACTCGGAGTCCGGTGATCATGATCACATCAAGAAGCGTGGGACCCACGAAACCACAAGGAAACTGAAAGGCGTTAACACTGGAGTTCCAGAAGCCCAAGATATAATAGATGAGACGGTGATCTATCACTACTGGCCTAGTAGAAAGAATAATGGCATCCTCAATACCCCAGTTACGCCAATCAGCTGTGCGTCCTCCCCTCTGCATCCGGCGAACCCATGAAACATACTTTTCCAAAATACTCTGATCCTCATTCTCTTCGATTCGGGAAGCCTTAGCCTTCTTAGATCTAGGAGCAGTGGTACCAGACTGATGAGACCGGATAGACCTCGTCTGCGAAACAAAGGCTCCAGTAAATGCAGCCTGAGTGATCGGACATATACAAGATAGAAACTTCCGGGTCTCATCTCCATCGGCATGGGCAGTCGTGCGATGAAATGGACGTAAAAAAGGCTCGGACTCCCGGCGGTCAAAATCATAAGCCTCATCATCAGACTCCGGAATGAGTAGTCCCTCAGCAATCTGCATTATTATGATACACATATCAAACAAATTCGAGGAAGGACGAATTAACATATCACCAAGTAAGTTGAGCAAACCTGAGTAGAAGACCCGGCAGCCCGAGCTGATGAGGATGGCGGCTGAGACACGGCATGAGTGGCGGCCTGCATAGGAGTGGCGGCCTGGGTACCCAGAATGGTGGCCTGAGGAGTCCTCGCCACAATGTCCTATTACAAATTTGAACAAATCGAGTGAACACACAAGCAGGCAAAGAGATGGACATACAAGCAGGCATAGAGATTAGAACAAACCTGAAAGGCCATAGCACCAGACGACAAGGCAGCAAAGCTTGGCAAGGGGATGGCAGCCTGTCCCTGTGAAGGTGGTGGCTGGCGGCCAGCAGCCCCAGCAGAAGAGGCTGGCGGCCCAGCGCTGGCGGCCGGAGTGGGGCTGGCGGCCGGAGAGAACTTGGACCTGGCGACCCGAGCTCGTGTTGGCGGCCCGGAGCTCAAGTTGGCGGCCGGAGCAGCTGGCGGCCCGGAGCTCAAGCTGGCGGCCGGAGCAGCTGGCGGCGGCCTAGAGCTGGCGACTGGCGTCTCGTCGGCTAAATTCTACGTTAAAATGCAATGTGTTTGAGAGATACTCAATCGATCAATATCTAGTAAAAGACAAGGAGCTAGCATGGCATGATGTTTTAAAATCCTATGTAAAGGGATTGAAGCATGCTCATCAAGAATCAAGCTTGGGATGAATTAAGCTCCTATGTGGCATCAAACAGACATGGATACAATTCATGATCATTCATGAGAGTTGGGTGCAATTCAAGCAATCCTAACATGAATTCAAGGTCCAGTCAACATCTACTGTGAATAATCATACGGCTAAGGATGGAAAACAAGTTGCCTAAGCAAGCATACAATTTGAGGTTCAAGATGCAATTCGAAGTATCAAGAGACGCCAACAACCCGAGCATGCAAATTCAACTAACATCTAATGCTAGATGCCAAAGCAATTCCAAGTGCCAAGGATCACAGACCGAACATGTAATTCAATGAGGCATAGACATACACTTCGAATTCACTCAATAAGAACAAAACAAACGAGGCGCTAACCTGATCCATCGAATGAAGCAAGATGGCGGCCCGATGGGTGGCGACTGGCGGCTGGTTGGCGGCTGGCTGGCGGCCTGATGGCAGGAGCTGGCGGCCCGATGGCAGGGAGCTGGCAGCCCGATGGCAGGCAGCTGGCGGCCGGAGCGGAAAGGGCTGGCGGCCGGAGCGGAAAGGAGCTGGCGGCTGGACGAGCCTAGGCTGGCGGCCGGGCGAGGGGCTGGCGGCCGGAGAGAGAGCTGGCGGCCGGTGAGAGAGGGCTGGCGGCGCTGGTCCCTGGCGGCGTCCGGAGGTAGCTGGCGGCCCGTGAATGGTGTTGGCGGCGCAAGATGTTGGCGGCGACGAAGGGCCTGGCGGCGCAGAAGTGTTGGCGCGGCGCAAAATGCTGCTTGGCGGAGGATGCTGGCAGCGGGAGTGAGCGTTGGCGCGGACTGGCGGCTGCCTGAAAGCGCTGGCGGCGGGAAAGCGCTGGCGGCGAGCCGCGACGGCTGGCGGCGGAGGCCCCTTCCTTTGGCGACGCTGGCGGCGAGAAGGCTTTCTCGGGACTGGCAGCGCGTATGGGAGGCGTTTAGGGTTGATTGATGACGATGATGAAGAACAGGAAGAAGAAAAGGAAGAACAAGACGAACAGACAGCGGCTTTGAGAGAGGAGAAAGAGAGTAAAATTCAAAAAAAATGGGCAAAAGTTTTAACCTAATGAGGAGTGGTGGCTTTTTATAGAAGCCAAGGTTAGGGTTTTGGAATGGGCCTAATGGGCCAGGCTAATGATCAAACGCGCAAATCTGTCTTAAAATGCTAATCAGACAAATTGCGCGAGGGGGGCATCTGTTAATATCAAAATTCTAAGCCCAATGAGTTAATTTATTTGGCCCAACAAAATACAGCCCAATTAATCTCTCCCCGGCCCAATCCAAGATTTATCGAGATAATACCTAGTGGTGAGAAGATGGCGGCTCATGCCAGCTGATATGGAAGGATCCGTCATCAAGGCATGAGAGATTGAGAGTATTCACGACAGGCAGAGAGGATCACGGCTACGCTTTGAAGATTGAGGTGTCATCTACGGAGGAAAGATTGAGCGCTACAACTCCACTCTTAAACCGATAAACATAATGCGCCTCCTTATAAATACTAGGAGAAGGCATCATCAAGGGGGATATCAACTCTACACCAGAATCTGCATTTTTATTTTTTAAGTTTTCTGCACTTTACAGTCTTCTATTTCATTCCCAGTTGTTATTTTTCCAGTGTAATTCCTTTCTGCAAAATCCTTTCCTCAATCCTTGTAATCGTCTTCCGCATTATCAATCAATAAAAATTCTTGGTTAACAAATTCACATTACGATCTTTCTTTACCTTGTGTTGTTTGGTCATCCTCCATGATATATTCTTATTTTCATCATGTTCTTTGGTCTGCAATACAATGTTGTCCTACTGTGCTATTATTGCACTGCTTTATTCTTCAACATAACACTCCATGCTTTTTTCATACTTTGCCCGTGATATATGAGGTTCACCATAAACCTCCATGATTGGACTGGCAAAGCTAAGGAATCATCGCTATTATTGCACTGCTTATTTATTCAACATAAAACTTCATGCTTTTTTTCATATTGTGCCAGTGTTATATGATATTCACCATAGTGCTTTCTTTGCATTTTAAATGCAGTGTACGCATCTCTAACACTCTTGTATTCACGATCTTCAAATTCCTTGATGTCTGCATATTTTCATTGAAAAAAAAACATAATCAGTTATCATGATAGATCACTATTGATACACCTAAATCCCCCAAACCCACAACACAGCCAATTGAATTTCTATCCTGCCATCCCTTCTCGTACATGAACTAAACCCTAAACCTTCAAAAAAAATTTGTGTTTACCTGTTAGAACCAGTGCCACACGGCTGCATGAGGCAGTGTTAATCACGTAAATCCCCTCGGAACACGTTTCATTGCCGGGCACTGCATCGCCATCGTTCTCCACGTTCTCAGACCCTGGAAATGTCTCCGTATCATCACATCCCTTCGAAACATCATCTTCTCCTACAAAAGTGTTCTCCCCATTGTTGTGTGTAACATCAGATTCACCACGGATGCCATCGGAAACCCCTTCTTCGTGCCGCCTGTCCACTGAGTCATCCGGGGATTGGTTCAGATTAAACATCCTCCTGCTATGCCTGCCGCCGAATGGCCTTCTTCTTCCCACGAGTTGAAATTTGCTTCACCAAAATTCCATAACTAATTCCTCTGTCAAATGGAAGTTACAAAAGATGCAATTATTTTCTCCCAGTAATTGCGGAAGGTCACCCATAAATGATGGACAGACATATTTTCTTGCCAATTACAATTAATGGCTTCGGATGGAAAGTTTTCATAACATTCAGTCTCGTAGCACATCCTACACTATGCTAGAACATGTCTGGAAATGCAGACTATTAATCGTCTGCATAATAACCTAATTGCAAATTGTCTATCTATCTAATTAATTATCTGATCAATTAATTTTTTTGCCTTATACTCCCTCCCTTTTTTAGCTGTAACATTTGGAAATTTGACATTATTCACACACACTTTACCTTAAAATTTTATCACAGTTATACAAGTTCAAATATAGATAAGTGAGATCTTGTTAGATTCGTCTCGTCGAGTAGCTTTTAAATATCAAACTTTTAGAATTTATACTTATATCGAAATTGAGTTATTAATAATTTAAAATGTTTATTGGACTGCGTGCACGTGCACTGTGGTTCCATTTCAATTTTAAAAAACGGTGAGAGTATAATTAAGGGTCCGAATTAAGGGGTGGCTTATAGTTTATAAATTAACATCGCTTTCAATTCAAAATTTGACTTTATTAAAAATATTGAGGCATGAATGGAAGTGTGGGTAGGGTATGGTGCATTATGATAACCCATTAAGGGTATGTTTGGGAAATAATTAGAGTTTGGCGTCTGGAGTTTAAAGATTAGAGTATGGAGTTTGAAATTAATGGTAATAAATAGTTTTAAATTTGAATAATGGTGTTTGGTAATGCAATTTTAAATTAGAGTTTAAAGTCTGGAGTTTGAAAAGTTAAAAGCTGGGGGAGAGGAGTGTTCTGAGTTTAGAGATTAGAGATTAAAATTTGGCAGTTAATGTAATTAGTGTTTACTATAAATAGGATTTTAAGCTATTTTTAGTATGTATTTTAAAAACTAAACGCTAATCCTTAGCGTCTTTTCCCAAACGCAGCCTAACCCGGTCCAAATTAATAGTCAAAATCTTACAAGTTCTTTTGTTTTTGTTTTTGTTTTTTTTTGTTTTTTGGGTAACATTCTTCCTTTCGTTTTTTTTTGGGTAACACTTTTGTTTTCCTTTTTTTGCATTGTTCGATGAAGGAAATGGGAATATACTTGAAGTAATTCCATATGTAGAAGTGGGATCATGCGAAACATGATGAGCTAGTTGGCTACAAATATTTAACTTACGGGATAGGCTGCTTTTGAGAAAAAAATCCCAACGTTTACCTTTTAGAAAATATATTAAAAATATCATAAATACATATACACAGTAAATACTAATTCCAATAACAGCTAAATATTAATTTTTAAACTCGGAAGATTGAACGCTCATCTTCCTAACTTTTAACTTTTCAAACTTCAACCTCTAAACTCAAAGTTATCTCAATTTAAAACTATTTTTAACCACTAATTCCAATCTTCAAACTATAAACTAACCTTCAAACTATGAATTCTAATTATTTCCCAAACAAGCTATAAAAACCAAAAGGGCCACGGTTATATACACACAACCATTGTTGGGGCACTTATTTGTCATTTAAATGTCTTCAATACCCTTACTACATATTGAATCATGTTAGGGGCACACATCATTGTTAGAGGCACACAATGCAAAATTAATGTTACGACCCAATAATATATTTTCTACTCTTTACGATTGAAAACCCAAAACCCGACCTCCATCTAGCTTCCGTTCACCTTCTTTTGTTTTTCCTCTTTTTCTTGATTCATAATAGTTAACATTTTGGACGCAAAGTGGATTATTAATGGATGAAGATTAATACCAAGGAATTGTTGTTAAAAATGTGAATTTTTTGTCATTTTCTTACGATTGAAATTTTAGTTTTCTAGACAAAAATTGGGATCTGCAAAAAAAAAGGGCTGTTAATGACCGATGGGCAACACTTCAATCGATCACTCATGGCTGTTTGGCACATGTAAGGATCTGCCATGGGTGGCCGATAGTTGTAGGACTTTTTTTTTTTTAATATTTTATATTGAAACGTCCATCAATGGCCATTTCTCATGAAGAAGGGGCGGCCATCAGTGTCCGTCCCACAAAAGGAGTGAACGGCTGTGTATGGCCGTTCACTATGAGAATTTATTTTTCCTTCTTATGCCCCATCTGAATCGGTGTGTATATCTTTTAAATATGTGTTTCTATCAGGGATAATCGCATATCAAGCAAGGTGTCCGCACTGGATCAACCAAAATATACACACATAATCGATCACCAGATGAAATTATACCCCAAAATTTCAAACGGCCATAAAAAACCGTGTCTTCTATATCGAAAACGACTATCAATGGCCGTTTCTAACAATGCCCTAACGGCTAACATTGGCCAAGTACTGTGGCATTTATCTTCTTTATTTATTATTATTTTCTTACTTCTTTGTTTCTTTGTTTCTCATTTAATTCTTTTGTAATTCCAACCTCAATTCCAATTTTGGTCTATAATTAATCCGATCACACCGGACATCTTTGAAGTCTCCGATCAGTAGTGGTGGCTTGGGTCGTTTGGATATAGCACATGATGTTTTCTCTCTTTCTCGTTGGACGATTTTTCTGTGTTTTTGGACTAACCCTGGATTACTTTAATATATTTTACCTTGAATAGTGTAAAGGCTAGAATGGGTAAAAATATATGGAGTGTCCCTATATTTCTTTCTTTTTCTTATTTCATAGGTGATGTGCTCCTAACTTTGTGTTTTTGTGGAAAAGTTGTGTGTGTATATAATCGGGACCAACCAAAAGTTTGAGCTTTTGATTGTGTATGGGAATTTAGGCCGGGTTTAATTTGTGTTTGGCTTGTGCATTTAGCTTTGAATTTTGGAAATACTAAAACACCTTAAAAGTCATAAATATGAAATACTTTTTCTCACAATAACCACTAATCTCTAAAAGTTAAACCTCTCAAATTATTAGTTTTTTAAACTCCAAAACGTTTAAACTCTAATTAATTTTCAATCATAATTTTTGTCTTAAAAGGCGCAACAACATTGAAGATAAAATGAGATTGAGATCATGGGTGGATTTAAGCAGGTCAAAAATCGAAATTGTATACATTGTGTCTAAACATACCAGACACTGCTGGCCGGTTTCTAAAATATTTAGGCCCCATTTCTTGAATATGCTAAAAAAAAGACTTAAGGGTTGAAAGACCTATATGCATTATGGAGTGTTATGCTATGAGATATGTCGTCTCCTCTTTCCTACTGCCTATTTTGTGTAGATCTGCCACTAGTTAGAAGAGATAATATATGAATGGCTTGGAACGATATAGGGAGCGGGACACTGATAATTTGGTGGGGATGGAAGAAGCCAAGTTGATGGGTAAGACTGATACCCATATGGCCAAAGGCAAGTGGGTACGCCCATGCGGAATCAAATTAAAGGATGGTTGATTATATATATTTTTTAAACATTGATATATGTTGGGTCCCTTTTTTTTGTCGAGATGTGTAACTTATTAAATCTGTTTGTTCAACAACACACGCTTCGAATACTATTAGTAGGTTAGTACTAAATCAAGCACAACGGAATAAAAATGCGTGTAAGTAAAAAGAACAAACAGAAAGTTGTTGACCCAGTTCGGCCCAAGGCCTACGTCTGGGGGATACCAATCCAGGAGAGTTCCACTAGATGTTCAAACACCGGGTTCGAACCCGAACATTAGCGAACGTGACAATCTTCTACTCCAACATCCAAGCAGATAGTCGATGGTACCAGAAAACCCCTTTCTGGTGAGAATACTCCCGATTCTGCTTCGACTCCTTGAAGAACCCCTCTCCAAGTTTCCCTTGAATGAGCCTGTAAAAGATCCTCCTTTGATTTACCAATACGATCCAAGTATCTCTTTGTTGACACAAGAACATGAGTGGTTCCCTTGATTGATTGCGTCGGTTTCAATCAAAGGATCTTGAATCACAAATCCTTCTTCGATTCACTCAAGCAACAATAATAAAGGGATCTACAAGGTCACCACTTTACTATTGCGAATCCACCCCTTTATGCACTAAGGATATTTCACGAGTTCTTGTGCAGGGATGGTCGAACCTCTCACAATTTCTCCAGCCTCTCAATATTCGAATGTATCCAGGAATTGTGAATCAATTATCCCCATGAAATCTCCAAGGCAACCGGATGATAAAGAGAGTGAATATCTCGACCTATGGAAGGTAAATAATATTACCAAGAGAGAACCTTCCATAGTCGATGTTTCCTGGGATACAAAAATCTTATTGCCAAGTTGAGCAGGTCAAATCCCATGAATATTTCTTGAGCCAATGTTTCCAGGGATAGGAAAATCTTCTTTCCAAATTGCTAAAATCTCTATCCCAAGAAATCCTCTTAGAGTCGTTGGGAATCATTATCAAGATGCAGCAATGATTCTTTCCATGCAGAGTGGGCGTCCGACGAGGTGGAGATCCTATCTAGTGTTCAAGATTGGTCTGATTCACATTCAACCAAAATAGGTTCTAACAATCTTCCCCTTTTTGGCAGAATGTGAACCAGTTACAAAGAGATCAAACCAATGCTTGAACACGAAATCCAATGTAACCCCAACAACAGCCTATCTAATGCTCCGTACAATAATAGTCTATCAAACTAGGAGCATGTACAATAATATCGCACGGTCAAAATATTAAGCAATAATGCATTATCTTTTTATTACAGACCAGTGCAAACATTCAATAGATCGAAAATATTAAAACACAATATAAAACAGAAGCTATAAAAACTTACAAACCAAATAGCAAGCTTCTCCCCCTTAATGTAGTAATCCAGAGGAACCATACGCGGTTTGATCATCTTCCTCCCCCTCTGGGTCACATTGTGCCCAAAAGGGCCTGCTTCAAAACACAATCTCGGACTTGATCTTTCGGGGGGTTTTAACACTGTGTCCAGATACAGTTTGGAACTCTCATTATAAAACTTAACTGCAGACCAGATTGGTATCCAAGACCTCTGGGGTCTTTTTCTCATCATAAATGTTCCTCAAATAGATCATCCAATTCAACTTCAATTTACTTAGCTAATAGCACCATCAATATTCTCAGAAGTCATATGCTCCCCTCAATATCAGTATCATCTTCCTCATTAACCCATAGGTTGCAATGCCATCGTCATCATCTCCTCTACTATCATTAGAGACCACTCCTTCATATATCAAGAACTCCTTTGGTGGTCACAATCTTCCATAAAATGTAACTTCTTTGTAATGAAGATGGCTACATCAACCGGTCACCTTAGTAACTTCTCTGCAAAAGAAAATCAATTAATGCAGTCAAGAGTATCAAGTATTAATAAATACAAAAGGCCAATAATAAATTTAAAGACACTTAGCAGATTTATTTTTGAGACTCTTCATAGGCTGCCATGTGGACTTATACTATTTCGATAGTCCAAGCTCTCTCTTTAGCTTCTCAAATCTAGAAGTAAAACAGTGTAAGCCTGCAAGCTCTTTGTAATCTGTCCTCTTTTTCACTCTGGTCTGTCTGTCCTCATTGAGATCACCAATGATGTCTTCTGGATCATGATGTCTGTGAACTCTGACTTCTGGTGCGTCTGCCTTTGAGGACGGTGTTCCAATAGGTGTTTGAGCACTTTGTTGGAACGAGTTGTTGTCCACTACAGCTTTCTTAACATGTTCACCTGAGGTATCTTGTAGTTGATCATTAGCTTTTTGCCCTTTCTTGCTGGAAAATACAAGAGCAACATTGCATTTCACTGGGGTTTCACACTTGGCAACCCAAACACGTCTTATAGCAATTCTTTTCTTGAGCTCTTCATTCGGCCACAAAACAGGTCTCCCTTCTAGTAGATCCTTGATAATCTTTCGACAATGATCAGTCTTGTGTCCATAAAACTTGCAATAGTCACATGTGAGTGGTGCTCTTGGCATCTTCATTCCTTTGACAGATTCTTTAGCAGCTTTCATAGTGGCTTTGATATAGCGTCCGTCTGGTTGATCATTGAGTAAACCTCCTGCTACGAACTGAGTCTTCCCTTTTAAAGAGGAAGCTAAACTAGTGTTTTGATAGCCAAGTCCATGTCGGTTACCATGAGACTTTCCAGCGGAGATTGCATCATCTAGTTTAGCCTTTCCTTTGTTCATACCATCAAGAATCTGTTCAGACTTAGCCAGCTTCTCCTTAAGTTCAGTGACTTCAACCACTAACTGATCATGCTTGGCTAAGATCTGCTCTTTCTCCGTCTTCAGAACCTGTGTTCCAACCTCGAGTTCGGACACCTTCTTGGATACAATTTCAGCTTCAGTACTCAGGTTTTCCTTTTCCTTCATAAGATCATTGATCTGCTCCCTGAGATTCTGGATCACCATTTTTTGCTCCTCGCACTCAGTCATGGAAGTCTCAAGTTTCTCAAAAACTTTCTCATAGAGCTCGGTGAGTTTCTCAATGCTTTTAGTCTGATCCCTGTTTACAGAAGAACAACCATGGTCAATGAAACCGGTATTGACAGAGTCAGTGATATTACCGTGATTGGACTCAGTGTCAGGACATGAGTTAGAATCCCAAGTTCTTTGTACAGTTAAGGCATTTCCATATTCAGATTCTCCATCACTGGCTTCTCCTTCATTCTCAGATTCGCTGAAGGTGGTCTTCTTCCCGCTTTTCCTCTTTAAGTTACCACAATCGGCTTTAATGTGTCCAAAGCCTCCACATTCATGGCACTCGGGACCTTTAGGTTTATCATCTTCGTGATAATCATATTTGCCTTTGTCAATGGATTTTGATTTTCTCCTGAAACCATTTCTTTTGTACGATCCTTCTCTCTTCTTGATTGAGTTTCCTTGCTTGTTTCTTTTGTCTTTCAAAAGTCTAGCCAATTTCTTGGTAAGCACAGAAATCTCATCATCATCGCTATCTTCATTGTCAATCTCATCATGCTTCTTAACCGTATCCTTACGTTCGGATTTGAAAGAAATGCTTTTGATAACAACGTCCTTGCAATGATCCATCTCCCAAGATTGCAATATGCCCATCAATTCATCGACTTGAATTGTAGAGTAATCCCTGTAAAGTTCAAGCGCTGCAATTTTGGGATTGAACCTATCTGGAATAGAACCAACAATCTTGCGAACGATCTCCTGTTGAGTGTAAATTTTACCAACCTGATGTGCCTGGTTTGTTAGATCTCGAATTCTACCAAAATATGTAACAATCGTTTCGTTCTCATCCATAGTAAGTTTATGAAATTGAGATTCAATTGAAATCAATTTAGAGGATCTAACTGAAGCCATACCTTCATGGGAGTTTACCAGTACTACCCATGCATCATAAGCCGTGTCACATGCAGATATTAGTTTGTATTGCTCTTGTGTGACACCATTGAAGATGGCGTTCAAGGCTTTCGAATTCATGCTGGATAGAGTTCTTTCCACAGTCTTCCATTTTGACTTAGGTTTGGGAATGCGTGTTCCATCATCCAGTTCTAACAATGGTGGTTCGTACTTTGTCTCAACAGCATCCCAGACTCCTTCATCAATGGCCATAAGAAATGCTCGCATCCTGGTTTTCCAGTAGGAAAAATTCGTCCCATCAAGTAGAGGTGGCCTGGAAATATTTCCTCCTTCGTGACTCATCTCGATAACTGGATCTCACCCGAAGGTGTGTGCGCTCTGATGCCACTTGTTGGGTCCCTTTTTTTTGTCGAGATGTGTAACTTATTAAATCTGTTTGTTCAACAACACACGCTTCGAATACTATTAGTAGGTTAGTACTAAATCAAGCACAGCGGAATAAAAATGCGTGTAAATAAAAAGAACAAACAGAAAGTTGTTGACCCAGTTCGGCCCAAGGCCTACGTCTGGGGGATACCAATCCAGGAGAGTTCCACTAGATGTCCAAACACCGGGTTTGAACCCGAACATTAGCGAACGTGACAATCTTCTACTCCAACATCCAAGCAGATAGTCGATGGTACCAGAAAACCCCTTTCTGGTGAGAATACTCCCGATTCTGCTTCGACTCCTTGAAGAACCCCTCTCCAAGTTTCCCTTGAATGAGCCTGTAAAAGATCCTCCTTTGATTTACCAATACGATCCAAGTATCTCTTTGTTGACACAAGAACTTGAGTGGTTCCCTTGATTGATTGCGTCGGTTTCAATCAAAGGATCTTGAATCACAAATCCTTCTTCGATTCACTCAAGCAACAATAATAAAGGGATCTACAAGGTCACCACTTTACTATTGCGAATCCACCCCTTTATGCACTAATGATATTTCACGAGTTCTTGTGCAGGGATGGTCGAACCTCTCACAATTTCTCCAGCCTCTCAATATTCGAATGTATCCAGGAATTGTGAATGAATTATCCCCATGAAATCTCCAAGGCAACCGGATGATAAAGAGAGTGAATATCTCGACCTATGGAAGGTAAATAATATTACCAAGAGAGAACCTTCCATAGTCGATGTTTCCTGGGATACAAAAATCTTATTGCCAAGTTGAGCAGGTCAAATCCCATGAATATTTCTTGAGCCAATGTTTCCAGGGATAGGAAAATCTTCTTTCCAAATTGCTAAAATCTCTATCCCAAGAAATCCTCTTAGAGTCGTTGGGAATCATTATCAAGATGCAGCAATGATTCTTTCCATGCAGAGTGGGCGTCCGACGAGGTGGAGATCCTATCTAGTGTTCAAGATTGGTCTGATTCACATTCAACCAAAATAGGTTCTAACAATCTCCCCTTTTTGGCAGAATGTGAACCAGTTACAAAGAGATCAAACCAATGCTTGAACACGAAATCCAATGTAACCCCAACAACAGCCTATCTAATGCTCCGTACAATAATAGTCTATCAAACTAGGAGCATGTACAATAATATCGCACGGTCAAAATATTAAGCAATAATGCATTATCTTTTTATTACAGACCAGTGCAAACATTCAATAGATCGAAAATATTAAAACACAATATAAAACAGAAGCTATAAAAACTTACAAACCAAATAGCAAGCTTCTCCCCCTTAATGTAGTCATCCAGAGGAACCATACGCGGTTTGATCATCTTCCTCCCCCTCTGGGTCACATTGTGCCCAAAAGGGCCTGCTTCAAAACACAATCTCGGACTTGATCTTTCGGGGGGTTTTAACACTGTGTCCAGATACAGTTTGGAACTCTCATTATAAAACTTAACTGCAGACCAGATTGGTATCCAAGACCTCTGGGGTCTTTTTCTCATCATAAATGTTCCTCAAATAGATCATCCAATTCAACTTCAATTTACTTAGCTAATAGCACCATCAATATTCTCAGAAGTCATATGCTCCCCTCAATATCAGTATCATCTTCCTCATTGAAACTTTTGACAATTTCCGTCCCACGAGCATTTTCTTAAAAATATACCAGGTTAGATTTGTTACATGTAAAGAGTTATGATTCACGGGAAAGGGTTTAGGGATATATCCAGATTATTAGTCTTTTTGTTACTCAAGTGTGGTGCTTTAATTTCAAATGGCGCTGTGGTCCTCCCTGTCATGAAAGGTTGACAAATCTCATGGCATAGCCGGGATAGGTTGACCTTCAGCCTGTCACACTGAGGATCCCCGGCAAGTATGCCATGATGCTTCTCATCAATTCTTGCCATGAGAGTTCCTGCCATGAAACTTTTGGCAAGTTCCCACTACATGAGTATTTTCCGAAAAATCATGGTCCTGGTTTAGATTTTATTTAATGAAACCAATTTATGATGGCGGAGTTGTGATTAGGGATATATTTATAAGTAGTCATGTTTTTATTGCTCGTGTTTAAGAAACTGTGGCCCGAAAGCGCACGGTGTCAAAAATTGCAGTAATTTATAGTAAGACCGGATCGTTCACTGGAGGATGTGCGATAGAAGCAGGTCCCACGTCGTTTTACTAGATTTTCCATTCGTATTGCTCAATAGGTTTGAAAGGTGACTAATAACTACTGACATGAATGTAAATTAGATCTAGAAAGCAGTTAAATTATTCTACAAAGCAGATAAATCTATTCTAGAAAGCGGATAAGAATTATTCTAGGAATGCGGTAAATATTATCTATGAAAGCAGGAAAAATCACATTGTGCCAACCGTGAAGTTGAATCACAATGTAGACAGAAGGGACAGGAAGAAAAGAATGAAAATTGGACAAGATTGAGATACGGCAATATTAAACTTCCATTTTTATACGCAGATCGTTGTTTGGGATAATTCTTTTAGATAGCTAATTCTCATGCTCTCAATAAGGCTTTCCCTTTAGCAGACAGGTACTTGCAATATGAGTTTACATGTTCTTAAGACCGCAAATTCTAAGATACCACAGATTCGTAACTGCCCTGGCCTGGGTATGCTACTTCATCTGTGGTGGATAAGCAACACCCGACACATCATTTATTGAAATGCCAAGTACCACTATCATTCTCCCATGTCACGCCCAAAGATTTGAATCAAGCCCTAAACTATCCCTCAACTGTCAATCCTAGTAGCAGTTACACAACTCTCAATACAACCGAGTGACCTCTAAGAAAGCGGTTAAAAGAAAGCGGTAAAGAAAGCATTTAAAATCCTATCACTCGGAGGTTTTGAAAATCTGACCCTGGTAGTAAAAGACAGCTCCCCATCAGAATGACGGAGTATGGATCAAGAATTCCCGGCTCTCAGTGGACCACTAGTGTGTTCACTTTCTTCCGGGTGATTATGAGATACAAACTAATGAAACGACCTAATAATTTAGTTCGTTCCGGATGCACTCACTCAGGACTCAAAAGTAGGCTTTGGCAGAAGAAGATAGCAGTTGAAAGAAAACTCAACCCTATCTTGGAAAATAACCAAGGCCTGAATGATGTTCCTCTAAGATTATTTACTACACTGTATTTGAATCCAAGTGGACCCCATCTCGGTGTAGCACCTAATCTTACATTTCCATCAACCAGCAATTTTGGAAAATAATGGATTTGAAAATCATTCCCTGTCAGGTACTAGACTCTCAGTTAAAACACAGACCCTTTCAGTCTAGACGAGACCTAATCGCTGAATCTGCTTCTTAATTCCCAAAATATAACCCTTGATAGAATATGAATTAGTCATAACTGAAGAATTTATCCCTTACTCAGATCTGGATTTTATAAAGAGGTTTTTGTTGGGAGTTTATAAAGCAATATCTGTTTAAGATCTAGACTTCTATTGTCCAAGGGAAGGATCCCAAAATAATTACAGACCACAACAGTACATAATATTATCATGCATAAGGATATATGGAAGTGTAAAATTAATTGACCCAAAATATAGAAGCGGGTCTAGACAGAAGGTGAAACACAGAATGGAATGGTCAAGGTACCAAAGTAATGGCAGAATGATCAGGTGGACTGTAAACATCTACTGTCCAATTTCCCAATCACTCGGATGGAGCGAATTTAGACGGTTTAGACCCTGTAATGGTGGTGTCAACACCAGTTGGGCCTCCACTGTCTGTGAATTCGGATAAAAACCTACATGCTTCCTTTCTATAATGATCATCAGTTGGCATTGACTGATGCCAACTGACTCCCACTGCAGATTGGAATTCGGGTTTGGAAATTAAGATAACAAAAATAAAACTGTATCTGGATGGAAATCAGTCGAGCAGCTATTATAACCCCGGATGGGCGAACCGCCAAGGCTTCCACTGACAGCCATTCAGACCATGCAAAATAACAATTAGTAACTAATACCCGGAATACGAGCTAGTTATCCATGAGGGAATACCCGCCAACATTATTCTGATGTATTCTTTACTAATGGTTCCACACAACACACAAAGACAAAATAAATAAGAAGCAAAAGAAGATCCATTGTATGAGAGACATTGGTTTCTCATGCAAGGTTGTGGATCGGGTCCACATGTAATGGTCTTAAATAATCCTTCCTACCATAATTAATTACAGTCCAGATTATCTGTTTAAGCCATTAGGATTTTGTTTATACAAGAATGTTTTAATGGCAATTGAACAAAGGTCCTTTAATCATGATGATTATTGAAGAGTGATTATTGCTAATCTCAATTTTTTTAATCATTAATGAGTCAAGGGTTCAATCAGTTAAACGATGCCAATGGAGAATCAAAATTTGGGCAGCATAACACCCTATATTGCAATTCCAGAATGTTACATCCTAACCCGTGGGGCTATGATGTGAGTGTTGCAATATAAAATAGAGAGAGAATGAAATTTGTTTGAGATCAAATAGAGAGAGAGGAACCTTGTCGCTATATCATAAATGTTGTCGCGGACCGAGATCCGCGACATGGACATCCCGACAAGTTTTTAGAATTTTTGGCAGCATAACGCCTCTTTGTCGCTATGCAAGGTTTTGTCGCGGAACGTGGTTCCGCGACAAGGGTGACATCGCGACAAAGTATTTTAATAAAATTCTAAAGCATTTGAACCTTTGTCGCTATGCATGGAAATTTTGTCGCGGAACGTGGTTCCGCGACAAGGTGTTCAAAGATCAAAGAACATGGCATAATTTTTCTGTCTCGGAATGAGATTTTGTCGCGGAACGTGGCTCCGCGACAAGATGATTCCGCGACAAGAAGCCATGAAGACAAAATGCAAGAGTTTGGCTCCTTTGTCGCTATGCATGGATAGTTTTGTCGCGGAACGTGGCTCCGCGACAAGGTATTCCGCGACAAAGGGTTTTAAATTTGGAGACAAGTGTCTTGAAACACCTTGGTCGCGGAACAGCCACTCTGTCGCGGAACGTGGTTCCGCGCCAGAAGGCGGTTGGCGCCCAAGGTGGTTCAGGACAAAAGTCAGAAAAAGCAGAAATGAACAGTGGCATGCAAACAGCGTGATCTCACCCTATTTCAGATCAAAAAGCTATTCTAAGCTAAAAATAAGCAAGAAACATTCAAAATAAGGAAGAACATGCTTAAACAAAAATAACAAGATAGGGCAGAACATAAAAATAAAGCAGGAATCCTAATCTAGGGTTTAATCACACATCCACACAACATTATCCATAATATGCTAACAGTAAACACAAAAAATAACAAAATGGGGGTCAAATGACCCCTAAATGAAAAAGAAAGCATAAATCCATGGGGTGTGAGACCCATTTCATGATTTGGGACACAAATGATGAATGTTTTCCCATATTATTGAAGAGGTGTTGTTAATACCCATGATTTGGGTATTACAAACCCTAAAACAAGAGTTTAGAAACCAAAACATAGTATAAAAATGGCTATCTAAGCACTGTGAACAGTAAAACACTAATCTAAGCTAAACTAAGTGCAAAAATTAAATAATACAAAAAAAATAAACCTAAACTACTCTACCTAAGAGAGAACTCCTACTGCTTGCCTTCAAGAACTCTAACAAATTTCAAACTTCCAACTATTCAACCCTTAGCTCATGGGAGACACCTCATATTTATAGAAGTGTAACCCTAAGCCCATGGGCCTTGATTCTAGCCCATTGTGTCTTAAGACATCACACACATCACAGCTTTGTCTCGGAACATCAAGTTGGTCGCGGAACACACT
Source organism: Hygrophila difformis (assembly GCA_030278955.1). Classification (NCBI taxonomy): domain Eukaryota; kingdom Viridiplantae; phylum Streptophyta; class Magnoliopsida; order Lamiales; family Acanthaceae; genus Hygrophila; species Hygrophila difformis. Next base: position 55,350,256 of record JAOANR010000009.1, read on the forward strand.
GCATGTGGCAAGGCTTCTCGACTGGGTCTTGTGTCTCTATTTGTGCATCTTGGTCGCGGAATGGACCTTTGTCGCGGAGCATGCCATCGCGACAAGGGTCATCGCGCCAGGGCTTGGCTGGTCTCCTCTTCAGTTGGGGCCAGTTGGTCGCGGAACATGTCTTTGTCGCGGAACACTGCATCGCGCCAAGGGCTTCCGCGACAAAGGTCTTCCTGGGCCTGCTGGATTGGGCCAGATGGGCCGAAAATATTCTTTTTGTGGGCTTTTCTATCTTTTTCCCATCTTTTTGTTTCCTTTTCTTTTTCTCATGTTTTTGGATTTTTCTAACATAGATATGTAATAAAATTACATATTTATGTCTTTTTCACACCAGCTTATTATTTTTACAATTATGCATAAATCAGTCCAATTCGACTGCTTTCTTACTTAATGTAAGACCGGAATGCGATCAAATGCCCGTTTAAGACACGGAAATGGATTGAAAATAATGGTCATTTTTGGCCATTATCAACATCCTCACATTTAATACTGATCGTCCCCGAGCAGTCAGAGTCAATGTTCCTCGGAACACGGACTCTACATATTCAATTCATTTTCGTGGCTTCATAAATCACATCCTTTTTAGATTGGGATAAGACAATCAAAACTACAAGTATTGAATTCCCTTGATTGCAGTGTTTAATGAAATGATACTTGCTCACTATATCAGGCCTACAAATCAAACATTATCATCAATCCTTCATGAATATCATGTTTGAAAGATGCAAAGATTAAAAATTAGAATCAAGGTATGACACGAACATAATTCATAAAACAGAGCCTCACATGTAGTAGAATCGGAAAATTCACTCACTCTCAATTGGGGTTTAATCATGAACGCTCAAAATCATATTTAATTAAATTATCCCATAAGCTTGCAATCAGACCAACTCGCCACCGGCTCATTTCTTCAAATCGAGATCACGAGGTCTTATTCGAGGGTTATAACGGGGCGTACGGTTGTAACAGTAGGTAGGAAAGGGAAATTATTAGGCTGAGTAGTGGCAAGAATTAATTCCATCATAACTTGGCATTTTTATTTAAAATTTATGATCATCATTATTTCTTTCTTTTTGATTTTCTTCTGCATGACATTAGACTATTGTCTAATTGCTTGTCATTCGCAATTTATCGATGTTGAATGAAACTCAACATTTTTCTCCCTCTTTTTTTTTTTTTTTTTTTTTTTTTTGTAGAATACCGATTTATAGTTTCATGATGATCACAAACTTAATGCCTTTGATAAAATTCATTCCTGCACACTTGGGTTTGATTTTCTTGGTCTTTTTGTAAGGCTAGGAATAATATAGAGGGCTTCAAAGAAAAATTAGGCTTATAGGCTCAAATTGGTTAATCCTAAAGGGAAAATATTTTTGGGTTTGGATTTCAAAAGAAGGCCAAAATTTTGGTTTTCTAGGTGCCTCGATCATATGCTCGATTTCGGGAATATGGCATGGTCTTGAATCGGTCCCAATCGCAAGTTCTAGTTTCCTTTAATCAAAATGATTCACACATCAAAGAAAAATGAATGAGTAAAAGTGACTCATGGCTCAAATCTCACGAGGTTGGGTTGATTCATGTCATACAATATTCGCAAATTCAATCAAAGCTTAATTCTAACAATTTATTCAATCAAAATCTCTAACATGCAGATTTATTACCCAATAAGCTGATCGCATCATTAAATTTTTATAGCTCAAAATCTCAGGAATTCATTTCATGCATGTCTTCAATTATATTATCCCAATTTAAAAGTTTGAAAATTTAATCATAAGCCTAAATTCAACCTGTGAATTTAGAGCAAGTTTATGCATATTTTTGCTGGTTATTTAATTGAAAGCAGTAAAGAGGCACTGCTGACATACTGAGTATGTCAACAGCATATTTTTGGTCTGACAGTCACTTATTCATCTCGGACTGTGCAGACATCTTTTCAAAGGAAAGCAGTAAAGAGTTGTTCAGTGGTCTCAAAAGTTGAGTTCCAATTTTAGGGAAAGCAAATAAATACATCCGAGGCAAGGGATTCTCGTGCAGTTAATACGAACCTGCACACACAAAAGGAGACATCCCTTGTAGGATACTACTACTAGACTGGAAATAAAACAAAGCAGGGTAAATCCGGATTCATCCTTCCTTCTTCAGAACATGTACCTAGCCCAGTGGAGATAGCTGGATAGCTCACACCGCAAACACCAATCATTGGGATCTGTTATGGCCTCGTGATCCCGGGGACAGTAAACTCTGCCGTCCTGATCAGCCCATAGGAATGGGGTGTCTGGTTGGTCAAACATCCATTCGAGGACATTGACGGATGTGTCTTGGAAGACTGACCAACTTGTCACTATCCTGTCAATCATCCTGATTCCCTGCTCGACCTGCCCTGTGTCCTCCTTGCTCATGAGCATCAACCCGTAGGCAAAGATCGTCGCTTTATGATTGTCCTCAATCCCCAGGCGTAGCAGTTCATAGGCTTGCTCTTCATTCCCCTCTGCAAATGCCAACATTGCTGGGATGATTTGGAGATTATGGTTTCCAGCCTGGTCGCATATCCGAAGGAATCTCCGCTTCTCCCAACGATAGTACTCCCGCCCTCTCTTTATAGTGGATGAGTTGACCTCGCATCGTTTGTAGACGATGGAAAGGTTCCCGGCATCCCTGAATTTCTTGCAGGTTTGCTGTGCCTTGAAGGCTTCACTGATGTCATTCTCTCCTACACGAGAGAGGATTTCACCCAGGATTTCGAGGGGTAAGTCCAGCAGATGGGTTTCTTCGAGTGCAGGGTCTGGGTTTGGAAGATTGTCCCTGAAAAGATAGAAATAATGAATCCAATTTTTATGTAATTTTTCGAAATTATTCACGTTCAGAAACCAACATCCTCACATTTAGAGCTTTGCTCTAGATGTGAGATTATTAAATTTCCGACTTGAATTTTTATTTAAAGCATATGTAAATAATATTTGGTTTTAAATGGGCTAAAGAGCCCAAAATAAGATAGAATTGGCCATTGGGCCTAAGATCTTTTTAATGGGCCATAGGGCCCAAACGTTTTCAGTTTATTAAACAAGTTCGAGACACTTGTTGGAAGTGGAATGAGATGGATAGGTGGAAATGTAATGCTCGAATATTGGAATGTGCAATGGAGACGTGGCGAAACGGATTTGCTGTTTCTGAATGGCTTAGACTGTTTGGACAGTTTTAGCATCCAAAAATTTGCAAACACTATTTTTAATTTTAAAAAAAAAAAAATGGTTGACTTGTTTTATTTAATAAGAGTGGGATGTGAGTGGTCCCATTTTGGATTTTTGAAAGGGATAGCAGTTGGGTGACAAAATACTGCTATCTTACTCACACAAGTGTTCCATTGGGAACAAAAACTCAAGTCAAACATTAAACAAAATAACTCTTTTTGTCTTTTTCTAAAAGGTTGCTTTTATTAAAAGTGGAAGCTTCCTATTGGGTGTTTGTACTATGTTTCCATAAACAAACAAACATTTATTCCCATGAGATTTCTAACATGAGAACAAATGTGCCCAAAAAGATCTTCCATCTTTATTACACCACCCACACTGCGCACATCACATCAGGATCAATCAAACCAATAACATCAAGATATTCAAAACAATACCCAAATGTTCATCAGTTTGTTCTTTCCAGTTTTAACTTCAAAAAATCTGTGAACCTTTACCAGTTTTAACATCCTTTAGCAGTTTTCAAAACAGGTTCTCAAAAACTTCAAAATGGTGCTCAAAACCGAGAGCACTCAAAACCTCCAAAAATCTGAAGTTAGATGTGCACACTAACAACACCACACCACGAACACAACAAAATAAAATAAATAAGAGAACTAAGGGGTCCGAAGGGGGGGCTATGACCATGGTGAAAATAAGGTTTACCCTCTCCTCCTTGGCTCAGGTCTAGGCACGGGTCCAAGGATTGGGAGGGGTCCATGAAATCGGTCCATAGTTTCCCTTAGAAATGGCGTGCAAGAGTGCGAAGAACACGTGGTGTTCGTTCGGATGAGAGAAAAATGGGGGAAAGGAAGATGGAGAAACTGAAAGAAGTTGAAATGACAGGAGGAAGGTGAAAAGAAACTGGAGGGGGTGGGGGGGTATAAATACTTGAACTTTTGTCGCGGAATCCGAGACTTTGTCGCGGAACACAGTTCCGCGACAAGGCATAGCGACATTAGAGTGGTCGCGGAGTTGAGGGTTGGTCGCGGAGTCATGCTCCGCGACAAGGTCATCGCGACAAAGTTCAGTATGGAGACAGTCAACGCAGGTCATGTCGCGGAGCAGGGCTTGGTCGCGGAGTCATGCTCCGCGACAAGGTGCATCGCGACAAGATGTGGGGAAGGGTTAAGAAGGAAAAAGGGAGTTTGTCGCGGAGTAGGGCCTGGTCGCGATGCATGACATCGCGACAAAGGTCCTTCCGCGACAAAGGATTTTGAATTTTCAAATTTTCTTGGACTGGGCCCGAGTGTGGTATTGGGCCTGCGTCCATTTTATTTGATTTGGGCTAAATAAATTTAGTCCAAGTAAATTCAAAATGCAGGGCTAAAAATCAAATAATCCACTTGCATAAAATTAGGTTGGGTCAGTTCCATTTTATCTGTGAATTTTGTTTCGGGTCTTGAATTTCTTCAATTCCCGAGAACATTTTCTCAGATTTATAGAACTAATCCAACCAAGAACCTGGTTTTCCATGTTACTGTTATCTGCTCCTCTTTTTGGTGGTTCCGAACTTCTGCAAGACAGACAAATAAGACGCATTAGATTTTCTCCAAAGATCAACATCCTCACATTTAGAGTCTTAGTACTCTAAATGTTTAATTGATCTTTGGGTACTTTCTTGCCATGAAATAAATACTGTAACTATATACTATATATATGTATATAAACTAAAATTTTTGTATTTTTAGATGCTGTTTCTTATTGAGTGTAAGCCGGGTCTGCCACTGCTTGGCTTTCTTTCTCCGGATCGAACTGTCCGAGGTACTCTTTCAATCGCTGTCCATTCACCACTATATCGCCCCTGCCAGTTCGAATCCTGACAGCTCCATTTTTGAACACCTCTAGTACTTCATGTGGTCCTTCCCATCTAGATTTGAGCTTTCCGGGGAACAGCTTCAACCTAGTATTGAACAATAACACATGTTGACCAACATAAAAATACTTAGGTTTGATCCGGCGATCGTGCAACTTCTGGGTCCGCTCCTTGTAAATTCGAGAGCTTTCATAAGCTTGCGCTCGTATTTCCTCAATTTCATTGAGGTCCAACTTACGTTTGCTCTGAGCAACTTTCGGATCGAAGTTAAGCGTTTTAACGGCCCAGTAAGCTTTATGCTCTAGCTCTACAGGCAGATGACAGGCTTTTCCGAAGACCAGCCTGTATGGAGACATCCTGATGGGAGTCTTATATGCTGTGCGGTATGCCCATAGAGCATCATTGAGCTTACGTGCCCAATCCTTACGGGTTATCCCGACAGTGGCTTCGAGTATGTGTTTGACTTCGCGATTGGATACTTCGACTTGACCACTAGTCTGAGGATGGTAAGGCGTGCCTATCTTATGGAGGATCCCATTTTTACTCATTAAAGTTTCAAAAGCTTTATTAATAAAGTGCGTTCCTCCATCAGATATCACCACCCTAGGTACGCCAAATCGACTGAAAATGTTGTTCTTGAGGAACTTGATGACTTGGCTACCATCATTGGTCGGTAATGCGACAGCCTCGACCCATTTGGATACGTAATCGACAGCTACCAAGATATAGTAGTTTCCACCAGATGGTGGAAACGGTCCCATGATGTCAATGCCCCATACATCAAAGATCTCAAGTGTGAGAATCCCCTTTTGAGGCATCTCATCCCTCTTGGAGATGTTTCCTAATCTTTGGCATCTGTCACAGCCCTTAACAAATGTCCTGCAGTCCTCATAGATGTGAGGCCAATAAAATCCACATTCGAGGACCTTGTGGGCCGTTCGAGCGGGACCATGGTGACCTCCATATTCTGATTCATGGCATTTTCTGACAATTTGATAAGCTTCATGCTCGGTCACACATCGCCTGATTATTAAATCAGGGCAGTGTTTGAAGAGATAAGGTTCTTCCCAGAAGTAACTTAATACATCTCGTTTGAACTTATTCCTCTGATGATAGTTCGAAAACTGGGGGGTTACTCCGCATGCCAAGAAGTTAGCGATGTCGGAAAACCATGGACAAGCTTGATTATGCAGATGCAATGCGAACAACTGTTCGTCCGGAAACTCTTCATTGACGGCTTTTTCCTTTTTATCATTATCTAATCGAGATAAGTGGTCAGCAGCACCATTATCTCGACCTCGCCTATCTTTTATTATGATGTCGAATTCTTGCAACAGAAGTACCCACCTGATTAATCGAGGTTTTGCATCTTGTTTGCTAAACAAGTATCTCAATGCTGTATGATCAGTGTATACTATGGTCTTCGTACCTATCAGGTACTGTCTGAACTTGTCAAACGCGAAGACTACAGCATACATCTCTTTTTCCGTTGTGGTGTAGTTAACTTGGGCCTCATTCAGGGCATGACTTGCGTAATGAATTACGCAGTGTCTCCCATCCTTATGTTGTCCAAGAACTGCGCCTACGGCGAGACCACTAGCATCGCACATTACCTCGAAAGGTATTGACCAATCGGGTGGTTGCACTATCGGTGCAGAAACCAACATCTTCTTGAGCGTGTCAAAGGCTTGGACACACGCTTCATTTATTAAGAAAGGATTTTCTTTACAAAGCAGATTAGTGAGCGGCTTGGCAATTTTAGAGAAATCCTTAATGAATCGCCGGTAAAAACCGGCATGCCCTAAGAAGCTCCTAACTGATTTGATCGAGTTAGGAAGAGGGAGATTGGAAATGATGGAAACTTTGGCTGGATCAACTTCAATGCCTGCACGAGAAATGCGATGACCTAACACTATGCCCTCAGTGACCATAAAATGGCACTTTTCCCAATTTAAAACCAAGTTAGTGTCCTCACACCTCTTTAAAATCTTAGCAAGATTGGTCAAACAATCTTCGAACGTATCTCCATATACAGAGAAGTCATCCATGAAGACCTCAATGCATTTTTCGATAAATTCAGAGAAAATAGACATCATGCATCTTTGAAAAGTAGCAGGTGCATTGCACAAACCAAAAGGCATCCGTCGATAGGCAAAAGTGCCGTACGGGCAAGTAAAAGTGGTTTTATCATGGTCCTCACTGGAAATAACAATCTGATTATAACCAGAATAACCATCCAAAAAGCAATAAAACTCTCTCCCTGCCAACCTCTCAAGCATCTGATCAATGAATGGCAATGGAAAATGGTCCTTGCGTGTGGCCTCATTCAGCTTCCGGTAGTCGATACAAACTCTCCATCCGGTCACTGGCCTGGTTGCAACCTCTTCTCCTTGCTCATTCTTGGTTATGCACATCCCTCCTCGTTTGGGTACGACCTGCACTGGGCTAACCCATTTGCTATCAGAGATAGGATAGATTATACCAGCATCTAAGAGCTTGATAACTTCTTTCCTTACCACTTCCTGCATAAGGGGGTTCAATCGCCTCTGAGGTTGACGGGAGGGTTTAAACTCTTCTTCCATTAGAATCCTGTGCATGCAAATAGAAGGGCTTATTCCTTTTATATCAGAAATGGTCCAACCTATTGCATGTACATGTTTCTTAAGAACGACCACCAGAGCATTTTCTTGCTCTTGAGAGAGCTTAGCCGAAACAATCACGGGTAACTTTTTATGTTCTGCGAGAAACGCGTACTTGAGATGATCGGGTAGTGTTTTAAGTTCAAGCTCTGGTGGACATTCAACGGAAGGGAGTAGTTTGCGAGAAATGGGTAGTGGGAGAACAGATTTACCTTCGGGATCCTGCATCAGTACAGGATCCTCTTCCTCCTCTTGGTTGGCGTCCTCATGGAAGTCCATGCCATCAAATTCCTCCAAATCCCCTGTTTCGGGATCGGCGAAGTGAACGGCTTTGCATTCTTTGTGCTCCACGCCAGCAGGCTTCAGTACCTGCTTTGATGATTCATCCAGCATCATTTCACAATCAAGTTCAGAGTCAAGCTCTTCCCTAACTATTACATTTTCAAATGAAAAACAAGAACTGTCATTCGGAAATTTCTGCAATTTCTCCATATCAAAGATGATCTCCTCGCCATCGACCCTTAAGGTGACTTTTCCGGATTTGGCGTCAATCAGTGCACCACCAGTGGCTAGAAATGGGCGTCCAAGGATAAGCGGCATTTCAGAATCCTCTTCAATGTCGAGGATGATGAAGTCGACCGGGAAAAGAATCTGCCCGGTTTTGACCACAACATCCTTGAGGATTCCTACGGGCTGAGTGATCGATCTGTCTGCAAGCTGCAGTCTCATCTTGACCGGTTGAATTTCTCCAAGCTTAAGGCGAACAGCCATAGCTAGTGGCATCACATTGATGCTTGATCCTAAATCACAAAGCCCCATACTCACTTTGGCCTTTCCGAATTGTACTGGAAGTGTGCAACATCCGGGGTCCTCTTTCTTTTCAGGCATTCTCCTCTGAACAATGGCACTGCATGTGCTGTTGAGAATAATTACCTCTTCCTGCTCAACCTGCCTTTTTCCTGAAATCAATTCTTTCAAGAACTTAGCATAGATGGGCATTTCGGAAATCATTTCTGTGAGAGGAATGGTTATCTCTACAGACTTTAATCGTTGCAGAAATTTCTTGAATTTAAGATCATGTTCTTTATTTTTAAGCCGCGCAGGATAAGGAATCCTGGGCATGTACTTGTTATTAGCAATTTTTGGTGGTGAAGGGAAGGAAGTTGTACCTTCACCTGTACCCTTATCTGGTTCAGCCGTTTCAGGCGCAGCTTCAGTCTGCAATTCGGCTGTCTCTTTTTCTGCTTCGTTCCCATTATCAGCTTCCTTACCAGCATTGTCAACAATATCATCTTCTTCAAATTCCGCTCCAGTATCCGCTCCCTTTGGTCCAGCTAGTACTCTCCCAGATTTCAAGGTTATTGCCTTGCATTGCGGGTTCTTTTCCGCAGTGCTAGGCAATGTTCCTTTGTCCCTTTTCTGCATCTCATTAACCATCTGTGTAACTTGGGTCTCCACATTTCTGATGGAGGCCTGCAGTTGATTGTTGATCTCCTTCTGACTAGTGATGAAATCAGTCATCAGATTCTCAAGCCTTGAAGGAGGCTTTTGATTCTGATTCTGATTTTGCTGCTGATTCTGATTCCACTGGCCTTGGTTTGGAACAAACTGAGGCTGGAAATTCTGATTGGGCTGAAAGTTCTGGAAATTCTGAGGCGGCCTCTGCTGGATCTGAGGTTGGAAACCTGGATTCTGAAAATGTTGGCCCCTGTTCTGATTGAATCCCTGATTCTGCTGAGGGTTGAACTGTTGTTGCTGTGGCTTGTTCAAGAGATGTGAGTTCAAGGCGTTGTTGTTTGAATACGACAAATTCGGGTGTCTATTTGGAAAAGCTCCTGCATAGTTACAGCTCTCTGCTGTGACTTGCTCGCATGTGTCAGTTGCATGAGCACCTTGACACAGTCCACAGATCACATCAGTTTGCTGTCCCTGCGCAGAACTTCCAACTCCTTGATTTACAGACAACGCTGCCACTTGCTCTTGAAGCTTTTCAATGTCTGACTTCTCTACTGTACCTACAGCACATAAACTACGAGGGGGAGTGGGATTACCATCATCAGTTAGAACAGAACAGTTGACACTCATGGCTTCAATCTTTGCCCAGGCTTGGTCCATTGGTATGTAGAGCAAATGTTGACCACCGGCAGCATCAAGCATGGATTTCCATGCTGGGGTCAGACCACTGTAGAACTTTCTCAGTCTCTCCCAGTCATGGAATCCATGTTGAGGACACTTTCTGAGTAGGTTGAAGAATCTTTCCTTTGCATCATACAAGGACTCGTCTGGTTTCATCTTGAATTCCGCAATTTTGGAGCGGCATTCATCCACCTTGGACTCCGGGAAGTATTTTGCTAGGAAGTTTCTGATCACATCTTCCCATGTAGACTTCTGATTTACGGGCAGTGACTTGTACCATGTTCGTGCTCCGCTTGTCAGAGAGAAGGGAAATAGCCTTAGTCGAATGGTGTTTGCGGGTACATCACGATTCTTGATCGTGTCACACAATTCTAGGAAGGTCTGCAGGTGATCATGGGGATCTTCATGACTTGCTCCGGCAAACTGGTTGCTCTGGACTAGATTGATTAGGGCCGGTTTCAGTTCGAAATTCCTGGCCAAGAATGGAGCTTGTCCAGGAATGTTCAGATATGGCTCTAAAATCGGCTGCATGTAATCAGCAGCAGCTGCTGCTTGATGATTGTTCTCAGGCCCGCCTTGGTATTGTTGTGGGTAGTAGTTCTGAGGCATGAAATAGTTCCTTGGATCATTGAAATCATTCGGATTCGGGGGATTCTGATGGGGGTTATGGTATTGCTGATTCTGTTGGTTTGGGAAATTTTGCTGATTTGGTTGGTTTTGGTTGTTTTGGTGGGTTTTGGTTCGGGTTGGGAGGGGGTGCCTCGAAGTGCTGCTGCTCCATGTTTGGTGGATTCCCACCTCCTTGTATGATCTGGGGAGGGGGATCATCCAAATCATCATGATCAGCATCTTCGGGGTCTTCCTCAATGTTGTGAAGTGGGGGATTGGGTTGAATGATTGGTGGGATGTCAGGGTTTGCCATCTCGGAGATATCGCTGCTGGTGCTTGGCGAAAGTAATGCCTGTCGTTCCCGTTCCCTTCTTCGTTTAGTCTCCGCCCTAAGACGTCGAGCTGTCTTTTCTATCTCTGAATTAAACGGGATCTCGGCTGGCGTCTGCTTCCTCCTTTGCATAGAACAACGGCTTCAATGATGACAGTACCTGTACAATCCCCAGGTCAGAAGTGGTTCTGAAGGTGAATATTTATATTTATATGTATAGACTACTCTAGGAGCAATGAGGAATGTAATTCTCTAAATAAAACGGCGCTGCATCCTCCCCGGCAACGGCGCCATGAAACTTTTCACAAATTTCATTGCGCTGCCGGGGAGTGAAGAACCTCTAAATGCAATTTCCAGTTTCATGGCGCTCCCAAGTTATGATCCCCGGCAACGGCGCCATGAAACTTTTGACAATTTCCGTCCCACGAGCATTTTCTTAAAAATATACCAGGTTAGATTTGTTACATGTAAAGAGTTATGATTCACGGGAAAGGGTTTAGGGATATATCCAGATTATTAGTCTTTTTGTTACTCAAGTGTGGTGCTTTAATTTCAAATGGCGCTGTGGTCCTCCCTGTCATGAAAGGTTGACAAATCTCATGGCATAGCCGGGATAGGTTGACCTTCAGCCTGTCACACTGAGGATCCCCGGCAAGTATGCCATGATGCTTCTCATCAATTCTTGCCATGAGAGTTCCTGCCATGAAACTTTTGGCAAGTTCCCACTACATGAGTATTTTCCGAAAAATCATGGTCCTGGTTTAGATTTTATTTAATGAAACCAATTTATGATGGCGGAGTTGTGATTAGGGATATATTTATAAGTAGTCATGTTTTTATTGCTCGTGTTTAAGAAACTGTGGCCCGAAAGCGCACGGTGTCAAAAATTGCAGTAATTTATAGTAAGACCGGATCGTTCACTGGAGGATGTGCGATAGAAGCAGGTCCCACGTCGTTTTACTAGATTTTCCATTCGTATTGCTCAATAGGTTTGAAAGGTGACTAATAACTACTGACATGAATGTAAATTAGATCTAGAAAGCAGTTAAATTATTCTACAAAGCAGATAAATCTATTCTAGAAAGCGGATAAGAATTATTCTAGGAATGCGGTAAATATTATCTATGAAAGCAGGAAAAATCACATTGTGCCAACCGTGAAGTTGAATCACAATGTAGACAGAAGGGACAGGAAGAAAAGAATGAAAATTGGACAAGATTGAGATACGGCAATATTAAACTTCCATTTTTATACGCAGATCGTTGTTTGGGATAATTCTTTTAGATAGCTAATTCTCATGCTCTCAATAAGGCTTTCCCTTTAGCAGACAGGTACTTGCAATATGAGTTTACATGTTCTTAAGACCGCAAATTCTAAGATACCACAGATTCGTAACTGCCCTGGCCTGGGTATGCTACTTCATCTGTGGTGGATAAGCAACACCCGACACATCATTTATTGAAATGCCAAGTACCACTATCATTCTCCCATGTCACGCCCAAAGATTTGAATCAAGCCCTAAACTATCCCTCAACTGTCAATCCTAGTAGCAGTTACACAACTCTCAATACAACCGAGTGACCTCTAAGAAAGCGGTAAAGAAAGCATTTAAAATCCTATCACTCGGAGGTTTTGAAAATCTGACCCTGGTAGTAAAAGACAGCTCCCCATCAGAATGACGGAGTATGGATCAAGAATTCCCGGCTCTCAGTGGACCACTAGTGTGTTCACTTTCTTCCGGGTGATTATGAGATACAAACTAATGAAACGACCTAATAATTTAGTTCGTTCCGGATGCACTCACTCAGGACTCAAAAGTAGGCTTTGGCAGAAGAAGATAGCAGTTGAAAGAAAACTCAACCCTATCTTGGAAAATAACCAAGGCCTGAATGATGTTCCTCTAAGATTATTTACTACACTGTATTTGAATCCAAGTGGACCCCATCTCGGTGTAGCACCTAATCTTACATTTCCATCAACCAGCAATTTTGGAAAATAATGGATTTGAAAATCATTCCCTGTCAGGTACTAGACTCTCAGTTAAAACACAGACCCTTTCAGTCTAGACGAGACCTAATCGCTGAATCTGCTTCTTAATTCCCAAAATATAACCCTTGATAGAATATGAATTAGTCATAACTGAAGAATTTATCCCTTACTCAGATCTGGATTTTATAAAGAGGTTTTTGTTGGGAGTTTATAAAGCAATATCTGTTTAAGATCTAGACTTCTATTGTCCAAGGGAAGGATCCCAAAATAATTACAGACCACAACAGTACATAATATTATCATGCATAAGGATATATGGAAGTGTAAAATTAATTGACCCAAAATATAGAAGCGGGTCTAGACAGAAGGTGAAACACAGAATGGAATGGTCAAGGTACCAAAGTAATGGCAGAATGATCAGGTGGACTGTAAACATCTACTGTCCAATTTCCCAATCACTCGGATGGAGCGAATTTAGACGGTTTAGACCCTGTAATGGTGGTGTCAACACCAGTTGGGCCTCCACTGTCTGTGAATTCGGATAAAAACCTACATGCTTCCTTTCTATAATGATCATCAGTTGGCATTGACTGATGCCAACTGACTCCCACTGCAGATTGGAATTCGGGTTTGGAAATTAAGATAACAAAAATAAAACTGTATCTGGATGGAAATCAGTCGAGCAGCTATTATAACCCCGGATGGGCGAACCGCCAAGGCTTCCACTGACAGCCATTCAGACCATGCAAAATAACAATTAGTTACTAATACCCGGAATACGAGCTAGTTATCCATGAGGGAATACCCGCCAACATTATTCTGATGTATTCTTTACTAATGGTTCCACACAACACACAAAGACAAAATAAATAAGAAGCAAAAGAAGATCCATTGTATGAGAGACATTGGTTTCTCATGCAAGGTTGTGGATCGGGTCCACATGTAATGGTCTTAAATAATCCTTCCTACCATAATTAATTACAGTCCAGATTATCTGTTTAAGCCATTAGGATTTTGTTTATACAAGAATGTTTTAATGGCAATTGAACAAAGGTCCTTTAATCATGATGATTATTGAAGAGTGATTATTGCTAATCTCAATTTTTTTAATCATTAATGAGTCAAGGGTTCAATCAGTTAAACGATGCCAATGGAGAATCAAAATTTGGGCAGCATAACACCCTATATTGCAATTCCAGAATGTTACATCCTAACCCGTGGGGCTATGATGTGAGTGTTGCAATATAAAATAGAGAGAGAATGAAATTTGTTTGAGATCAAATAGAGAGAGAGGAACCTTGTCGCTATATCATAAATGTTGTCGCGGACCGAGATCCGCGACATGGACATCCCGACAAGTTTTTAGAATTTTTGGCAGCATAACGCCTCTTTGTCGCTATGCAAGGTTTTGTCGCGGAACGTGGTTCCGCGACAAGGGTGACATCGCGACAAAGTATTTTAATAAAATTCTAAAGCATTTGAACCTTTGTCGCTATGCATGGAAATTTTGTCGCGGAACGTGGTTCCGCGACAAGGTGTTCCGCGACAAGGTGTTCAAAGATCAAAGAACATGGCATAATTTTTCTGTCTCGGAATGAGATTTTGTCGCGGAACGTGGCTCCGCGACAAGATGATTCCGCGACAAGAAGCCATGAAGACAAAATGCAAGAGTTTGGCTCCTTTGTCGCTATGCATGGATAGTTTTGTCGCGGAACGTGGCTCCGCGACAAGGTATTCCGCGACAAAGGGTTTTAAATTTGGAGACAAGTGTCTTGAAACACCTTGGTCGCGGAACAGCCACTCTGTCGCGGAACGTGGTTCCGCGCCAGAAGGCGGTTGGCGCCCAAGGTGGTTCAGGACAAAAGTCAGAAAAAGCAGAAATGAACAGTGGCATGCAAACAGCGTGATCTCACCCTATTTCAGATCAAAAAGCTATTCTAAGCTAAAAATAAGCAAGAAACATTCAAAATAAGGAAGAACATGCTTAAACAAAAATAACAAGACAGGGCAGAACATAAAAATAAAGCAGGAATCCTAATCTAGGGTTTAATCACACATCCACACAACATTATCCATAATATGCTAACAGTAAACACAAAAAATAACAAAATGGGGGTCAAATGACCCCTAAATGAAAAAGAAAGCATAAATCCATGGGGTGTGAGACCCATTTCATGATTTGGGACACAAATGATGAATGTTTTCCCATATTATTGAAGAGGTGTTGTTAATACCCATGATTTGGGTATTACAAACCCTAAAACAAGAGTTTAGAAACCAAAACATAGTATAAAAATGGCTATCTAAGCACTGTGAACAGTAAAACACTAATCTAAGCTAAACTAAGTGCAAAAATTAAATAATACAAAAAAAATAAACCTAAACTACTCTACCTAAGAGAGAACTCCTACTGCTTGCCTTCAAGAACTCTAACAAATTTCAAACTTCCAACTATTCAACCCTTAGCTCATGGGAGACACCTCATATTTATAGAAGTGTAACCCTAAGCCCATGGGCCTTGATTCTAGCCCATTGTGTCTTAAGACATCACACACATCACAGCTTTGTCTCGGAACATCAAGTTGGTCGCGGAACACACTGCATGTGGCAAGGCTTCTCGACTGGGTCTTGTGTCTCTATTTGTGCATCTTGGTCGCGGAATGGACCTTTGTCGCGGAGCATGCCATCGCGACAAGGGTCATCGCGCCAGGGCTTGGCTGGTCTCCTCTTCAGTTGGGGCCAGTTGGTCGCGGAACATGTCTTTGTCGCGGAACACTGCATCGCGCCAAGGGCTTCCGCGACAAAGGTCTTCCTGGGCCTGCTGGATTGGGCCAGATGGGCCGAAAATATTCTTTTTGTGGGCTTTTCTATCTTTTTCCCATCTTTTTGTTTCCTTTTCTTTTTCTCATGTTTTTGGATTTTTCTAACATAGATATGTAATAAAATTACATATTTATTTCTTTTTCACACCAGCTTATTATTTTTACAATTATGCATAAATCAGTCCAATTCGACTGCTTTCTTACTTAATGTAAGACCGGAATGCGATCAAATGCCCGTTTAAGACACGGAAATGGATTGAAAATAATGGTCATTTTTGGCCATTATCACTCATTAACCCATAGGTTGCAATGCCATCGTCATCATCTCCTCTACTATCATTAGAGACCACTCCTTCATATATCAAGAACTCCTTTGGTGGTCACAATCTTCCATAAAATGTAACTTCTTTGTAATGAAGATGGCTACATCAACCGGTCACCTTAGTAACTTCTCTGCAAAAGAAAATCAATTAATGCAGTCAAGAGTATCAAGTATTAATAAATACAAAAGGCCAATAATAAATTTAAAGACACTTAGCAGATTTATTTTTGAGACTCTTCATAGGCTGCCATGTGGACTTATACTATTTCGATAGTCCAAGCTCTCTCTTTAGCTTCTCAAATCTAGAAGTAAAACAGTGTAAGCCTGCAAGCTCTTTGTAATCTGTCCTCTTTTTCACTCTGGTCTGTCTGTCCTCATTGAGATCACCAATGATGTCTTCTGGATCATGATGTCTGTGAACTCTGACTTCTGGTGCGTCTGCCTTTGAGGACGGTGTTCCAATAGGTGTTTGAGCACTTTGTTGGAACGAGTTGTTGTCCACTACAGCTTTCTTAACATGTTCACCTGAGGTATCTTGTAGTTGATCATTAGCTTTTTGCCCTTTCTTGCTGGAAAATACAAGAGCAACATTGCATTTCACTGGGGTTTCACACTTGGCAACCCAAACACGTCTTATAGCAATTCTTTTCTTGAGCTCTTCATTCGGCCACAAAACAGGTCTCCCTTCTAGTAGATCCTTGATAATCTTTCGACAATGATCAGTCTTGTGTCCATAAAACTTGCAATAGTCACATGTGAGTGGTGCTCTTGGCATCTTCATTCCTTTGACAGATTCTTTAGCAGCTTTCATAGTGGCTTTGATATAGCGTCCGTCTGGTTGATCATTGAGTAAACCTCCTGCTACGAACTGAGTCTTCCCTTTTAAAGAGGAAGCTAAACTAGTGTTTTGATAGCCAAGTCCATGTCGGTTACCATGAGACTTTCCAGCGGAGATTGCATCATCTAGTTTAGCCTTTCCTTTGTTCATACCATCAAGAATCTGTTCAGACTTAGCCAGCTTCTCCTTAAGTTCAGTGACTTCAACCACTAACTGATCATGCTTGGCTAAGATCTGCTCTTTCTCCGTCTTCAGAACCTGTGTTCCAACCTCGAGTTCGGACACCTTCTTGGATACAATTTCAGCTTCAGTACTCAGGTTTTCCTTTTCCTTCATAAGATCATTGATCTGCTCCCTGAGATTCTGGATCACCATTTTTTGCTCCTCGCACTCAGTCATGGAAGTCTCAAGTTTCTCAAAAACTTTCTCATAGAGCTCGGTGAGTTTCTCAATGCTTTTAGTCTGATCCCTGTTTACAGAAGAACAACCATGGTCAATGAAACCGGTATTGACAGAGTCAGTGATATTACCGTGATTGGACTCAGTGTCAGGACATGAGTTAGAATCCCAAGTTCTTTGTACAGTTAAGGCATTTCCATATTCAGATTCTCCATCACTGGCTTCTCCTTCATTCTCAGATTCGCTGAAGGTGGTCTTCTTCCCGCTTTTCCTCTTTAAGTTACCACAATCGGCTTTAATGTGTCCAAAGCCTCCACATTCATGGCACTCGGGACCTTTAGGTTTATCATCTTCGTGATAATCATATTTGCCTTTGTCAATGGATTTTGATTTTCTCCTGAAACCATTTCTTTTGTACGATCCTTCTCTCTTCCTGATTGAGTTTCCTTGCTTGTTTCTTTTGTCTTTCAAAAGTCTAGCCAATTTCTTGGTAAGCACAGAAATCTCATCATCATCGCTATCTTCATTGTCAATCTCATCATGCTTCTTAACCGTATCCTTACGTTCGGATTTGAAAGAAATGCTTTTGATAACAACGTCCTTGCAATGATCCATCTCCCAAGATTGCAATATGCCCATCAATTCATCGACTTGAATTGTAGAGTAATCCCTGTAAAGTTCAAGCGCTGCAATTTTGGGATTGAACCTATCTGGAATAGAACCAACAATCTTGCGAACGATCTCCTGTTGAGTGTAAATTTTACCAACCTGATGTGCCTGGTTTGTTAGATCTCGAATTCTACCAAAATATGTAACAATCGTTTCGTTCTCATCCATAGTAAGTTTATGAAATTGAGATTCAATTGAAATCAATTTAGAGGATCTAACTGAAGCCATACCTTCATGGGAGTTTACCAGTACTACCCATGCATCATAAGCCGTGTCACATGCAGATATTAGTTTGTATTGCTCTTGTGTGACACCATTGAAGATGGCGTTCAAGGCTTTCGAATTCATGCTGGATAGAGTTCTTTCCACGGTCTTCCATTTTGACTTAGGTTTGGGAATGCGTGTTCCATCATCCAGTTCTAACAATGGTGGTTCGTACTTTGTCTCAACAGCATCCCAGACTCCTTCATCAATGGCCATAAGAAATGCTCGCATCCTGGTTTTCCAATAGGAAAAATTCGTCCCATCAAGTAGAGGTGGCCTGGAAATATTTCCTCCTTCGTGACTCATCTCGATAACTGGATCTCACCCGAAGGTGTGTGCGCTCTGATGCCACTTGTTGGGTCCCTTTTTTTTGTCGAGATGTGTAACTTATTAAATCTGTTTGTTCAACAACACACGCTTCGAATACTATTAGTAGGTTAGTACTAAATCAAGCACAGCGGAATAAAAATGCGTGTAAGTAAAAAGAACAAACAGAAAGTTGTTGACCCAGTTCGGCCCAAGGCCTACGTCTGGGGGATACCAATCCAGGAGAGTTCCACTAGATGTCCAAACACCGGGTTTGAACCCGAACATTAGCGAACGTGACAATCTTCTACTCCAACATCCAAGCAGATAGTCGATGGTACCAGAAAACCCCTTTCTGGTGAGAATACTCCCGATTCTGCTTCGACTCCTTGAAGAACCCCTCTCCAAGTTTCCCTTGAATGAGCCTGTAAAAGATCCTCCTTTGATTTACCAATACGATCCAAGTATCTCTTTGTTGACACAAGAACTTGAGTGGTTCCCTTGATTGATTGCGTCGGTTTCAATCAAAGGATCTTGAATCACAAATCCTTCTTCGATTCACTCAAGCAACAATAATAAAGGGATCTACAAGGTCACCACTTTACTATTGCGAATCCACCCCTTTATGCACTAATGATATTTCACGAGTTCTTGTGCAGGGATGGTCGAACCTCTCACAATTTCTCCAGCCTCTCAATATTCGAATGTATCCAGGAATTGTGAATGAATTATCCCCATGAAATCTCCAAGGCAACCGGATGATAAAGAGAGTGAATATCTCGACCTATGGAAGGTAAATAATATTACCAAGAGAGAACCTTCCATAGTCGATGTTTCCTGGGATACAAAAATCTTATTGCCAAGTTGAGCAGGTCAAATCCCATGAATATTTCTTGAGCCAATGTTTCCAGGGATAGGAAAATCTTCTTTCCAAATTGCTAAAATCTCTATCCCAAGAAATCCTCTTAGAGTCGTTGGGAATCATTATCAAGATGCAGCAATGATTCTTTCCATGCAGAGTGGGCGTCCGACGAGGTGGAGATCCTATCTAGTGTTCAAGATTGGTCTGATTCACATTCAACCAAAATAGGTTCTAACAATCTTCCCCTTTTTGGCAGAATGTGAACCAGTTACAAAGAGATCAAACCAATGCTTGAACACGAAATCCAATGTAACCCCAACAACAGCCTATCTAATGCTCCGTACAATAATAGTCTATCAAACTAGGAGCATGTACAATAATATCGCACGGTCAAAATATTAAGCAATAATGCATTATCTTTTTATTACAGACCAGTGCAAACATTCAATAGATCGAAAATATTAAAACACAATATAAAACAGAAGCTATAAAAACTTACAAACCAAATAGCAAGCTTCTCCCCCTTAATGTAGTAATCCAGAGGAACCATACGCGGTTTGATCATCTTCCCCCCCCCCTCTGGGTCACATTGTGCCCAAAAGGGCCTGCTTCAAAACACAATCTCGGACTTGATCTTTCGGGGGGTTTTAACACTGTGTCCAGATACAGTTTGGAACTCTCAATATAAAACTTAACTGCAGACCAGATTGGTATCCAATTCAACTTCAATTTACTTAGCTAATAGCACCATCAATATTCTCAGAAGTCATATGCTCCCCTCAATATCAGTATCATCTTCCTCATTAACCCATAGGTTGCAATGCCATCGTCATCATCTCCTCTACTATCATTAGAGACCACTCCTTCATATATCAAGAACTCCTTTGGTGGTCACAATCTTCCATAAAATGTAACTTCTTTGTAATGAAGATGGCTACATCAACCGGTCACCTTAGTAACTTCTCTGCAAAAGAAAATCAATTAATGCAGTCAAGAGTATCAAGTATTAATAAATACAAAAGGCCAATAATAAATTTAAAGACACTTAGCAGATTTATTTTTGAGACTCTTCATAGGCTGCCATGTGGACTTATACTATTTCGATAGTCCAAGCTCTCTCTTTAGCTTCTCAAATCTAGAAGTAAAACAGTGTAAGCCTGCAAGCTCTTTGTAATCTGTCCTCTTTTTCACTCTGGTCCGTCTGTCCTCATTGAGATCACCAATGATGTCTTCTGGATCATGATGTCTATGAACTCTGACTTCTGGTGCGTCTGCCTTTGAGGACGGTGTTCCAATAGGTGTTTGAGCACTTTATTAGAACGAGTTGTTGTCCACTACAGCTTTCTTAACATGTTCACCTGAGGTATCTTGTAGTTGATCATTAGCTTTCTGCCCTTTCTTGCTGGAAAATACAAGAGCAACATTGCATTTCACTGGGGTTTCACACTTGGCAACCCAAACACGTCTTATAGCAATTCTTTTCTTGAGCTCTTCATTCGGCCACAAAACAGGTCTCCCTTCTAGTAGATCCTTGATAATCTTTCGACAATGATCAGTCTTGTGTCCATAAAACTTGCAATAGTCACATGTGAGTGGTGCTCTTGGCATCTTCATTCCTTTGACAGATTCTTTAGCAGCTTTCATAGTGGCTTTGATATAGCGTCCGTCTGGTTGATCATTGAGTAAACCTCCTGCTACGAACTGAGTCTTCCCTTTTAAAGAGGAAGCTAAACTAGTGTTTTGATAGCCAAGTCCATGTCGGTTACCATGAGACTTTCCAGCGGAGATTGCATCATCTAGTTTAGCCTTTCCTTTGTTCATACCATCAAGAATCTGTTCAGACTTAGCCAGCTTCTCCTTAAGTTCAGTGACTTCAACCACTAACTGATCATGCTTGGCTAAGATCTGCTCTTTCTCTGTCTTCAGAACCTGTGTTCCAACCTCGAGTTCGGACACCTTCTTGGATACAATTTCAGCTTCAGTACTCAGGTTTTCCTTTTCCTTCATAAGATCATTGATCTGCTCCCTGAGATTCTGGATCACCATTTTTTGCTCCTCGCACTCAGTCATGGAAGTCTCAAGTTTCTCAAAAACTTCCTCATAGAGCTCGGTGAGTTTCTCAATGCTTTTAGTCTGATCCCTGTTTACAGAAGAACAACCATGGTCAATGAAACCGGTATTGACAGAGTCAGTGATATTACCGTGATTGGACTCAGTGTCAGGACATGAGTTAGAATCCCAAGTTCTTTGTACAGTTAAGGCATTTCCATATTCAGATTCTCCATCACTGGCTTCTCCTTCATTCTCAGATTCGCTGAAGGTGGTCTTCTTCCCGCTTTTCCTCTTTAAGTTACCACAATCGGCTTTAATGTGTCCAAAGCCTCCACATTCATGGCACTCGGGACCTTTAGGTTTATCATCTTCGTGATAATCATATTTGCCTTTGTCAATGGATTTTGATTTTCTCCTGAAACCATTTCTTTTGTACGATCCTTCTCTCTTCTTGATTGAGTTTCCTTGCTTGTTTCTTTTGTCTTTCAAAAGTCTAGCCAATTTCTTGGTAAGCACAGAAATCTCATCATCATCGCTATCTTCATTGTCAATCTCATCATGCTTCTTAACCGTATCTTTACGTTCGGATTTGAAAGAAATGCTTTTGATAACAACGTCCTTGCAATGATCCATCTCCCAAGATTGCAATATGCCCATCAATTCATCGACTTGAATTGTAGAGTAATCCCTGTAAAGTTCAAGCGCTGCAATTTTGGGATTGAACCTATCTGGAATAGAACCAACAATCTTGCGAACGATCTCCTGTTGAGTGTAAATTTTACCAAGCTGATGTGCCTGGTTTGTTAGATCTCGAATTCTACCAAAATATGTAACAATCGTTTCGTTCTCATCCATAGTAAGTTTATGAAATTGAGATTCAATTGAAATCAATTTAGAGGATCTAACTGAAGCCATACCTTCATGGGAGTTTACCAGTACTACCCATGCATCATAAGCCGTGTCACATGCAGATATTAGTTTGTATTGCTCTTGTGTGACACCATTGAAGATGGCGTTCAAGGCTTTCGAATTCATGCTGGATAGAGTTCTTTCCACAGTCTTCCATTTTGACTTAGGTTTGGGAATGCGTGTTCCATCATCCAGTTCTAACAATGGTGGTTCGTACTTTGTCTCAACAGCATCCCAGACTCCTTCATCAATGGCCATAAGAAATGCTCGCATCCTGGTTTTCCAGTAGGAAAAATTCGTCCCATCAAGTAGAGGTGGCCTGGAAATATTTCCTCCTTCGTGACTCATCTCGATAACTGGATCTCACCCGAAGGTGTGTGCGCTCTGATGCCACTTGTTGGGTCCCTTTTTTTTGTCGAGATGTGTAACTTATTAAATCTGTTTGTTCAACAACACACGCTTCGAATACTATTAGTAGGTTAGTACTAAATCAAGCACTGCGGAATAAAAATGCGTGTAAGTAAAAAGAACAAACAGAAAGTTGTTGACCCAGTTCGGCCCAAGGCCTACGTCTGGGGGATACCAATCCAGGAGAGTTCCACTAGATGTCCAAACACCGGGTTTGAACCCGAACATTAGCGAACGTGACAATCTTCTACTCCAACATCCAAGCAGATAGTCGATGGTACCAGAAAACCCCTTTCTGGTGAGAATACTCCCGATTCTGCTTCGACTCCTTGAAGAACCCCTCTCCAAGTTTCCCTTGAATGAGCCTGTAAAAGATCCTCCTTTGATTTACCAATACGATCCAAGTATCTCTTTGTTGACACAAGAACTTGAGTGGTTCCCTTGATTGATTGCGTCGGTTTCAATCAAAGGATCTTGAATCACAAATCCTTCTTCGATTCACTCAAGCAACAATAATAAAGGGATCTACAAGGTCACCACTTTACTATTGCGAATCCACCCCTTTATGCACTAATGATATTTCACGAGTTCTTGTGCAGGGATGGTCGAACCTCTCACAATTTCTCCAGCCTCTCAATATTCGAATGTATCCAGGAATTGTGAGTGAATTATCCCCATGAAATCTCCAAGGCAACCGGATGATAAAGAGAGTGAATATCTCGACCTATGAAAGGTAAATAATATTACCAAGAGAGAACCTTCCATAGTCGATGTTTCCTGGGATACAAAAATCTTATTGCCAAGTTGAGCAGGTCAAATCCCATGAATATTTCTTGAGCCAATGTTTCCAGGGATAGGAAAATCTTCTTTCCAAATTGCTAAAATCTCTATCCCAAGAAATCCTCTTAGAGTCGTTGGGAATCATTATCAAGATGCAGCAATGATTCTTTCCATGCAGAGTGGGCGTCCGACGAGGTGGAGATCCTATCTAGTGTTCAAGATTGGTCTGATTCACATTCAACCAAAATAGGTTCTAACAATATATATATATATATATATATATATATGTGTGTGTGTGTGTCGGCAAATGTGTGTAGGAGCCTAAGTTATAGAAGTTATAAAGGGGAGGGATGGGGGCCAGGTGGAAATCGCGAACTCCCAATCTATGTTGAAAGGCAATAAATATGACTTCTTTGGTCAAGTCCCATTCCCGGATGCTTGATTATTTCAAACTGTTATGTTTTGTCTAGTAATTTACACGTGGAAATGGATGCCAAATGGACAAAGAATTTTCATAAAGTTAAATTTGACAAAATAATTGAATTGAATCAATTGATACATATATATATATATATATATATATATATATATATATTGTAAAATTAGACACCGAAGTGGTACCAAATGGAAATCGTTTGGGTGCTGGCGGCCTATAGGTGCTGGCACATTCAAAAGTGAGGGGTATGTGTATCTGAAATGATGTGTGAGTATAAAAAAGTGATAGACGGAGGTTATGAATCAAAAACTAATAATAAAAAAAAATACACCACTTTATAAGGCTTATACATCATTTTACAAACGGCTACATATCATTTTTAGCGCTGCCTGCACCTCTGGCAATTGTTATGCCATTACAGAGACCGGATTGGTACCAAATAATCAAAGTTGCGAGGATGGTCCTTAAAAGTCAGCATCCGGTTGCAAATGCACTTTTGTCCCTTTTGGAAAGATCCCTTTCAAAATTATTAAAATTAGATTTTTCTTATAATTTGCTTCCACAACGATTTCCAAGTAACGTAACTACTCCTACTATTACAATACATTACATACAACACAATGAAATATTTTAAACCAATTATTATTGCTATGCTTTGATAGGATAACTGAAAGTGATAATGTGAACGTATATTTTGAATTATCCTTCTTTCTTTTTAATGGCGCAAAAAGGTCCTCAAATCTCCGCTTTTAAATAGATCGTGTTAAATAGTATATATATTCATATATTTAAATACTATTAAACTCCTATAGCTTTTTTTTTTTTTAAAGGAAGACTATAAAATATAAAAATTCTTCTACAAAGGCTATTATTTTTTAACATATGAAGCTAAAAGGCTATTATAATTGACGCTTGAATGTGCGTGGATAAAAACAAAAAATGAAAAAATTGATGCTGGAGTGACAGACTGTGGATAAAAATGCAAAATGAAAAAGAGATCAACGGAGAGGCGGAAAGGACTAAGAACGAAGAATCAATATGAAATTGCATAAAAGTTTACTTTTCAACTTATTATGTTTTTCTAACAAAAATATTAAAAACTTGTAAATTTTCTCCACCTAATACCTTCAAATTAATTGTATCAAAATAAGAGTTGATTCTTGTTAATATATGATGTTTATTGCAAACTCAATGCCCAACTATTGGTGCTTGTTCGATATTGGCAAGTCCAACCCCGAGATCATTTGATTCCATGTACCTCATGGGTTAAAAAATAACAACAAATCATGGCGGTGTTTGATAAACTAAGAGGTAGGACCTCTTATTACTTATTCGACGTCTTATTGATAAGATGTGGTTCCATAAGAGACTTTTATTGGGATATTTTGTTTTTGCTAAACAACTTATAATGGCTAGGAAATGAGTGGTGGGAGCCCATGCCACACAAATTATGAAGGAAAATAAAAGGAAGGGATAAGGGGCCAGTGAGGAATCAAACCTCCAACCTTCCTTCCGTTGGAAATCGAGGAACTTATAACCACTTGGGCTAAAAGTCCCCATCCCTTTTATTGGTATATCGATCGCGATAAGATGACATTGTAAATTTGATTAAATCCTTAATTTTTACAACTTAACTGTTATGGATCAGACAATTATTGAGTAATCTTTAAGGACTACAACATGGAAATTTCCTCAAGCACGAACTTAATCTCTATGGTGGGCTTCAACATATATTATATTCACTTTGGCAAAAAGTGACCAATTATGTGAATGCGATTAATTAGTTTGGAAGAATAAGCAGCTTAAGAAGGGGACAGACATAAAAGTGAGCACGGCTGCACAAGCAAAGTTGGTAGAAATTCGAAATGTCATTTGTCATAATCCTTTCCCTAAGAATAGTATTAACATGTGATAATCATACAAAATCAAGATCAACACATTTGTTGAGTGTGAAATGAACCCACCTTGAATAGTTACTCTATTATAGTCCATAATATACTAGCAACTGCTACTACAATTTGTAACTAAAAAAGTGACGCTCATGACAATGAGCAATTTATTGTTAAAACCAGGTTTTGTGATATACTCACATTTAAGGATTTCACGCAATCCATTGCACATTTTTAACGTACGATTAATATATTAAATTGTACAAAATAAAAAATTATAAAAGGCTTAATATTATAAAACTATGTTATTAGATAAATTTAATAACATCTCACTTGGGGTTGGGGATTTACCCTAGTGGTCAGTCAAGTCTCACGTCTCCCAATCATAGATTGGGGTTCAATCCCCACCGGCCCCCTATCACTCCCCTTTATAATTTGTGTGGTTTGGGCTTCCACACAATTTTATCGACACATGAGTGACATTGTTTACTAAAAAAAAGCATCTCACTTAGATATGTTTTATCTTATATAACTGTATTAAAAAGTCGAATTATTTATGATAATACGATGATTGTCACTCGATGGATATCAACTACTATCTCCTGAAATTTTAGGATTGGGAAGCATATATTTATTTACCGAGGAATTTTTTTTTCCTTTATTCCATAAAGAGAAGCTATGAAAATAAGCAATTGAGGACATATATCTATGGATAAAGATTTGTTGGGTTGGACTCCCAACTATGTCTTATTAAGCCCAATTTAGGGTGACATTTTGAGAGACTGAGGCCTGTTCTCTTCGCCTGAAATAAGGTGTTCTGATATGAATTTTATAAGATCTGGTCTGGTATAGTTTGGTCTGATCTGAACGTTTCTGGTCTGATCTGATTGGATCTGGTCATGTCTGATCAGATCTGATTACAACTATATATATAGTGTGGTCTGATCTGATCTGAATGGGTCTGGTCTGATTTGATCTGATCTGGTCTGATTTTAATAAGAATAAGTAATAAGTCCTGGAAATACTATTTATCCCAAAAATTCTAAAAATTCTTTCTACCCACCCATGACGTCGCTAGCCTCACGACGTGATCCTAGGTTCACGTCGTAATTTATGTTTAGCGACGTAAATGGCGCTCTCATGCCAATTTTTCACTTCTCCATTTTCGTCATTTAATTAATTGAACCTTTATATTAATATTTTGAGGTTGGAATCCAATGATCTCAACCAATGATTAATTTGATATAAATTTTTTTGTTCAATTCCATTAAAAGACTTTTCTACAAAATAAAATAGAAATTAAACTCTAATGATCTAGGTATATAATCCGGACTGTAATTAATTAATTATAGAATGAGAGATTATTTAGACCATAAAGATCAATTATGGAATAAATTCCATACCTTGCATGAGAAACCAATGTCTCTCATACAAGATTATTTTTATTTTATTAAAATTCCAAAAATATTTTCTTATTTTATTGTCTTTTCCTGTGATGTGTGAAACGGATAGTAAGAAATATCACAGACTAACGTTGGTGGATATTCCCATCTGGATAATTAGCTCGTGGTCTGTATATTAATTACTAGTCGTTATTTTGCATGGTTCAGATATTGGTCGGTGGAAGCCTTGGCGGTTGGTCCATCCGAGATTTATAATAGATGCTCAGTCGACTCCTACCCTGATACAGTTCTATTTTCCTTATTTTAATTTCAAAACTGAATCTGGAGCTGTAGCAATGTTAGATGACGGCAGCAACTGTCATTTAGGACATTCCACTGTTTAAAAATCATCTCACCTTGAATAGTCAGGACCTGGATAGAAGATGTTTGCAGTCCGAATTATCCTGATTATTTTTGTCATCTTTTTAGCCAAATAAAATATTATGTTGAACTCCTTTTGTCTCCGGCTATTTCATCTCTGTGTTTCACGTTCTGTCTAAACCCACCTTATATTTTGGGTTAAATTAATTTTACACTTCATTATACATTTATGCATGATATTATTATGTAAATATTGTGGTCTAATTATTTTGGGATCCTTCCCTTGGACATAGAAGTCTTGATTTAAATCAGATGTCTCATAATGAATTTCTAACAAAAATTCATTTATAAAATCCGGATCTGAGTAAAAACATTAAAAAAAATGCTATAAACAAGGACCCATTGGGCTAGGGTTTTCTCACCTATAAATAGCTGTTTCCCCTCTAGAGCTGAACAACCTCCACACATATCTAAAAAAATTGCTACTGTTCTTGGGGGACAACACATTGTGGTCTCGAGTAATGTAGGATAGATAATTTATTTTTATGCAGTGTAGATGTAGATTGTAGTATAATTTTAGTTTTAGATTGCTTTTAATTCATTTCAGAATAGTGTAACTTTGTTTTTATTTTTTTTAGTTTCATTTTGTGGGTTTGAACACTCAACAAATGGCTGTTTTAAACCATGTTTTGGTTGTTGTAATTAATCAAGGAAAATGCTTCCCAAAAACATGATATGGTGTAACACCCCGGATTTGGTAACTCAGGCCGGGATGCCACCGCCACACCTTCTCAAGCAAGACGCGGACTTTTTCGAGCTCACTTGAGAAGATGCAAATGCTAAGTTGCGTCAATAATTTAAAATATTTAAAATCATTCAAACAATGCCCGGATTCAAATCAGAGTAAAGCCAAACATGCATAATTTAAAACAGTGCGGAAGCTAAGTAAGGGCCAAAACATAAGTTTGGAGTTCGTAAAAGAATTTAAAATAAGTGCGACAAGTCTTCGGAAATTCCCATCCCATATGTAAATGTCGTGCACTAATCTTCAAAATCTGAAAAAAAAATAGAGACAAGCTTACTGGAATTTAATTCTAGCTAAGGACATTCAATTAAAAAGCAGTAAACTTAATTTAGGATTTTCCATCACACATCATGCAAAAAATAGAATCCAAAATAATATGAATACCTATTTAAATCATGAAATAAATGACCAAGTGATCAAAAATACAAAGAAAGCATTAAAATCCTTGGATTATAATGTCTATTTCATGTTTTTGGGACACTGCGATGATTAACTTCCCATTTTCATTAAAATGGTTTGACAATACCCATTATTTGGGTGTTTCAAACCTAATAAAAGAGTTTAAAACTGAAATAATATAAAAGTGGCTATCTAAGCTAATCTTATACTGAAAATAAACTTGCCAACACTAATCTATACTAAAATGAACTAAACTACAAGGCATAAATTTAAATAATAATAATAAAAAACATTAAACCTAACTAAACTAACCTAGCTCAAGAACAAGTCCTGTTGTCTTCAAGTGTGAATTTGCTAACCCCCAACACCTTGTGATCACTCCAATATTTATAGGTGTGAAACCCTAGGCTCATGGGCCTATCCGTTTTGAATTTGAAGTCCACATATGTCGCAAGACTCACACACGTTGCAAGGCACCTTGCACGTCACAAGCCTTCACGCCCGTCGTGAGATTCAAATGCACGTCGTGAGACTATGGTTCACGACGTGGGGTCTTCAGTCTTCAATCTCCTTTCTGTGCCTTCACGTTGCAAGCCTTCTCTACACGTCGCAAGGATATCTCACGTTGCAAGACATAGGTTTGCGACGGGATCTCCAGTTTTGAATTCCTTGCTTGTTGTTCTGCATGAGCACGTCGTTAGACTCCACATCGCAAAGCATAGGCTAGCGACGTGGGTCTTGGCTTGCGACAGGTTGGGCCAAATATTTGCATTTTTGTGGGCTTGTCTATTCTTTTCCCATCTTTTTCATTCACTTTTCTTTTCTTTTCTTTTTCTCCTGTTTTTGGATTTTTCTAACACACATACAATGAAAATTGCATATTTTTGTGTTTTTCAATTGAAATAAGACCGGAATGCGATCAGAATGTCTGTATCAAACATAGAAATGGATTGAAAATAATGGACAGTTTTGGCCATTATCATGGAACGTCATCTCCAGAACCAATATCAAGAGATGCTCCTCCTTGAGGAGTTATTTTAGTATCAACGTGCTCGCGACAACTGGGTTAAGGTTGGGGATCGCAATACACGTTATTTCCATGCACAGGCTAAGTTTCATCATCACCGCAATCGCAATCATGGGAGCCTCCTAGATGACGGCACTTGGTGCACAGATCAGTCCACTCTTGCGACTTCTGTGAGGAATTTTGATGTTCAATTGTTCTCTGAGGATAACTACTCTCATCCGGATGATCCACTCCCGCCCTTGACATCTATTACTCACATTGGTTGTGACTTGCATCAGGATGTTGTCACACCTGATGAGGTGGAGGTGGCACTGGCCCAATTTAAACTTCATGCAGCGCCCGACCCCGACGCTTTTCCAGTGGCATTCTATTCTAAATATTGGTCGGTTATTGGGAATGATGTTTATGAGATGGTGAGAAATGCATTTCTTACGGGAGATTTCCCACCCGAATTGGCTAAGGCATTTATATGCCTTATCCCCAAGGTAGCTGTGCCGAGTAATGTTCGACAATTTCAACCCATTTCCTTGTGCAATGTCTCCTATAAATTTATATCCAAGGTGCTAGTCAATCATTTGCGCCCTTTGCTGCAAAAATACATATCGTCTCTGCAATCTGCTTTTTTCCCGGGTAGAGGGATGATTGATAATGCTATTATTTTACAAGAGCTGGTTTTTCTAGAGCCAACTCTCGTTTGAAAGCTATCATTTTGAAAGTCGATCTTGAAAAGGCCTAAGATAGTATTCGGTGGTCTTTCTTGGAGGAGTGCATGACCCAAATGGATGTTTCTGAGTCAATCCGGAAACTTATTATGTCATGTGTTTCTTCCCCAGCCTACTCCATTCTGTGGAATGGTATACTCCTGGATGAATTCAAGGCGGCTAGGGAATTAAGACAAGGTGACCCCCTGTCCCCCTACCTATTGTATATTATTATGGAACACCTCTCGGTTACTATTAAATGTGAAGTCGACCAAGGCAATTGGAAACCAATCAAGCTTGCGGACGGGTGCAATGGGATCTCCAAGTTAATTTTCGTGGATGATTTGATATTATTTGCTATGGCTGAGAAAGGCAGCATCCATAGTCTTGTTAATACTCTTCAAAGGTTCACGTCTGCCTCGGGCCTTAAAGTTAATATTCTCAAATCTAAGGCCTTTGCTTCAGCCCGAGTTACTGCCAATGAACAGAGCTGGCTTACTGCTGTGTCGCCTATCATTTTTACTTCTCATATTAGTCGTTATCTCGGTTTTCCTATCCATCAAAGGAGGGTGTTGAAGAATGCTTATGATTTTCTCCTTGAGAAAATGGACGCCAAGATCACCTGTTGGGCCATGCGCCTTCTTAACAAGGCCGCCCGCCTTACTCTTGCTCTACATGTTCTTGCTTCCATCCCCTCCTGCTATATGCAAATTGGTTGGTTGCCTGAATTGGTTTGCGCCAAGATCGATCGTCGCATTAGAAATTTTGTGTGGAAAGATAACAAAGGTAACGGCTTGAACCTTGTTTGTTGGGATCGAGTTGCTCTTCCTAAAACCTATGGAGGCTTGGGTCTTCGCAAAACTAGACATGCAAATATTGCACTTCTTGGCAAAATAGCTCATGATTTATATATTTGTCGTGACAAGCTCTGGGTGCATGAGTTTTCTGCAATATATATAATCCTAGCTGGACGGATCTCAATTCCTCTCGGACTGTGGGTTTCTTCACTTGGCGTAGCATTCGGAAAGCTCTACTAAGATTGTCTGGCGGCTTTTCCTTTCATGTGGGCAGGTATTAGCTCTCTTTGGTACACTCCTTGGGTCAATGGTCGTATGCTAGGGCCTCAAGTGGATTTTGTTAGGGTTTGAGACACGGACCTTCGTATCTGGGATATTGTTCGAGGGACCGCCTGTGATCTTTCTGCGGTTTGTACTATTATTCCGCAGGAGGTGAAGATGGTGTTTCTGTCTCAACCCCGCTCTTCATCCGTCCGGGATTGATGGTTGGCGTTGGAAACCCTCCATTGATGGGAAATATGATGCTAAATCTGGTTATAGGTTTTTGTTGGGAAATCAAGGTTATGATCGAGGCTGGAAGTGGCTGTGGCACTCCTCCATCCCTGAAAAATTTGTTTGTTGCTGTGGTTGATCTCCAACGCAGCCATACCATGCAACATTATCCGGTTTCAATGCAACCTGGCCAATTCGCCTTTATGTATGGTTTGTGGCTGTGCTGAAGAGAGCTGGTTCCACAGCCTGTTTCTTTGCCAATGGGTATATCAAATTTGGCAGGCCCTTGATTTGTCTATTCCAAATGATTTTAACACACTGGAGATGGACAATACTCGCTTTTGGTTATGTGGTATGTGGCGTTGTTATGGTTTCCTCTTTCTTGCAGGTATTTGGACTGTGTGGATTGAGCTCAATAATAGGGTATTTAATGGCAAAGCTTCTTCCCATCATGGCATAGTTCGGGGCATCCTCCTTTTCAAAGATAATCTGGAGTGCGCCAACTCTAAAATCCCTATTAGCTGGCCTCATCCTAGGCTTGTTCGTTGGAATATGGGATGCTGGACAGGTTATTTTGTCACACAGATGGATCTCTTTTATCTCACCGTGGCCGAGCTGGCTTTGGTGTTGTTGTAAGGGACTCGTCGGGTCAGTGGCTTGGAGGAGTTTCGGGATTCTTGGGCACTGCTTCTGTTGTTCAGGCTGAGCTCATGGGGATTGTGCATGGTCTTAAATTGGTGGCTGAATTGGGTATTGATGCAGTTTATTGCGTCAGTGACTCGCAAGATGCGTTGCGACTCATTAAATCGCCTCGTGATCCTTTGCATTGGTTGTACTCCGTACTTCGCCAGATTGATGATTTGAGCATGTGTTTCCGTCGCTTCCAACACATCCATCGTGAGCTGTTCTATACGACATTGGCTTTCCCCCTATCATTTTGTCCCTCTTCTTCTGGTGGTGGCTGACTCTTTGGGCACTTGGTTCCCTTGGCTTTAGTTGAGGCGTACTAGTTTCCCTGTTTTTCCTTCCGATTGTTCAGCAAAAAAAAAAAAAAAAATTAAAGGTGCAATATATTAGTGAGATTATTATGTATGTATGTATGTATGCACCAAAAGTCACGTCACAAAGAGAAGACTTTTGGGCGTAGACTGGATCAGCACTAGTTCCAATTGCAATTGATCTATTATACCTCATTCTGCTGCTGCTTCACTTATTCAACTGTCACTCAAAACTCAAATCTGTGAATCCCAATAGTGGCGAATCACTACCAGTTTATAGTACTATTTTTATTATTGATTTCTGTGGACTCAACTTGTAAATCAGTAAAAATTAGTAGTGTTTTTAACTTCACCAACAAATTTAAACTTAAATCGAGTAGTTATGCGAACGTACCTCAACATCAACAGCTGTGGCATTTTCGTTTGTTGGTTTATATATTCTGCGGGCTTATTAGAAATACTTATAATACTTTAAATAGTAATATTTTAAATTTCGTTGTGTATTTTCAGAATCAACCAAGTCACGACATTACAAGTAAATAAGCAAAAAAAAAAAGAAAAAAAAAAGAAGAAGAAGAAGGGAAACACTAATAAGGAACCAACGTCACAAAATTTGACTTTTAATAGTGTTGCTGTAAAATAACCTTCTATGAAATTTAAATATGAACAAACAAAAGCAAGTGACATTTCTTGATTTCAATAAAGCGTGCCAAAGTGAAAATTATTACCTCATCCACCAATAACTGTGTATGTATTTCCTCCCACACGCATGTATCCAAAGTCAACACTGAATCAACAAAGAGCTAGAAGACTTTTGGGCGTAGACTAGATCTGGATCTGCTCTACCCGCCACCCAAAGTCAAACCGCAATTTATCAATCTCATATTCTCATTGTGCTGCTTCTCTTATTCAATTATTCCCATCCTCTCTCTCAATTTGTGAATACCAACAATGGCGGATCATGCCCTTTCAGTGGTGCAATCACTAGCGGGAAGCTTGAGCACACCTGCAACAGATGAGTTTTGCCTCTTATGGAGCTTAGAAGACGAGATCGAACGCCTCAAAAGCACTTATTCCACAGTCCAGGATGTTTTGGAAGATACTGAGAGCAACCAACATATGAGCAAGCCAATTCAGAATTGGTACATGAAGCTGAAATATGCTGCTTATGATGTTGAAAATATACTGGAGCAGATGGAGATTGAAAGCCATTCAGGAAGTGCGGATTCTGAAAGATGTAAGTGTGCATCGTTTCTGCAGTGTTTCTATTCATTGCTCTTTCGATTTAGCATGGCCCATAAGGTGAAAAACATTTTTAATACACTGGATGCCATTGCGGAAGAGAGACGTAAGTTTCATCTGAGTGATGCTGGGGAAAATCATCCTCGGTATGGGGTCACATCGCAGAGCACGGGGACTTGTTCAGAAGTGATTGAGTCCGAAGTTTGGGGACGGCAAAAAGAAAAAGAAATAATAATAGGGAAATTGTGCGATAAGAGGAGGCTTGAGCAGGATGACCTTTCTGTCTACGCCATTTGGGGCATGGCTGGAGTTGGGAAAACCACTCTTGCACAATTGGTGCTAAACGATGAAAGCATCAAGCAGCAATTTGATCTCAGAATTTTGGTGTGCGTATCTGACAACTTTGATGTGAACAAAATATTGAAACACATGATTGAGTACGTCGACAGAAAAAAAGCTGAGGACTTGCAGTTAGGAGTATTGCAACTCGTGATCCAAGAGAAGTTGAGAGGCAAAAGATTTCTATTAGTTTTAGACGATGTTTGGAATGTACAATTTGAGACATGGGAGATACTCGAGAGTATTTTAAGACGTGATTCGAAGGGTAGTGCAGTAATTGTAACAACTCGGATCAAACCAACTGCAACTATGATGGCTACCATTGGTGTGCACCATATTGGGATTTTGTCTGAGGCAGACTCTTGGTCACTCTTCAAGCAGAGAGCATTCCCGAAGGGTGAGGTGAATGGAAGATTGGTTCAAATTGGTACGGATATAGTGAAGAAATGCGGAGGCTTACCATTGGCGATCAAGGTTTTAGGTAGCCTCATGCGATTTAAAGCTAGTGAAAAAGAGTGGTTATCAATTGAAGAAAGTGAAATTTGGACTCTCTTTGGTAATGAAAAGGAAGATGGGATGCCACGTGCTCTCAAGTTGAGTTATTACAATTTACAGAGTGACATGAGGAAATGTTTTGCTTATTGTTGCATATATCCCAAGGGCTATGATATGGAAGTGAATGAACTCATACAACTATGGATGGCGAATGGCTTCGTTCAGTCATCCAATGGCCAAAAAGACTTGCCCCGTCAAGGTAAAAAGATTTATGAGGAGTTGACTTGGCGATGCTTCTTTGAAAATAATGGAACAGATTTTTGGGGAAAGAGAATATGCAAAATGCACGACTTAATGCATGATTTGGCAATATCTATAACGGGGCAAGAAATCAGGCGTACCCCAATGTTTGTAAATGACTTTGAGTCCGAAATACCTCTAGGCCTACGTCATGTAGGCCTTTTTGAAGGAAAGGAGCTCAACAGCAGTAGTGCTTTAAAGAATAAGATCCGAGTCTCAACTGGCAACTCTTTGTGCTCATTCATAGCTCCTATTTCTAGATTTGATAGTGACGATTTCTATTCGTTCCTCTCGAAGCAACAATATTTGAGGGCATTAGATATAAGATATTGCACCATAAGAAATCTGGATTTTGGTTACCAACTTAAGCATTTAAAGTTCCTTTTCATCAATTGCGACGATATGGAAACGTTGCCCGAGTCTCTCACTCACCTTCGTAATCTTCAGACCTTGAAGCTTATGCACTCGTTTATGCTCCGAGAGCTGCCAAAAGACTTGAGAGTAATGGAAAATCTTTGTTTTCTTGAAATGGATCATACTGTATTACTTGAGAGCACACCTCCGGAAATAGGAAAGTTAGGGTCGCTTTGTGGACTAAGCATTTATATTGTTGGTGAGGATGCATTGCAACAAATTGATCAGTTGAAAGAATTAAACAAGCTTGGAGGAAAACTGGAAATAAGAGGGCTTGAAAATGTGAAAAGTTTGGAAGATGCTAAGAGTGCCAACCTGATTGCTAAACCAGATCTGACTTGTTTGATATTGTATTGGAAGCTTGATTGTAGAAGCGAACACTGTGAAAAGGTTTTGCAAGGCCTCCAACCACATGAGAATATTGAACAAGTCTCCATCTACAACTACCCAGGATTCAAATTCCATGAATGGATGTGGAGCTCGGCTTATGTAAACTTGAAGTCGATCTACCTGTTGAATTGTAGAGAGTGTGAACACCTTCCACCATTGGGAAAGTTGCCCTATCTAATAGAGCTATTTATAAGTGGGTTAGTTTCTGTGAGGCATATAGGTGCAGAGGCAGAATGGTATGGAGACGGAAAATGCTCATTTCCTGCACTCACAAGACTCCACCTATCATTCATGTCGAACCTGGAGGGATGGAGCGCGCCAGATTCAAATTTAGTAAAAAGTTTTCCTCGTTAAACTAAATTAACTATTGAGATGTGCCCCAAGCTCGAAAGTATGACATCCTTATCACCACCTCTCCTGCAAGACTTGGAGATTCACTTCCTTCCAAAGTTCCAATGTTTGCCAGAAAGGTGAAGGAATCATATAATGTTTTTCCCTATATATATTATTTAAAATTCATATTTTAACTCATTGCACCTTCTTCATTCACACATAACCTTACAAAGTCCTTAACAAAGCTGGCAATAATTGGCTGCCCACAATTGAAGGAGAGATACGGAAAACCGAATGGTGAAGCTTGGCCGACAATATCACACATCCCAACTATAAGGATCAATGGGGAGATCAACCAAAAACCTTATGATAAAGAGCAGGAAATTGGCAGCGATGATCAAGGAGGTGAAAGTGGTGAACATGCGGAGCTCATGGATGAGGCTGAGAGTGCAGAGGAGAAGGAGAAGGATAGTCCGAGACCTTTGATAGTGAATAGGGGCAGGAATAAGATTCAATTGTAGACTTATTGTCATGGACCATGACTAATTATGCTTTTTCAAATTTTCCAGTCTTTGCTTTATGGGCTGTAGGTTAGTATTTAAGGTAGTTGTTATGGTGCGGATGAAAAAAAACTTCACCACACGGAGTAGATTCTCAACCATTGATCAAATATTAAAATCAATGGCTAAGATCAATATAAAGGGTATTTTTATAATTTCAATAAAATGCAAATTATCTTCATTCATTTTTCTCAATCATCATGCATGT
This sequence comes from Hygrophila difformis, assembly GCA_030278955.1. Classification (NCBI taxonomy): domain Eukaryota; kingdom Viridiplantae; phylum Streptophyta; class Magnoliopsida; order Lamiales; family Acanthaceae; genus Hygrophila; species Hygrophila difformis. Next base: position 55,387,261 of record JAOANR010000009.1, read on the forward strand.
ACTTCTCTCGTCTCTCATAATCTATTATATTTCAATTTGTATTTTCTGAAATTTGATAGAAAAATTAGATTACTTACATCGAGTAGGTAGATTTTCATATAAAGAACGTCCAATTTCGAGTTCATTTGCGAAGTTAGAGCCATTTGAAGTTTATTCTGTAGGCTTTGTTGTATAGGTTACATCGTTGAATTCTTTATGTTATATCGCTGAATTCTATTGTCCCCGTCGCTGAATTCAATAGGCTCCGTCGCTGAATTGTATAAGCTCCGTCGCTGAAAGTCGTAATGAACTTCAAATGGCTCTAACTTTCTCATATGAACTCGGAATTCGGTATTCTTTATATGAAAATCTATCTACTCAATGTAAGAAATCTAAATATTTAATTAGATTTCAGAAATTCCTAATAGAACGATAGCATATTCTCATAACAACGAGTATTAGATATTTTTACGGCTTCAGCGACATGAATAGAACATTTCAACGACATACCATACATATTTCAGCGACAAAGACCATACAATTCAGCAACATAGCCTATGCATTTCAGCGACTAATTGTATTCATTTCAGCGACATAGTTCTATGTAGTTCAACGACATCATTATATGAAAATCTGCTATTTTTCTATTTGAAAATTTTAAAATCTTTTAGGATATTTACATTTCTTACATTGAATAGATAGATTTTCATAAAAGAACGTCCAAATCCGAGTTCATTTAAAAAGATTACAACCATTCGAAGTTTATTGCGTAGCCTTTGTTGTTTAAACTATGTCGCTGAATTTTATAGGCCATGTCGCTGAATTTCATAGGCAATATTGTTGAATTGCTCATGCTCCGTCGCTGAGACATAAACGCTATGTTACCGAAAATCGCAATAAACTTCAAATGGCTCAAACTTTCGCAAATAAACTCGGATTTGGACGTTCTTTATATGGAAATCGATATACTCAATGCAAGGAATTTAAATATCTCATCAGATTTTAGAAATTCAAAACATACAAATATGGCCTCCGAATATGGTATGTAGAATTATTACCCAATTTACTAATATTAGTATTTCTTTTGACAATTATACCCTTAATTAATAATAACCAGTGGATAAAAATAAATGGTCGTGATCTCTTTCTGCACCATACATCCATATTTTTATCCGTACGGCAACTGTACCCTAGTATTTAAACTATTTCCGTAGTGGGAATTCATTCAGAAAATAATAGTTTTGTGAGCCGGAGGCTGGCCAAGCGGAGTATTCCGTTCGGAATTGTTCTTTCAATCTTTCAATAAAATTATTGTTTGTTATCACCTTAATTGATTTATTGTCACAATTAAGGTTTGTGAATTGTGATTTTTTACGGTAACCAATTTCTTTTAGCATTATTTTGTAACAGATAATAATTTTTTTAGCTCGTCAGAAGGAGTCATCATTTTCATATTTCGACCTTTATTTTTATTTAGAGTTTTGAGCTACTACAAGGATGTCGTGCCTAAACAAATGGCCAAAGCGGGCTGCGTATTGTTCAAACGCATCCTTATGCCCTAATTTGGAAATCGCATCCTTTTTGATAACCTATTTAAGTTTTTTATTTTTTTTTTGTGAAATCGGGTATCCCCAGCCCCAGACCACATTGGGCCAAAGACTAATCCTTCGAGCAAGGGCAATTAAGGGCGCATCTCCCAAAGCAGTTTTTTGCATACACAAGACTCGAACCCGAGACCTTGCTTAAGCGACTAGAGCCCCATCCACTGAAGGCAACTGTTGTTGGTAGTTTTTTTTTTATTTTTTTATGTAATTAAAATAAATACTTCCTCCGTTTTCATATCTTTTTTACGGACCCACTTTTCACGCAGTCCAATGCACATTTTAAACCATTAATAACTCAAGTTCGGTATAAGTAAAAATTTTAAAAGTTTGATATTTGAAAACTACACGACGAGACGAATCTAACAAAATCCCACTTGGCTATATTTTAACTTGTATAAATATGATAAAACTTTAAATGAAAATCTGTGTGTGAATAATAACACATTATCAAACATAAACAACAATTCAGAACGGAGGAAGTAATATTCATTCCAACCCATTATTTATGTCCAACTTCCATTTTTTGTCTGTCCGAATTTTTAAAAAAAAAAACCAAAAAAAAAACCACTTAATAAAAGCGTATCAAATCATATGTCAAGACCAACAACTAAGGTTGCTTAGTTATGTGAATGCGAATGTGATTGGTTTGGAAGAAATAAGCAGCCTAAGAAGGGGACAGACAAAAAATTGAGCATGGGTGCACAAGCAAAGTTGGTAGAAATTCGAAATGTCATTTGTTACATTACTTTCCCTCTGAGAATAGTATTAACATATCATAATCAAATCAAATCAAGATCAAAACATTTGTTGAGTGTGAAATGAAAAGTGATGCTCATGAGTCATGACAATGACTATCATCATTTATTGTTTTTTTGCCTAGCTATCATCATTTATTGTTAAAATCAGGTTTTGTAATATATGTTCAATATTAATGTTTGAACATCCGAAATGAACTCAATGGCAAAATTTTATCTGAGAGTCGAAGTATCTATATATTAATAAAACCATTAGTGAACAACCTATCCTATATTTAATGTGGTGTCTCCATTTCAAATTTCTAATTTTTATAGATTTTTGCATATTTTAATTTATTAATTTTAGAGTTTCTCATTTATTTATTTATTCATTATAGATTTTTAATTTTTGAAATATATGGAATTTTGAATCCCACAATATTGTTCACTTTTAAAAGGATTTGAAAGATTTGAAATTTAAAATTTAACAGATTTGAAAAATTTTGGATTTTAAATTTATATAGAATTTCCAATTCCAATTTATATATATTATAGGTAATTAATATGTACTGATATAATTCTAATTGTATATAAATACTTCTTCTATATTCAAATATTTTTTACGGACCCACTTTTCACACAGTTCAATGCACATTTTAAATCATGAATAACTCAAGTTCAGACAAGTAAAAATTCTAAAAGTTCGATATTTAAAAACTACACGACGAGAAGAATCTAACAAGATGTCACTTGGCTATATTTTAACTTGTATAACTATAATAAAACTTTAAGTGGGAGTATGTGTGTGAATAATAGCACATTTACAAATATCAACAATATTTGAATACGGAGATAGTAATATGAAACTTATTTATATATTTATTATATTAAAAATTATACAAAACATTTATAATTATTAAGAAAAATGTGAAAATTCATATTATGTGAATAATTGGTTTACAATAAGTTAACTATTTCCGTAAAAATATTTAAAGAAAATAATGGGGTGTATAAAGAGTTATTGGAGTGCGAATATATCCATTATTAAATAAAGAAGGAAAATCAAATTTATTTAATCTATTTTTTAATGAAGAATTCATTAATCTATGTTTTAACAGATTTTCAATTGCCAGAATAACAAATAAAAAAATCTAGATTTGTTAAAAATTGAAAAGCTAATTCTTGCAAATTCTATAAAGTTGAAACGTTTCTCTGGAATGCCGGTACCGGATGAAGTTTTAACGTCTGAAACAGATAATCTACTAATATTAGAAGAGTCATATTATAATAAGAAAAAAATGATGACAGATCATACTAAGCTATTACCTTTGTTGATTAATGAGCAAAGAATATTTATAATTTATAATAAGATAATATCTGCAGTTGATAGTGGTGAGGGTGGATTATTTTTTCTTTACGTGGTGGAACTAGCAACACATTTATCTGAAAACCATTATGTTCAACCCTTCGTGGAGGCGTGATATTATATTGTTTGTAGCATCCAATGGAATAGCATCACTACTTCTTCCAAGATGTAGGACTGCACATTCTAGATTTAGCATTCCACTAGATTGCGATGAGAATTCTACCTACAAAAAAATTACCCCAGAAAATGATTTAACATCTCTTCTAATTAAAACAAAGCTCATTATTTGGGATGAAAATTCTTGATTGGTATAATGATTATGAGCCCATTTGATTTAAGCAAATTTCCAATTCGATTTCAGAGGAGAAATTTCTCATTCGCAGTTTGTTTTGCTATGAGCCTATGACTATAAATATAAGTCATTGTCAATCTTTAAAAATGTTGGATTCTATCTTCCAGAACAATTTTTTAGAGGGAACTCAAAACATTAATATGCAATTAAGATGGATTAACTCAAACTACAATAAGAAATGTTGTCTACAATGAAGAAATTCATATATCCTAAAAAATTTGCAAAATAAATACTTCATGCAGGTGATGGTAATTGACAAAACTGGTATTGATCTGGAGATGTACAATCAGGTTTGACATTTCAAGATGATTTTCTTATGAACTCTACGGGCCGACAATTGTTGAGATTATACATACAAATATAAATTGTACCACTTCAAATCAAGATATTTTTAAAGATGCTGCTAGACTAGCCCTACAAATGAAATATTGATACGATCAATGATTACATAATGGAACATATGTCAACAAATAAAAAATATATCTCAGTTCTAACAATATTTGTCAAGATGATGAAAGTATATATAATGACGAAGAAATATTTTTACCAGAATATCAAAGTATGATAAAGTTTTCAGGATTACCGAATCATGAAATAAAGTTGAAGGAGGGCTGCATAGTCATGCTTCTTAGGAATATAGATGGGTTGATACAATCAATGATTACATCATGGAATGTCTGTCTGCAAATGAAAATGTATATCTCAGTTCTAAAAATATTTGTCAAGAGGATGAAAGCATGTATAATGATAATGAAATATTTTCATAAGAATATCTAAACACGATAAAGTGTTTTGGACTACCGAATCATAAAATAAAGTTGAATGAGGATTGTATAGTCATTCTTTTTAGGTATATAGATCCATTAAATAAATTATGCAATGGAAGCAGGTTGATAGTAATCAAGAGGCGAAACCATATAATTGAGGTTAAACTAATTTTGGGAAGCCATGAAAGTAGAAAATTCTTGATTGGTAGAATGATTATGAGACCGTCTGATTTAACCAAATTCTCCATTCGATTTCAGATGAGACAATTCTCATTCGCAGTTTGTTCTGCTATGAATATAAAGAAAAGTCAATGGCAATCATTATAAAATGTTGAACTCTATCTTCCAAAATCAGTTTTTAGCAATAAACAATTATATGTTGCGGTACCTCGTGCTACTAGCAAGATGAGACTCAGAGTATTAATAGGAGTATTTAGTTAAGATGGATTAATTCAAGATACTACAAGAAATTTAGTAAAATTTTCAGCAAATTGTAGGGAAAATTTTATATCATGCTTAATACTTATTTAAATTTATTTAATTTCAAATAAAATTTCAAATTAAATAAAATATAAATTTATTATTTATTTTTATTGATTGTTAAGTTTGTACGGGACAAGCCACAAGAAGACATTTTAATATGATTTCTCTATTAGTTTTAAAAATAATTAAATTATAATTAGTATATACTCCCTCCGTCCCGTGTAAGATGTCCTGTTTGACTTATTGGCACTGTTCATTGTTTAACTTTGACTCAATTTTATTGCAAATATATATTTGGAAAAAATAGCCGAGTTTGGTCTTGTTAGATTCGTATAATCATGTAGTTTTATAATATATATTTTACATAATTTTTCGTTGTACATATTTTGAGATATTAACGGTTAAAAAAGTGCATTGGATTGTGTGCAGAAATCAAACAAGACATCTTAAATGGGACAGAGGGAGTATTATATATATAATATATAATTGCACCCGTCGAGTCTCGACAGGTTACTTACTAGTTTAATGTAACACAATTGTAACTATGTGGATATAATCCACAGAGACAATTGTAACTTGTTGCGGAATTTTTGGGTTTGGGAAGCATATTTATTTACCGAGGAAAAATTGTTTCCCTTATTCCGTAAAAACAAGCTACGGAAATAAGCAATTAAGGTCATATACACACTTTTCATAGATGAAGATGAAGCATGTTTTTATTGAAGATTGCTGATAAAAGGGGCGAGGGAATTAGATCGTTATTCATTTATCCAATATTCTAAAGTGTTCTCCAAGAAATCATCCATTCATATTTTTACTCGAAGGCAGGCCATCTAATCCCCTATTCTATATTAAAAATGAGGTCCAATTAAAAAATAATAATAATAATAATAATAATAATAATAATAATATTATTATTATTATGAATTTTTAATTTATTTATAAAACATAAAACAATATAAAAAAAAGTAAAACAGAAAAAATATAATTTATTTTTAAGACTTGCACCCAAAAGACATACGGTCCATAAATAAAAATAAAACCTTTCATACTAAAGAGTAAAAAAATAAAAATAAAATCTTATTGTAATACCCGAGACTTTTAATAATAAGAAATTGAATTAAATTCGAAGAGCAAGAGAATTTTTAATTCCAAGTCGAAAATGATTTAAATAAATGGATCATTGCACGGGAATCGAAGTTCGACGGATTCGACGCCGACGAATTTAAATTCAATAGATTCAAGAATTCGAATACGAAATCAATTACGAATTAAAACTAGTAAGTAACCCGTCGAAACTCGACAGGTATAATTATATACTTCCTCCATTTTTTATGTTAGCTACATTTGATAAATAGGTACTGTTCACTTATATACTTTGACCCAAAGTTTTATCATGGTTATACAAGTTAAAATATAACCAAGTGTGATCTTGTTAGATTCGTCTCGTCTTGTAGATTTTAAATATCAAACTTTTAGAATTTTTACATGTACCGAATTTAATTTCTTAATGGTTTAAAATGTGCATTGGACTGCGTGCTGAGTGTGTAACACCCCGATTTAATTAACTCATAATTAATTAATTAATTTAATTATGGTTAATTAACAAAAGATTTAGTATGTGGATTATTTTGTAGGGAATGAAGATTTAAGTGGGGGAAATAAGTGAGTTCAACTCACTTGATAATAAGAGTCAAGTGCTCAAATGGTGCAATGTGGTCAAGACAAGTGGTGTAACCCTTTTAACCCACATTCCGACCCGACCCGAGACCCATGACCCGACCCGGATCCATTTTGACTCTTCAAAAATCAGATTTTGGGTGTTGGAAACCCATTTCTTCACCCTCATCTTCTCTTTCCCGTCACCCCTCTTGAAGGAGCTAGGGTTCATGCCCAAATTCTTCCAATCCTCAAGTTCTTGCTAAAATCACTTAGGAAATCCATCCTACAACTTGAGGTAAGTGTTTTTCATAGTTAATTACATGTTTTGGTGGAGTTGGAAGTGTTTTTGGTGGGTGTTCTTGTTAGTGACGAAAATTGGGGATCTTTGCCAATTCTTGTAGTTGAAGCTTGGATTCTTGTTTGGAAGCTGAATTAGTGTTGGAGGAAGCTAAGGTTAGTACTTGAGACCATTTTGGTGTTGATGATTTCAGTTTTTGAGCTTCAATTGGTGTCATGATGAAGAAATCATGTCCTTGGATGAATTTTGATGTTTGGAGCTTGATTCTTGCAATATAGGCTTGGAATTGTTGATTGGAAGCTTGCAGGTTGAGAAGAGGAGCTTGGAGACTCATCTACATATCAGGCAAGGGTAGAGATAGGCCTAAATGGGGGCATAATCGGTGGAATGGCCGGAAACCACCATTTCCATCGTTTCTGGTGTGTCGGCGCGCACTTGGCGCGCCCTTTAGCCAAACAGCGCGCGAGCAGCGCGCGATTGAACGTCACGACGTCCGAGTCCCGCGCGGGGTTGGCGCGGTTTTCATGAGAAAACCGCGCGGGGTGCGCGCCGCCCCTTCTGCCCGCGCGATTCGTCCGCTCGTTTTTCCGACTCTTCGTCCTTCGTGTTTCCTTAGTTCTTCTTATGCTTCTAGCATGCCATAACCATCATTATGCTCACAATCTTTGAACTTAGTTGTGATTAGCGGTGATCTACTATGCCTTAGTTAAGATCGAGACTTGTTTCGCTTCTATGACGATATGTGTTGATGCCGATATGTGGGACTTGGCACACCCCGGAATATTTTAAAACTACTATTTTAAAGAGCCCGGATTATTTTTTTTTAAAGTTATCATTTATAAACTAGTAGTATATTTCAAAGAGCCCAGACTATTTTAAAGCTATTTATTTTAAAGAAAATACTTCACTCAAGATGAGTGATTGAATTGAATGTGAATAATTGTGATGATATATTGAGACTGAAAAGGATTTATATCCTAGTCTGATTTTGGCTGGAAAGGGCTCATGACCCTTTGCCTGACCCGCTTGCCGTAAGCCACAATCTCAGCTGTTAGTGTCCGCGGCGGGGGCACTGTGGGTATGTCTCTCGACCATTAAGGGGAGTGGACCCTTATATGGGAGGGAATACCGACCATGGTACTTAGGTGCGCGCTAGGCATGCTTATGTGTTGCATTTAGGGTAGATAGACATCCTAGGTCATAACATTTCATCTCATCATCCATCATTCATCTTATTTGCAGTGGTTGAAGCACCGGTATGGGACGGTGTGATGTTTACTTATTTGCACTGTTTAATTTTTATGTTATGCCTAACAAATGTCTAAAAACGGAATATATCTCCACCTATATGTATAAATATACTTCTAGGGAATCAAGTTAATTCTTGTTTCCCCTTATGCCGATTCTTCTATTCTTGCTCAGTACCTTGTACTGACCCTTGCTATGTTTTTTTATGTATAGATATTCCCGGGGAGGACGCAGAGCCTGAGCACGATGTGGGGTTTGGGGATGAGTGATCTACCTAGGGATGCATTAGCATGTTGTGGACTTATGTGCTTGTCTTGAATAATATGCTATGACTCTATTACCTTGTCTCGTACTGCTTGTGGTACCGATCGGTACATTACGTTCTGTCTTGTGTGTTACTTAATATCTCTGACAGGTTGAGATGAGACTGATATGTCGACTGTTATGTCGCATGAATAAGGCTTGTAAGTCGGACGTCTGTTATAATGTGAGGTTTCCTTTCTGGATTTGTATTATGATTCATTGGCTTCCTGTTACTTGGCTACGTGTTATTGATCTTAAATTGATTGGCCAACAGTTTAAGAGAGGTAACACGGCAGTGACGTCACAGAAATTTGGTTTTAAATTTTTGGGGCGTTACATTTTGGTATCAGAGCCATGTCTGCTCGTATGTGCTTAGAATTCTAACACAAGCATGTGGTGAGATGTGTGGGGGAAAGCATATAGTGTAGGAATTGCATCTAACTCTGCTTATATTCTTGTAGATTGCATTGTTTTTGGTTATCTGCGTGCCCTATAGGGGTGGATTGTGGTTTGTGAATCAAACCAGGATCAATCCTTGGGGATATTCCGGGAATTCTATACTTAATAATTGCTGTTCGGTAAAGAATTATTCTTATTTACCGAGTGTTACTGAATATCTCGTTACGTTACGAATATAGGATGCCGCCGCGCAGGGATGGAAGGCCCAGGAGGAGGGGAAGGCCTCGTAGGAATCCGGGGCCAGCTTTTGGGGGTCATGGACAGTACCATGAGAATGGTGGATTTGGCAATGATCACGTGGAAGATGTTCCAATTGAGGAACCTGTAGAGGTGGAGGATGACTGGAACTATGAGGACGAACCAGTGCCTCCACCACCGCCGCCGCCTGTACAGATGCCCATTGACCCTCAGTTTATGCAATATATGTTTAGTGCTATGTATGGGATGTATCAGGGGCAGGCGAATCAACCTGCACAACCACCACCCAGACCCGTGGATTACGTGCATCTAGCAAGGCATTATCAACCGCCGGTCTTTAGTGGAAGAGTAGACCCGGTTGCTCTGACTGTTTGGATTTATCATATGGAGGAGATCTTCGAGAATATAGACTGCCCAGAGAATTGGAAGGTCAGGGTGGGACAGCAATATCTTACTGGACCAGCTCTCCATTGGTGGAGGTCGCGTAAGAGTGAGCTTATGGCGAGACCCAACTTCTCATGGGAAGTTTTCTGTCATGCTTTGAGATCCCACTTTTTCACTACACAGATGATGAATGTTAAAAAGAGGGAATTTCTCAACCTAGAGCAAGCAGGAAATATGACAGTGTCTGAGTACTATGGTCGTTTTGTGGAACTCATGTCATACGTACCAATGCTAGTTGCTAATGAGGAAGATAAGATTTCGAGGTTTGTGGATGGATTGAAGGCTGAGATCCGGACTGGGTTTAGCAACCAACACGCCTGCTTAGCTTCAGCATATGATCAGGCTTTATTCATTGAGAGAGCTCGCGCTGATGTGCAGCGTGTGTGGGCCGCTCGTCGCAGGGATCCAGTGGGGCCGAGAAGACCCCAGCATAGACAGACGAGGCCGAGAAACGGTGGAGAGACCTCTAGACCTCAGACTTATGCACAGCTACCGTATAGAAGCGGACCCCACTGCTGGAAGTGCGGGCAGCAAGGACATTTGAGGCCACAGTGCCCACAGTTGGTGGGTCGAGTAGGAGGATCTACTTCAGATGCTTCTGGTGGGAATGCGTCGCGTGGACGAGGTGCAGACAGAGGTCGTGGACCACAGGGGGACCGTGGGGGCCGCCTCAATGTGATTGAGCGGGCTGAGCTAGATGGACGAGATGATGTCATGACTGGTAAGTTGCCCATTGTTCAATTTCAATCTTGATCGACTTAACCATCTGTAACAAGTGCCCCAGGTAGTGCCTTATGTTATTAAATGCGTAGGTACTATACTAGTTGATAATGTGCCTGCTTATGCCTTATATGATTCTGGTGCATCATGCTCGTTTATATCATCGGAATTCGTAACTAATAATGATATGGGACCACTGGAGGCTTATCAACTCCCTGTACGCTACCTTCGGGAGACCTCATACGGAGCCAGTGGATTAAACCCGATGCACAGATAATCATCAAAGAGTGAGAGTTCAGAGCGAATCTAGTGGTGCTAGATTTGGCCGATTTTGACGTGATTTTGGGAATGGATTGGCTGTCTAAGTACCAAGCCAGATTAGACTGCGGGATACCAAGGATTTCCTTTACCAAAGAAGAAGGTGACAGAGGCTCCGGCCTTAGTGTTACCTGATGAATCGGGGGAATATGAGGTATACACAGATGCATCTTATCGAGGACTTGGGTGTGTGCTTATACAGTATGGTAAGGTGATTGCGTATGCATCTAGGCAATTAAAGCCTCACGAGCTGAATTACCCGACTCACGACCTGGAGATGGCAGCGGTCGTGCATGCATTAAAAATTTGGAGGCATTATCTTTACGGCGCCAAGTGTCAAATCTACTCGGATCATAAGAACCTTAAATGCCTCTACACTGCAGATAAGATGAGCGGTAGGCAAAGAAGGTGGTTAGAGTTTTGCAGGACTACGACACGAGTATTCAGTACATAGAAGGGAAAGCCAACCGGGTAGCGGATGCACTAAGTAGGAAAGGACATGTACTGAATTCAATTACTCTCCCTTGGAAGTTAAGACAAGAGTTGGACAAGGAAGGTATTGTGGTTGTTCCTTACGACACGATAGCAAGGTTGGATGCTATGACGGTGGTGCCATCATTACTCGAGGAACTCAGACAAAGTCAAGCTGTAAGTCAAGAGATGATGCATTTGAAAGCTCAGATTCGCAAGGGTAAAGCGGAAGGCTTTGTGATTGATAGCAAGGATATGATCAAGTTTGGGGACCGTTGGTGTGTGCCTCCGAAGGATCAGGCGCTGTAAGGAAAAATTATGGAAGAGGCACATTGCACACCTTACTCCGTACATCCGGGAGCAGTAAAGATGTACAAGGATTTGAGGCAAAACTATTGGTGGAAAGGCATGAAGAAGGAAGTGGCAGAATTTGTGTCTAGGTGTTCCACTTGCCAGAAGGTGAAAGCCGAGCATATGAGACCTTCAGGCTTATTACAACCTTTGGATGTTCCTACTTGGAAATGGGAGTCCATTGCTATGGACTTTGTCACCGGGCTACCCAGGACACGGAGCAGTTTTGATACTATTTGGGTAGTTGTGGACCGACTAACCAAGAGTGCTGTGTTTATACCAATGAGATTGAACTGGAGCATGCAACAGTTAACTGGCGCTTACATCCAACATGTGGTTAGACGTTTTGGTATTCCTCGAGAAATCATTTCCGACAGAGATTCCAGATTCCTGTCAAGGTTCTGGAAGGAATTGCAGACAGCCTTTGGGACACAGATTAGTATGAGTACTGCGTGGCACCCTCAGACTGATGGACAGACCGAAAGGACCATTAGAACCTTGGAGGATATGTTGAGGGCGTGTGTGATGGATTTTCAAGGATCGTGGGAGGAACATCTACATTTGGTGGAGTTCTCCTACAACAATAGCTATCATGCGAGTATTCGTATGGCGCCTTTCGAGGCCTTATACGGAAGAAAGTGCAGGACACCCTTGTGTTGGAGTGACCCTTCAGAACGAGTGGTGATGGATCCTGAACTCATTGAACAGACCCCTGAAGTGGTACGGGTGATCAGAGACAGAATGAAGGAAGCTCAGGATCGTCAAAAGAGTTATGCTGATTTGTCCAGGAGAGACATTGAATTCGAGGTTGGAGATTGGGTACTTTTGAGAGTGTCACCCATGAAGGGCGTGAGACGATTTGGGAAGAAGGGGAAACTGAGTCCCAGATTTATAGGCCCCTATGAGATCACTAAGAAGATTGGGAAGGTCGCTTACCGGTTAGAATTGCCAACTGAGGTGGGAAAGGTGCACAACGTTTTCCACGTCTCTCAGTTGAGAAAGTTTATCTCAGACCTAACAAGATTATACAACCGGAGGAGGAGGAGTTGGATGACAACCTAGAATACGAAGAATACCCCGAGGCGATTCTCGACACTAAAGAAAAGGTACTTCGCAAGAAGGCGATCAAAATGGTGAAAGTACTTTGGTCGAGACATGGCGTAGAGGATGCCACTTGGGAGACAGAGGAAAGCATGGCTGGGCGTTATCCTGAATTGGATTTGACTCCAATTCAGTGAAGTAATGACCTTAATCCATACTTTTTCATTCGAGGACGAATGATCCTAAGGGGGAGAGATTTAATTAACTCATAATTAATTAATTTAATTATGGTTAATTAACAAAAGATTTAGTATGTGGATTATTTTGTAGGGAATGAAGATTTAAGTGGGGGAAATAAGTGAGTTCAACTCACTTGATAATAAGAGTCAAGTGCTCAAATGGTGCAATGTGGTCAAGACAAGTGGTGTAACCCTTTTAACCCACATTCCGACCCGACCCGAGACCCATGACCCGACCCGGATCCATTTTGACTCTTCAAAAATCAGATTTTGGGTGTTGGAAACCCATTTCTTCACCCTCATCTTCTCTTTCCCGTCACCCCTCTTGAAGGAGCTAGGGTTCATGCCCAAATTCTTCCAATCCTCAAGTTCTTGCTAAAATCACTTAGGAAATCCATCCTACAACTTGAGGTAAGTGTTTTTCATAGTTAATTACATGTTTTGGTGGAGTTGGAAGTGTTTTTGGTGGGTGTTCTTGTTAGTGACGAAAATTGGGGATCTTTGCCAATTCTTGTAGTTGAAGCTTGGATTCTTGTTTGGAAGCTGAATTAGTGTTGGAGGAAGCTAAGGTTAGTACTTGAGACCATTTTGGTGTTGATGATTTCAGTTTTTGAGCTTCAATTGGTGTCATGATGAAGAAATCATGTCCTTGGATGAATTTTGATGTTTGGAGCTTGATTCTTGCAATATAGGCTTGGAATTGTTGATTGGAAGCTTGCAGGTTGAGAAGAGGAGCTTGGAGACTCATCTACATATCAGGCAAGGGTAGAGATAGGCCTAAATGGGGGCATAATCGGTGGAATGGCCGGAAACCACCATTTCCATCGTTTCTGGTGTGTCGGCGCGCACTTGGCGCGCCCTTTAGCCAAACAGCGCGCGAGCAGCGCGCGATTGAACGTCACGACGTCCGAGTCCCGCGCGGGGTTGGCGCGGTTTTCATGAGAAAACCGCGCGGGGTGCGCGCCGCCCCTTCTGCCCGCGCGATTCGTCCGCTCGTTTTTCCGACTCTTCGTCCTTCGTGTTTCCTTAGTTCTTCTTATGCTTCTAGCATGCCATAACCATCATTATGCTCACAATCTTTGAACTTAGTTGTGATTAGCGGTGATCTACTATGCCTTAGTTAAGATCGAGACTTGTTTCGCTTCTATGACGATATGTGTTGATGCCGATATGTGGGACTTGGCACACCCCGGAATATTTTAAAACTACTATTTTAAAGAGCCCGGATTATTTTTTTTTAAAGTTATCATTTATAAACTAGTAGTATATTTCAAAGAGCCCAGACTATTTTAAAGCTATTTATTTTAAAGAAAATACTTCACTCAAGATGAGTGATTGAATTGAATGTGAATAATTGTGATGATATATTGAGACTGAAAAGGATTTATATCCTAGTCTGATTTTGGCTGGAAAGGGCTCATGACCCTTTGCCTGACCCGCTTGCCGTAAGCCACAATCTCAGCTGTTAGTGTCCGCGGCGGGGGCACTGTGGGTATGTCTCTCGACCATTAAGGGGAGTGGACCCTTATATGGGAGGGAATACCGACCATGGTACTTAGGTGCGCGCTAGGCATGCTTATGTGTTGCATTTAGGGTAGATAGACATCCTAGGTCATAACATTTCATCTCATCATCCATCATTCATCTTATTTGCAGTGGTTGAAGCACCGGTATGGGACGGTGTGATGTTTACTTATTTGCACTGTTTAATTTTTATGTTATGCCTAACAAATGTCTAAAAACGGAATATATCTCCACCTATATGTATAAATATACTTCTAGGGAATCAAGTTAATTCTTGTTTCCCCTTATGCCGATTCTTCTATTCTTGCTCAGTACCTTGTACTGACCCTTGCTATGTTTTTTTATGTATAGATATTCCCGGGGAGGACGCAGAGCCTGAGCACGATGTGGGGTTTGGGGATGAGTGATCTACCTAGGGATGCATTAGCATGTTGTGGACTTATGTGCTTGTCTTGAATAATATGCTATGACTCTATTACCTTGTCTCGTACTGCTTGTGGTACCGATCGGTACATTACGTTCTGTCTTGTGTGTTACTTAATATCTCTGACAGGTTGAGATGAGACTGATATGTCGACTGTTATGTCGCATGAATAAGGCTTGTAAGCCGGACGTCTGTTATAATGTGAGGTTTCCTTTCTGGATTTGTATTATGATTCATTGGCTTCCTGTTACTTGGCTACGTGTTATTGATCTTAAATTGATTGGCCAACAGTTTAAGAGAGGTAACACGGCAGTGACGTCACAGAAATTTGGTTTTAAATTTTTGGGGCGTTACATTTTGGTATCAGAGCCATGTCTGCTCGTATGTGCTTAGAATTCTAACACAAGCATGTGGTGAGATGTGTGGGGGAAAGCATATAGTGTAGGAATTGCATCTAACTCTGCTTATATTCTTGTAGATTGCATTGTTTTTGGTTATCTGCGTGCCCTATAGGGGTGGATTGTGGTTTGTGAATCAAACCAGGATCAATCCTTGGGGATATTCCGGGAATTCTATACTTAATAATTGCTGTTCGGTAAAGAATTATTCTTATTTACCGAGTGTTACTGAATATCTCGTTACGTTACGAATATAGGATGCCGCCGCGCAGGGATGGAAGGCCCAGGAGGAGGGGAAGGCCTCGTAGGAATCCGGGGCCAGCTTTTGGGGGGTCATGGACAGTACCATGAGAATGGTGGATTTGGCAATGATCACGTGGAAGATGTTCCAATTGAAGAACCTGTAGAGGTGGAGGATGACTGGAACTATGAGGACGAACCAGTGCCTCCACCACCGCCGCCACCTGTACAGATGCCCATTGACCCTCAGTTTATGCAATATATGTTTAGTGCTATGTATGGGATGTATCAGGGGCAGGCGAATCAACCTGCACAACCACCACCCAGACCCGTGGATTACGTGCATCTAGCAAGGCATTATCAACCGCCGGTCTTTAGTGGAAGAGTAGACCCGGTTGCTCTGACTGTTTGGATTTATCATATGGAGGAGATCTTCGAGAATATAGACTGCCCAGAGAATTGGAAGGTCAGGGTGGGACAGCAATATCTTACTGGACCAGCTCTCCATTGGTGGAGGTCGCGTAAGAGTGAGCTTATGGCGAGACCCAACTTCTCATGGGAAGTTTTCTGTCATGCTTTGAGATCCCACTTTTTCACTACACAGATGATGAATGTTAAAAAGAGGGAATTTCTCAACCTAGAGCAAGCAGGAAATATGACAGTGTCTGAGTACTATGGTCGTTTTGTGGAACTCATGTCATACGTACCAATGCTAGTTGCTAATGAGGAAGATAAGGTTTCGAGGTTTGTGGATGGATTGAAGGCTGAGATCCGGACTGGGTTTAGCAACCAACACGCCTGCTTAGCTTCAGCATATGATCAGGCTTTATTCATTGAGAGAGCTCGCGCTGATGTGCAGCGTGTGTGGGCCGCTCGTCGCAGGGATCCAGTGGGGCCGAGAAGACCCCAGCATAGACAGACGAGGCCGAGAAACGGTGGAGAGACCTCTAGACCTCAGACTTATGCACAGCTACCGTATAGAAGCGGACCCCACTGCTGGAAGTGCGGGCAGCAAGGACATTTGAGGCCACAGTGCCCACAGTTGGTGGGTCGAGTAGGAGGATCTACTTCAGATGCTTCTGGTGGGAATGCGTCGCGTGGACGAGGTGCAGACAGAGGTCGTGGACCACAGGGGGACCGTGGGGGCCGCCTCAATGTGATTGAGCGGGTTGAGCTAGATGGACGAGATGATGTCATGACTGGTAAGTTGCCCATTGTTCAATTTCAATCTTGATCGACTTAACCATCTGTAACAAGTGCCCCAGGTAGTGCCTTATGTTATTAAATGCGTAGGTACTATACTAGTTGATAATGTGCCTGCTTATGCCTTATATGATTCTGGTGCATCATGCTCGTTTATATCATCGGAATTCGTAACTAATAATGATATGGGACCACTGGAGGCTTATCAACTCCCTGTACGCTACCTTCGGGAGACCTCATACGGAGCCAGTGGATTAAACCCGATGCACAGATAATCATCAAAGAGTGAGAGTTCAGAGCGAATCTAGTGGTGCTAGATTTGGCCGATTTTGACGTGATTTTGGGAATGGATTGGCTGTCTAAGTACCAAGCCAGATTAGACTGCGGGATACCAAGGATTTCCTTTACCAAAGAAGAAGGTGACAGAGGCTCCGGCCTTAGTGTTACCTGATGAATCGGGGGAATATGAGGTATACACAGATGCATCTTATTGAGGACTTGGGTGTGTGCTTATACAGTATGGTAAGGTGATTGCGTATGCATCTAGGCAATTAAAGCCTCACGAGCTGAATTACCCGACTCACGACCTGGAGATGGCAGCGGTCGTGCATGCATTAAAAATTTGGAGGCATTATCTTTACGGCGCCAAGTGTCAAATCTACTCGGATCATAAGAACCTTAAATGCCTCTACACTGCAGATAAGATGAGCGGTAGGCAAAGAAGGTGGTTAGAGTTTTGCAGGACTACGACACGAGTATTCAGTACATAGAAGGGAAAGCCAACCGGGTGGCGGATGCACTAAGTAGGAAAGGACATGTACTGAATTCAATTACTCTCCCTTGGAAGTTAAGACAAGAGTTGGACAAGGAAGGTATTGTGGTTGTTCCTTACGACACGATAGCAAGGTTGGATGCTATGACGGTGGTGCCATCATTACTCGAGGAACTCAGACAAAGTCAAGCTGTAAGTCAAGAGATGATGCATTTGAAAGCTCAGATTCGCAAGGGTAAAGCGGAAGGCTTTGTGATTGATAGCAAGGATATGATCAAGTTTGGGGACCGTTGGTGTGTGCCTTCGAAGGATCAGGCGCTGTAAGGAAAAATTATGGAAGAGGCACATTGCACACCTTACTCCGTACATCCGGGAGCAGTAAAGATGTACAAGGATTTGAGGCAAAACTATTGGTGGAAAGGCATGAAGAAGGAAGTGGCAGAATTTGTGTCTAGGTGTTCCACTTGCCAGAAGGTGAAAGCCGAGCATATGAGACCTTCAGGCTTATTACAACCTTTGGATGTTCCTACTTGGAAATGGGAGTCCATTGCTATGGACTTTGTCACCGGGCTACCCAGGACACGGAGCAGTTTTGATACTATTTGGGTAGTTGTGGACCGACTAACCAAGAGTGTTGTGTTTATACCAATGAGATTGAACTGGAGCATGCAACAGTTAACTGGCGCTTACATCCAACATGTGGTTAGACGTTTTGGTATTCCTCGAGAAATCATTTCCGACAGAGATTCCAGATTCCTGTCAAGGTTCTGGAAGGAATTGCAGACAGCCTTTGGGACACAGATTAGTATGAGTACTGCGTGGCACCCTCAGACTGATGGACAGACCGAAAGGACCATTAGAACCTTGGAGGATATGTTGAGGGCGTGTGTGATGGATTTTCAAGGATCGTGGGAGGAACATCTACATTTGGTGGAGTTCTCCTACAACAATAGCTATCATGCGAGTATTCGTATGGCGCCTTTCGAGGCCTTATACGGAAGAAAGTGCAGGACACCCTTGTGTTGGAGTGACCCTTCAGAACGAGTGGTGATGGATCCTGAACTCATTGAACAGACCCCTGAAGTGGTACGGGTGATCAGAGACAGAATGAAGGAAGCTCAGGATCGTCAAAAGAGTTATGCTGATTTGTCCAGGAGAGACATTGAATTCGAGGTTGGAGATTGGGTACTTTTGAGAGTGTCACCCATGAAGGGCGTGAGACGATTTGGGAAGAAGGGGAAACTGAGTCCCAGATTTATAGGCCCCTATGAGATCACTAAGAAGATTGGGAAGGTCGCTTACCGGTTAGAATTGCCAACTGAGGTGGGAAAGGTGCACAACGTTTTCCACGTCTCTCAGTTGAGAAAGTTTATCTCAGACCTAACAAGATTATACAACCGGAGGAGGAGGAGTTGGATGACAACCTAGAATACGAAGAATACCCCGTGGCGATTCTCGACACTAAAGAAAAGGTACTTCGCAAGAAGGCGATCAAAATGGTGAAAGTACTTTGGTCGAGACATGGCGTAGAGGATGCCACTTGGGAGACAGAGGAAAGCATGGCTGGGCGTTATCCTGAATTGGATTTGACTCCAATTCAGTGAAGTAATGACCTTAATCCATACTTTTTCATTCGAGGACGAATGATCCTAAGGGGGAGAGATTTAATTAACTCATAATTAATTAATTTAATTATGGTTAATTAACAAAAGATTTAGTATGTGGATTATTTTGTAGGGAATGAAGATTTAAGTGGGGGAAATAAGTGAGTTCAACTCACTTGATAATAAGAGTCAAGTGCTCAAATGGTGCAATGTGGTCAAGACAAGTGGTGTAACCCTTTTAACCCACATTCCGACCCGACCCGAGACCCATGACCCGACCCGGATCCATTTTGACTCTTCAAAAATCAGATTTTGGGTGTTGGAAACCCATTTCTTCACCCTCATCTTCTCTTTCCCGTCACCCCTCTTGAAGGAGCTAGGGTTCATGCCCAAATTCTTCCAATCCTCAAGTTCTTGCTAAAATCACTTAGGAAATCCATCCTACAACTTGAGGTAAGTGTTTTTCATAGTTAATTACATGTTTTGGTGGAGTTGGAAGTGTTTTTGGTGGGTGTTCTTGTTAGTGACGAAAATTGGGGATCTTTGCCAATTCTTGTAGTTGAAGCTTGGATTCTTGTTTGGAAGCTGAATTAGTGTTGGAGGAAGCTAAGGTTAGTACTTGAGACCATTTTGGTGTTGATGATTTCAGTTTTTGAGCTTCAATTGGTGTCATGATGAAGAAATCATGTCCTTGGATGAATTTTGATGTTTGGAGCTTGATTCTTGCAATATAGGCTTGGAATTGTTGATTGGAAGCTTGCAGGTTGAGAAGAGGAGCTTGGAGACTCATCTACATATCAGGCAAGGGTAGAGATAGGCCTAAATGGGGGCATAATCGGTGGAATGGCCGGAAACCACCATTTCCATCGTTTCTGGTGTGTCGGCGCGCACTTGGCGCGCCCTTTAGCCAAACAGCGCGCGAGCAGCGCGCGATTGAACGTCACGACGTCCGAGTCCCGCGCGGGGTTGGCGCGGTTTTCATGAGAAAACCGCGCGGGGTGCGCGCCGCCCCTTCTGCCCGCGCGATTCGTCCGCTCGTTTTTCCGACTCTTCGTCCTTCGTGTTTCCTTAGTTCTTCTTATGCTTCTAGCATGCCATAACCATCATTATGCTCACAATCTTTGAACTTAGTTGTGATTAGCGGTGATCTACTATGCCTTAGTTAAGATCGAGACTTGTTTCGCTTCTATGACGATATGTGTTGATGCCGATATGTGGGACTTGGCACACCCCGGAATATTTTAAAACTACTATTTTAAAGAGCCCGGATTATTTTTTTTTAAAGTTATCATTTATAAACTAGTAGTATATTTCAAAGAGCCCAGACTATTTTAAAGCTATTTATTTTAAAGAAAATACTTCACTCAAGATGAGTGATTGAATTGAATGTGAATAATTGTGATGATATATTGAGACTGAAAAGGATTTATATCCTAGTCTGATTTTGGCTGGAAAGGGCTCATGACCCTTTGCCTGACCCGCTTGCCGTAAGCCACAATCTCAGCTGTTAGTGTCCGCGGCGGGGGCACTGTGGGTATGTCTCTCGACCATTAAGGGGAGTGGACCCTTATATGGGAGGGAATACCGACCATGGTACTTAGGTGCGCGCTAGGCATGCT
Source organism: Hygrophila difformis (assembly GCA_030278955.1). Classification (NCBI taxonomy): domain Eukaryota; kingdom Viridiplantae; phylum Streptophyta; class Magnoliopsida; order Lamiales; family Acanthaceae; genus Hygrophila; species Hygrophila difformis. Next base: position 55,408,082 of record JAOANR010000009.1, read on the forward strand.
TATGTGTTGCATTTAGGGTAGATAGACATCCTAGGTCATAACATTTCATCTCATCATCCATCATTCATCTTATTTGCAGTGGTTGAAGCACCGGTATGGGACGGTGTGATGTTTACTTATTTGCACTGTTTAATTTTTATGTTATGCCTAACAAATGTCTAAAAACGGAATATATCTCCACCTATATGTATAAATATACTTCTAGGGAATCAAGTTAATTCTTGTTTCCCCTTATGCCGATTCTTCTATTCTTGCTCAGTACCTTGTACTGACCCTTGCTATGTTTTTTTATGTATAGATATTCCCGGGGAGGACGCAGAGCCTGAGCACGATGTGGGGTTTGGGGATGAGTGATCTACCTAGGGATGCATTAGCATGTTGTGGACTTATGTGCTTGTCTTGAATAATATGCTATGACTCTATTACCTTGTCTCGTACTGCTTGTGGTACCGATCGGTACATTACGTTCTGTCTTGTGTGTTACTTAATATCTCTGACAGGTTGAGATGAGACTGATATGTCGACTGTTATGTCGCATGAATAAGGCTTGTAAGCCGGACGTCTGTTATAATGTGAGGTTTCCTTTCTGGATTTGTATTATGATTCATTGGCTTCCTGTTACTTGGCTACGTGTTATTGATCTTAAATTGATTGGCCAACAGTTTAAGAGAGGTAACACGGCAGTGACGTCACAGAAATTTGGTTTTAAATTTTTGGGGCGTTACATTTTGGTATCAGAGCCATGTCTGCTCGTATGTGCTTAGAATTCTAACACAAGCATGTGGTGAGATGTGTGGGGGAAAGCATATAGTGTAGGAATTGCATCTAACTCTGCTTATATTCTTGTAGATTGCATTGTTTTTGGTTATCTGCGTGCCCTATAGGGGTGGATTGTGGTTTGTGAATCAAACCAGGATCAATCCTTGGGGATATTCCGGGAATTCTATACTTAATAATTGTTGTTCGGTAAAGAATTATTCTTATTTACCGAGTGTTACTGAATATCTCGTTACGTTACGAATATAGGATGCCGCCGCGCAGGGATGGAAGGCCCAGGAGGAGGGGAAGGCCTCGTAGGAATCCGGGGCCAGCTTTTGGGGGTCATGGACAGTACCATGAGAATGGTGGATTTGGCAATGATCACGTGGAAGATGTTCCAATTGAGGAACCTGTAGAGGTGGAGGATGACTGGAACTATGAGGACGAACCAGTGCCTCCACCACCGCCGCCGCCTGTACAGATGCCCATTGACCCTCAGTTTATGCAATATATGTTTAGTGCTATGTATGGGATGTATCAGGGGCAGGCGAATCAACCTGCACAACCACCACCCAGACCCGTGGATTACGTGCATCTAGCAAGGCATTATCAACCGCCGGTCTTTAGTGGAAGAGTAGACCCGGTTGCTCTGACTGTTTGGATTTATCATATGGAGGAGATCTTCGAGAATATAGACTGCCCAGAGAATTGGAAGGTCAGGGTGGGACAGCAATATCTTACTGGACCAGCTCTCCATTGGTGGAGGTCGCGTAAGAGTGAGCTTATGGCGAGACCCAACTTCTCATGGGAAGTTTTCTGTCATGCTTTGAGATCCCACTTTTTCACTACACAGATGATGAATGTTAAAAAGAGGGAATTTCTCAACCTAGAGCAAGCAGGAAATATGACAGTGTCTGAGTACTATGGTCGTTTTGTGGAACTCATGTCATACGTACCAATGCTAGTTGCTAATGAGGAAGATAAGATTTCGAGGTTTGTGGATGGATTGAAGGCTGAGATCCGGACTGGGTTTAGCAACCAACACGCCTGCTTAGCTTCAGCATATGATCAGGCTTTATTCATTGAGAGAGCTCGCGCTGATGTGCAGCGTGTGTGGGCCGCTCGTCGCAGGGATCCAGTGGGGCCGAGAAGACCCCAGCATAGACAGACGAGGCCGAGAAACGGTGGAGAGACCTCTAGACCTCAGACTTATGCACAGCTACCGTATAGAAGCGGACCCCACTGCTGGAAGTGCGGGCAGCAAGGACATTTGAGGCCACAGTGCCCACAGTTGGTGGGTCGAGTAGGAGGATCTACTTCAGATGCTTCTGGTGGGAATACGTCGCGTGGACGAGGTGCAGACAGAGGTCGTGGACCACAGGGGGACCGTGGGGGCCGCCTCAATGTGATTGAGCGGGCTGAGCTAGATGGACGAGATGATGTCATGACTGGTAAGTTGCCCATTGTTCAATTTCAATCTTGATCGACTTAACCATCTGTAACAAGTGCCCCAGGTAGTGCCTTATGTTATTAAATGCGTAGGTACTATACTAGTTGATAATGTGCCTGCTTATGCCTTATATGATTCTGGTGCATCATGCTCGTTTATATCATCGGAATTCGTAACTAATAATGATATGGGACCACTGGAGGCTTATCAACTCCCTGTACGCTACCTTCGGGAGACCTCATACGGAGCCAGTGGATTAAACCCGATGCACAGATAATCATCAAAGAGTGAGAGTTCAGAGCGAATCTAGTGGTGCTAGATTTGGCCGATTTTGACGTGATTTTGGGAATGGATTGGCTGTCTAAGTACCAAGCCAGATTAGACTGCGGGATACCAAGGATTTCCTTTACCAAAGAAGAAGGTGACAGAGGCTCCGGCCTTAGTGTTACCTGATGAATCGGGGGAATATGAGGTATACACAGATGCATCTTATCGAGGATTTGGGTGTGTGCTTATACAGTATGGTAAGGTGATTGCGTATGCATCTAGGCAATTAAAGCCTCACGAGCTGAATTACCCGACTCACGACCTGGAGATGGCAGCGGTCGTGCATGCATTAAAAATTTGGAGGCATTATCTTTACGGCGCCAAGTGTCAAATCTACTCGGATCATAAGAACCTTAAATGCCTCTACACTGCAGATAAGATGAGCGGTAGGCAAAGAAGGTGGTTAGAGTTTTGCAGGACTACGACACGAGTATTCAGTACATAGAAGGGAAAGCCAACCGGGTGGCGGATGCACTAAGTAGGAAAGGACATGTACTGAATTCAATTACTCTCCCTTGGAAGTTAAGACAAGAGTTGGACAAGGAAGGTATTGTGGTTGTTCCTTACGACACGATAGCAAGGTTGGATGCTATGACGGTGGTGCCATCATTACTCGAGGAACTCAGACAAAGTCAAGCTGTAAGTCAAGAGATGATGCATTTGAAAGCTCAGATTCGCAAGGGTAAAGCGGAAGGCTTTGTGATTGATAGCAAGGATATGATCAAGTTTGGGGACCGTTGGTGTGTGCCTCCGAAGGATCAGGCGCTGTAAGGAAAAATTATGGAAGAGGCACATTGCACACCTTACTCCGTACATCCGGGAGCAGTAAAGATGTACAAGGATTTGAGGCAAAACTATTGGTGGAAAGGCATGAAGAAGGAAGTGGCAGAATTTGTGTCTAGGTGTTCCACTTGCCAGAAGGTGAAAGCCGAGCATATGAGACCTTCAGGCTTATTACAACCTTTGGATGTTCCTACTTGGAAATGGGAGTCCATTGCTATGGACTTTGTCACCGGGCTACCCAGGACACGGAGCAGTTTTGATACTATTTGGGTAGTTGTGGACCGACTAACCAAGAGTGCTGTGTTTATACCAATGAGATTGAACTGGAGCATGCAACAGTTAACTGGCGCTTACATCCAACATGTGGTTAGACGTTTTGGTATTCCTCGAGAAATCATTTCCGACAGAGATTCCAGATTCCTGTCAAGGTTCTGGAAGGAATTGCAGACAGCCTTTGGGACACAGATTAGTATGAGTACTGCGTGGCACCCTCAGACTGATGGACAGACCGAAAGGACCATTAGAACCTTGGAGGATATGTTGAGGGCGTGTGTGATGGATTTTCAAGGATCGTGGGAGGAACATCTACATTTGGTGGAGTTCTCCTAAAACAATAGCTATCATGCGAGTATTCGTATGGCGCCTTTCGAGGCCTTATACGGAAGAAAGTGCAGGACACCCTTGTGTTGGAGTGACCCTTCAGAACGAGTGGTGATGGATCCTGAACTCATTGAACAGACCCCTGAAGTGGTACGGGTGATCAGAGACAGAATGAAGGAAGCTCAGGATCGTCAAAAGAGTTATGCTGATTTGTCCAGGAGAGACATTGAATTCGAGGTTGGAGATTGGGTACTTTTGAGAGTGTCACCCATGAAGGGCGTGAGACGATTTGGGAAGAAGGGGAAACTGAGTCCCAGATTTATAGGCCCCTATGAGATCACTAAGAAGATTGGGAAGGTCGCTTACCGGTTAGAATTGCCAACTGAGGTGGGAAAGGTGCACAACGTTTTCCACGTCTCTCAGTTGAGAAAGTTTATCTCAGACCTAACAAGATTATACAACCGGAGGAGGAGGAGTTGGATGACAACCTAGAATACGAAGAATACCCCGTGGCGATTCTCGACACTAAAGAAAAGGTACTTCGCAAGAAGGCGATCAAAATGGTGAAAGTACTTTGGTCGAGACATGGCGTAGAGGATGCCACTTGGGAGACAGAGGAAAGCATGGCTGGGCGTTATCCTGAATTGGATTTGACTCCAATTCAGTGAAGTAATGACCTTAATCCATACTTTTTCATTCGAGGACGAATGATCCTAAGGGGGAGAGATTGTAACACCCCGATTTAATTAACTCATAATTAATTAATTTAATTATGGTTAATTAACAAAAGATTTAGTATGTGGATTATTTTGTAGGGAATGAAGATTTAAGTGGGGGAAATAAGTGAGTTCAACTCACTTGATAATAAGAGTCAAGTGCTCAAATGGTGCAATGTGGTCAAGACAAGTGGTGTAACCCTTTTAACCCACATTCCGACCCGACCCGAGACCCATGACCCGACCCGGATCCATTTTGACTCTTCAAAAATCAGATTTTGGGTGTTGGAAACCCATTTCTTCACCCTCATCTTCTCTTTCCCGTCACCCCTCTTGAAGGAGCTAGGGTTCATGCCCAAATTCTTCCAATCCTCAAGTTCTTGCTAAAATCACTTAGGAAATCCATCCTACAACTTGAGGTAAGTGTTTTTCATAGTTAATTACATGTTTTGGTGGAGTTGGAAGTGTTTTTGGTGGGTGTTCTTGTTAGTGACGAAAATTGGGGATCTTTGCCAATTCTTGTAGTTGAAGCTTGGATTCTTGTTTGGAAGCTGAATTAGTGTTGGAGGAAGCTAAGGTTAGTACTTGAGACCATTTTGGTGTTGATGATTTCAGTTTTTGAGCTTCAATTGGTGTCATGATGAAGAAATCATGTCCTTGGATGAATTTTGATGTTTGGAGCTTGATTCTTGCAATATAGGCTTGGAATTGTTGATTGGAAGCTTGCAGGTTGAGAAGAGGAGCTTGGAGACTCATCTACATATCAGGCAAGGGTAGAGATAGGCCTAAATGGGGGCATAATCGGTGGAATGGCCGGAAACCACCATTTCCATCGTTTCTGGTGTGTCGGCGCGCACTTGGCGCGCCCTTTAGCCAAACAGCGCGCGAGCAGCGCGCGATTGAACGTCACGACGTCCGAGTCCCGCGCGGGGTTGGCGCGGTTTTCATGAGAAAACCACGCGGGGTGCGCGCCGCCCCTTCTGCCCGCGCGATTCGTCCGCTCGTTTTTCCGACTCTTCGTCCTTCGTGTTTCCTTAGTTCTTCTTATGCTTCTAGCATGCCATAACCATCATTATGCTCACAATCTTTGAACTTAGTTGTGATTAGCGGTGATCTACTATGCCTTAGTTAAGATCGAGACTTGTTTCGCTTCTATGACGATATGTGTTGATGCCGATATGTGGGACTTGGCACACCCCGGAATATTTTAAAACTACTATTTTAAAGAGCCCGGATTATTTTTTTTTAAAGTTATCATTTATAAACTAGTAGTATATTTCAAAGAGCCCAGACTATTTTAAAGCTATTTATTTTAAAGAAAATACTTCACTCAAGATGAGTGATTGAATTGAATGTGAATAATTGTGATGATATATTGAGACTGAAAAGGATTTATATCCTAGTCTGATTTTGGCTGGAAAGGGCTCATGACCCTTTGCCTGACCCGCTTGCCGTAAGCCACAATCTCAGCTGTTAGTGTCCGCGGCGGGGGCACTGTGGGTATGTCTCTCGACCATTAAGGGGAGTGGACCCTTATATGGGAGGGAATACCGACCATGGTACTTAGGTGCGCGCTAGGCATGCTTATGTGTTGCATTTAGGGTAGATAGACATCCTAGGTCATAACATTTCATCTCATCATCCATCATTCATCTTATTTGCAGTGGTTGAAGCACCGGTATGGGACGGTGTGATATTTACTTATTTGCACTGTTTAATTTTTATGTTATGCCTAACAAATGTCTAAAAACGGAATATATCTCCACCTATATGTATAAATATACTTCTAGGGAATCAAGTTAATTCTTGTTTCCCCTTATGCCGATTCTTCTATTCTTGCTCAGTACCTTGTACTGACCCTTGCTATGTTTTTTTATGTATAGATATTCCCGGGGAGGACGCAGAGCCTGAGCACGATGTGGGGTTTGGGGATGAGTGATCTACCTAGGGATGCATTAGCATGTTGTGGACTTATGTGCTTGTCTTGAATAATATGCTATGACTCTATTACCTTGTCTCGTACTGCTTGTGGTACCGATCGGTACATTACGTTCTGTCTTGTGTGTTACTTAATATCTCTGACAGGTTGAGATGAGACTGATATGTCGACTGTTATGTCGCATGAATAAGGCTTGTAAGCCGGACGTCTGTTATAATGTGAGGTTTCCTTTCTGGATTTGTATTATGATTCATTGGCTTCCTGTTACTTGGCTACGTGTTATTGATCTTAAATTGATTGGCCAACAGTTTAAGAGAGGTAACACGGCAGTGACGTCACAGAAATTTGGTTTTAAATTTTTGGGGCGTTACAGAGTGGGTCCGTAGCTATCTTTAAAAAACAGATGAAGTATTTTATGTATAATATATATACTTAAATATATGAAACTAATGGAGAAATTATATTAAACCAACTTCTTGTGGCTTGTCCCGTAAAAACCTAACAGATCGATAAAAATAAATAATAAAATTATATTTTATTTAATTTGAAATTTTATTTAAAATTAAATAAATTTAAAAAAGGATTAAGCATGATATGAAAATTTTCATTTACAATTTACTGAAAATTTCACTGTAAACAACGTTTCTTGTAGTATCTTGAATTAATCCATCTTAACTAAATTCTTGTGGTTAAATCATACGGGCTCGCTTTTCCAAAAAAAATTATACGGGCTCACAATCATTCTACCAATCAAGAATTTTGATGGATAATTCTATCAAGAATTTTCTATTTTAATGGTTTCCCAAAATTATTTAGCCTTAATTATATGGTTCCGCATCTTGTTATGCTTCCATTGCATAATTTACTTGATGGATCTATATTTCTAAGAAGCAAGACTATGAAGCCCTCCTTCAACTTTATTTCATGATTCGGTAATTTTGAAAGCTTGATCATACTTTGATATTCCGGTGAAAATATTTTATCGTCATTATATATACTTTCATCATCTTATCAAATAATGTTAGAACGGAGATATATCTTTTCATTTCAAACATATGTTCCATGATATAATCATTGATCGTATCAATATCTCATTTGTAGGGGCTAATCTAACAACATCTTTAAATATGTCTGGATTTGAAGGGGTACAACTTATTTTTGTACATATAATCTCAACAATTGTCAACCCTTAGAGTTTATAAGAAAATCATCTTGAAATGTCACACCTGATTGTACATCTCCAGATCAATACCAGTTTTACCAATTATCATCACCTGCATGAAATATTCATTTTGCAATTTTTTTGGCATATATGAATTTCATTGTAGACAACATTTCTTATTGTATCTCGAGTTAATCCATCTTAATTGCATATTAATGCTTTGAGTCCCCTCTAAAAACCGGTTATGGAATATAGAGTCCAACATTTTTTAAAGATTGACAATGACTTCTATTTATAGTTATAGCAAAACAACATGCGAGTGAGAATTTTCACATCTGAAATCGAATGAAAATTTTGGTTAAATCAGATGGGCTCATAATCATTATACCAATCAAGAATTTTGATCCCAAATAATGAGCTTTGTTTTAATTAGAAGAGAGGTCAAATCAATTTTTGGGATAACTTTTTTTAAGTAGAATTCTCATCACAATCTAGTGAAATACCAAATTTAAAATGTGTAGTCGTACCTCTTAAGAAGTAGTGATGTTATTATATTGGATGCTACAAGCAATATAATATCACGACTCCATGAAGGGCAGAACATAATGGTTTCCAGATAAATGTATTGCCAGTTTCACCATGTAAAGAAAAAAAGAATCCACCCTCACCACTATCAATTGCAGACATTATCTTATTATAAAATATTTTTTGCTTATCAATCAATAAAGGTAATAACTTAGTATGATCTGTCATTTTTTTCTTGTTTTTTTAGTGGGGAAAATTTCTAGTATAAACAGGAATACCAAATCGTTTAAAAAAATTGCAAAAAATTATCGTACAATAATAATAATTATAATTCAAAAGCTTAATTAACAAAAAAAAAAGAAAAAGGTAAAAAATACAGAAAATCACATATTTATAAAACAGAGAATCACATTTTTTTCTTGTTATAATATGACTCTTCTAGTATTAATAGATTCTTTGTTTCAGACGTTAAAACTTCATCTGGTACCGGTATTTCAGATAAAAGTTTCAAACTTATAGAATCTCCTGCAATTAGCTTTCCAACTTTTAACAAAGTTAAATTTTTTATTTGTTCTTCTGTCAATTGCAAATATGCTAAAACATAGATTAATGAATTCTTCCTTAAAAAGTAGATTAAATAAATTTGATTTTACTTCTTTATTTAATAGTGGATATATTCGCACTCCAATAACTCTTTAAACACCCAATTATTTTATTTATAATATTTTTACGGAAATAGTTAATTTAGGGTAAAATAATTATTCACATAATATGAATTTTCACAATTTCCTTAATAATTATAAATATTTTGTATAATATTTAATATAATTAAATATAAATAAGTTTCATATTACTACCTCCGTATTTAAATATTGTTGACATTTGTAAATGTGCTATTATTCACACACAAACTTTCACTTAAAGTTTTATTATAGTTATGAAAGTTAAAATATAGCCAATTGAGATCTTGTTAGATTCGTCTCGTCGTGTAGTTTTTAAATATCGAACTTTTAGAAGTTTTACTTGCACTAAACTTGAGTTATTCAAGATTTAAAATGTACATTGAACTGTGTGAAAATTGGGTACGTAAAAAATATTTGAATATAGAAGAAGTATTTATATACAATTAGAATGATATAAGTACATACTAATTAATGAGCTTTGTTTTAATTAGAAGAGAGGTTAAATCAATTTTTGGGATAATTTTTTGTAAGTAGAATTCTCATCACAATCTAGTGAAATACCAAATCTAAAATGTGCAGCCGTACCTCTTAAGAAGTAGTGATTTTATTACATTGGATGCTACAAGCAATATAATATCACGACTCCATGAAGGGCAGAACATAATGGTTTCCAGATAAATGTATTGCCAGTTTCACCATGTAAAGAAAAAAAGAATCCACCCTCACCACTATCAATTGCAGATATTATCTTATTATAAAATATTCTTTGCTCATCAATCAATAAAGGTAATAGCTAGTATGATCTGTCATTTTTTTTTCTTGTTTTTTTAGTGGGGAAAATTTCTAGTATAAACAGGAATACCAAATCGTTTAAAAAAATTGCAAAAAATTATCGTACAATAATAATAATTATAATTCAAAAGCTTAATTAACAAAAAAAAAGGTAAAAAATACAGAAAATCACATATTTATAAAACAAAGAATCACATTTTTTTCTTGTTATAATATGACTCTTCTAGTATTAATAGATTCTTTGTTTCAGACGTTAAAACTTCATCCGGTACCGGCATTTCAGATAAAAGTTTCAAACTTATAGAATCTCCTGCAATTAGCTTTCCAATTTTTAACAAAGTTAGATTTTTTATTTGTTCTTCTGTCAATTGCAAATATGCTAAAACATAGATTAATGAATTCTTCCTTAAAAAGTAGATTAAATAAATTTGATTTTACTTCTTTATTTAATAACGGATATATTCGCACTCCAATAACTCTTTAAACACCCAATTATTTTATGTATAATATTTTTACGGAAATAGTTAATTTAGTGTAAACTAATTATTCACATAATATGAATTTCCAAAATTTCCTTAATAATTATAAATATTTTGTATAATATTTAATATAATAAAATATAAATAAGTTTCATATTATTACCTCCGTATTTAAACATTGTTGACATTTGTAAATGTGTTATTATTCACACACAAACTTTCACTTAAAGTTTTATTATAGTTATGAAAGTTAAAATATAACCAATTGAGATCTTGTTAGATTCGTCTCGTCGTGTAGTTTTTAAATATCGAACTTTTAGAAGTTTTACTTGCACTGAACTTGAGTTATTCAGAATTTAAAATGTACATTGAACTGTGTGAAAATTGGGTACGTAAAAAATATTTGAATATAGAAGAAATATTTATATACAATTAGAATGATATAAGTACATACTAATTATATATTATAAATTTAAAATTTAAAATCTTTCAAATCTTTTTAAATTTTAAATTTCAAATCTTAGTGAACAATATTGTGGAATTCCGTATAATTTAAAAATTCCAAATATTTCAAAAATTGAAAATATATAATGAATAAATAAATAAATGAGAAACTCTAAAATTAATAAATTAAAAAATGCAAAAATCTATAAAAATTGGAAATTTGAAATGGAGACACCACATTAAATATATGATAGATTGTTCACTAATGGTTTTATTAATATATAGATTTAGGATAGGAAACGTAATTCAAGAATGACCCGGAAAACCGAGCCCGAGAACGTAGGAGAATAGAAACCCGAACGAGAGGAGGAAAGACCCGACGGATCGCATGGCCCAGCCCAGCCGCAACCAAGCCGGAGACCGCGCGGTGGCCGCGCTGTCTGGAGGTATCCCGCGCCGAGGCCGCGTGGGACGGCAGTGTGCGATCAAGTTTCTTTTTCCGACGATTTCTTACCTTATTTTCGACCCCCGACATTGATAACTCAATCCCGGTCGAGGGAAAGAGTATATGGACGGATTGTGGAGTCTTGGGACTCATAATTTCGTCCAAGCAAACCCTAGCAGCCCCCTCTCCTCTCCATTCTCTCCAAACTTCTTCCAAAACCCGAAAACACAAGTTTTTTGCTTTCCGACCAAGGAGGCGTGAAGAACAAGGATTTGAGTATTTCAGGTTGTTAGTAAGTATTCTTTAAGTTTTCGTTCATCTTTTCGAACCCAAAAATTCGATCTAACCCTAGATTTTTCCTTTCGATTTCGATTCGTGGCCAAATTAGGAAGAATCGTGTTGAGGAGATCCGTTCGTGACGATCCGAAGATTCCGGACGACCCCGAGACTGTTTAGGACTCATACCAAGTAAGATAATGCCTTACGTATCAATATTGGTGGCTTAGAACAGTTCGAAACATTAGTTTTAAATCAAACACTAAAATCGGACATAAAAGATTAAATCTTTACGCGTTTTCTGAGATTGGCCAAAAAACCTTATTTCGAGAATCCGAAATGAAAAACTCCGAACTAGAGATTTGTTTCTAACATCTTAATCTAGATTGTGTCTAAATTTCATGTATTTTCATTAAGATTTGATACCCCAAACTGCGTCGAATATTTTCTGTGATGCATGAACTTTTCGAAATCATGACAGTTTACATGGTTGAAGTTGATGAGCTATTTTTATCACTTGTGGTCAAAACTAATCTTTGGTGTAAACATAAAAGTTGTAGATAATGTTCTTAAGATCATGCCTGTAAAATTTCGTGCATTTTCATTAACGTTTGGATAGTCAAAACTCAATACGAACATATTGTGTCTTTGAAGAAAAAGTTGACAGATTTCGAGTCCGAATATTTTTGTATTAATCTGATTTAATTCGTAATGATTTTGCATAAAATGTCACTAATAAAACTTGTTTATTTTGATGTCTTTTAAGTGCCTGTAAAATTTCATAAATTTTGGAGGTCGTTTGCTATGTCAAAAACTCTTTTGAAAATCAGTGCGCTGTGTTAGAAAAGTTGGCAGATTTTATGTCTTGCAAAGATTGTGAAATTTCATTTACTTCCTCACCTAATTTCGAAAAACTTAAACATGAAAGTTGTTCGTTAGCGTGTTTTTGAGTTACTATAAAAATTTCAAGTTGATTTCCTTTGAAATGAAGTTTTAAACAGAGATGGTGTAAACCGTGGCAATGGCTTGGTTGAAATGTTGAAAAACTCGACTTTTGAGAAATACATGATTCGTGAGATATGTCTAAACAATAAAACATTTTTTTTAAAAAAATCCTGTTAATCTAGGCTGAGCTAGATCTTCACGTAAGTAGAGGGTGAGTGTTCTGCAAGGTGCCCCTCTATCTTGAAATTCGTCCCCGAGTGGACGAAATGTGATATTGTAACACCCCCATTTTCCCTAAAGATACAGCGGAAAAAAAGTGCGGGAACAATGGGTGCGGGGTGCTACCGCCACGTATTCCGAATTGCCCGAAATACGCTAAGGCTAAAATAACTATTACATATGAATGTATATTCTAACAAATGGAGCAAGACAAGAAGCAATGAAAAATAATGGTATGTTTGCAGCTTTTGAAAAATTAAGAACACTCTGAATAAGGGATTCGGCTAAAAGACCCAACATAACAATCCCAATCACCACAAGAGCTATGGCTTTCGTCCAGGCAAGAAATGACTTATCAACGAATTTCTCTTCTACCAACATATCTGTCTGTTCCCATTTTTCCTGCACGATTATTACATAAGCACTAGTAGGTCTGTGAGTTCAAGTTACTTGATAATCAGGCTCTTCTGTTGGTATTGGAGTATGAACTGAATTTGTTTGCAACCATTTCGGCAATCCAGTGATAAATTCACCCTCGCTTAACAAATGATCTCCACTTATTACATCAAGTGGGATGCTGCAACATATATATTTATCTTGAGGTATTGGCCCATACTTACATCTGATCAAAAAATCTTTAAAGTTCAGAGCGCGAAATAAAATCATCTTTATCATTGTCAATGTCTCTAAAAAGTAAAAACCTGACACATATAAAGTTAAGCAATTTATCACTTGTATTAGAATTCGTGGTTAGCAAAATAAATCACTTCTTGAACTGATTCAAAGTTTCAAAATTCATATCATTCTAGGGCATAAATTATATTGCTATCACAATTTTATTTGATCAATCCAAGAAATTATCTTAATCACACCAAAAATGATATGAAAGCAGTGGCGGATCCAGAGTCTTTCGATTGGTAGGTCAAATATTATGACAGAGAACTAACTTTAGGAAGATGTACAAATTACAATATTAAATTGAAATTTTGTTACATTTTTTTAGACTTTTGGAAACTTAGACTTTGAAAATACATAGATTTCACGTAGAGTTGGCAGACTTTGTATAGATTCCATATTGTAAAGAATCCGTAGAAACCTTTTTTTAAAAAAAAAAACTTGTATAATTATATTTTTTGAAGAGAATCCATTAAAATTGATGGACTCTAAGTAATTAGGTTGTTGGGTACCTAAAGATTTTTAAGACATTTTAAAATTTGTATTAAATACCTAAAGATTTTTAAGATCTTTTAAAATTTGTATTAAATACCTCAAGTTAGAAGACTTTTTAAAACCGGGATCGGTGGCACCATTAGAGACGAGGTAGGGAAAGTGATTTTTATTCTATCCGACTCCATTGGATTTGCGGATTCAACCAAAGCAGAACTTACGGCCATTAGTCGGGTTTGTCGGGCCATTATTCGTGACCAAGGATTCCCTTTGCCAAAATTACTCTTTGAATGTGACTCAGTGAATGTGGTGAGATGGATGAGTGATCCTAGTTCTGTGCCATGGAGATACATGAGCTTGTTGGGTCTGTTTTAGCGCTTTTGAGATGAGCGGGGGAAGTGAGGTTTCAACATATACTGAGGGAGAGGAACAGTTTGGCGGATCATTGGGCTAAAGCGGGTGCAGCCGGGGGCTACAGTATTGAGGAGTGGTATTGAGTAACAAGTCTGCTATGAATTTAAGTAAGTTTGCTGCTGCTGAAGTATATCCCTGCTGCTGCTGCTGAGGTTCATTACTGCTGCTGCTATTGAGGGCCGAGGTAGTACGATGCCATTGCCTTTTTATGAGACTAATGCTAATATGTTATGGTGACCGACTGGAGTGCTTTGATGTCTTTTGCTTGGCATTGCTTTACTTGTCTGGGATTTAGAAGTTGTCTCAGATCAGGACTCTTGTACATTGTCTTTTTTTTGGGCAATCTTGTCTGTGTTTATTGTTGTGGATAGGGCCTGATGTTCATTTACTTTTAAAGCCGAGCTATAGCTTGTTCTTGTGACTGTTGTACTTCATTTTCTATCGTTGAAATAAAACTGCATTTTCTCAAAAAAAAAATTACTTTTAAAAATTGAGGTTGAAAAAACTCAATTTTATGTGGCTAAGAAAAATGCTATAGCCTCTTTATTGAATATATCGCCATCATCCCCTGAAAAAAAAAAAAATATATATCGCCATCAAAGTTATGAACCCTTAAAATAGACATAATTTATAATAAAACAAACAACATGTTATTAAACTCCTACTCAAATTACACAAAACTTGTCCTAAAATTATCGCCTAATTTCTAATTATATAAAATATTAATACTAATATTTTTATTTTTATTTCTTTTGGTGTGGTGGGTGGGTCAATTGACCCACCTTGCTCTTAAATACATCCGTCCATATTAATGAAAGGCTAACACTTCTGCAGTGTAAATACAGACAGAAAGGTACAATTTGATATTTGGTTTTGATAAAATGGATCAAAACTATCCACATCATTTAAGTGAGCATACAGCATACTCAAAAAAGCATAAAGCGTTTGGAAATGTTTCACCATTTCATAGCAGGTATATAATTTTAAATTCAAATTCAGGATCAAATATACCCAATCCGGGCAACCGTAGCTCTGATACCATGTAGAGATTCAATGGATGTGAGGCTCACACCTAAAACCAATTGATGATAGGTAGAGTTGCTCTCAATCCATATAAGTTAGTATAGGGGAACCATTATAACCGATGTGGGATTACCCAACAAGAACGCACCAATGCATGGAAGCCTCAGAGGGCTTCTAGAATCTAAGGAATTATATTTTTCATCATTTCGTGTTGCTCCCTTTTCTTTTCAATCCAAGGTTGTCGAACCTGTTTAATTGTGGAGTTGAAAATGTGGACAAGGAAGTATAAGAAAAGCACAATGAATGAACATGTAAAAGCAAAAGTGAAGGTCCCTAATAGCCTGTCGTCAGAGAGAAATACAAACAACCAAAAGATAAAGTGCGTAAAGTAAAGAACACGGTGGTTGTTGACCCGGTTCGGACCTCCTGTCCTACATCCGGGGGATTCCAATCCAGGCTTAGACTCCACTAAATCAAGACTCAAGAACCTTACAAACTATTCTAGCAATCTCTGTACCTAGCTCGGTCTAGTAGTTAGAGGTCCCCCTCAACTACAGATCTCCCTCAGAATACAAATCTCCAAGAACAGTTCTAAGAACTCGAATCCACGTCTAACCTGTAATCTGAAATCCTATCTATCTTTCACTCATTCAAGATACTATCTTGAATTTACAAAATCCTCTCAATCAATCTCTCAAGATGAAATCTATCTAATCAATTCCAACTAATTGAGATAAGAACAGAATGATCACACAAAGATTCTCTCCAAGAACTCCTTGATCAATCTAAGTAATGAATATCAAAAGTATGTGTAAATGTAAAAGTTGCAGAGCGTATATTCTGTGTGTAGATCCACTCTGTCGGGCGAGCTGCAGGTAAATATATAGAGCGTCGTAAAATGGTTGCAGCAGCGACGGCAGTTAAACTCCGCAGTCAGTAATTTCTTGTTGTTAGCAGGTAGTGCAAACATCAAACCTGCATGAAAAGCAAACAAGTGTGCCAACAATCTCCCCCTCTTTTCATGAAGAGGCTGATACAGTCACACAAGTGTCTAAGATACAAACTGTATTAGCAAAAACAACAAGAAATTAAAAAACATATAAAAACATGATCAGATCAGTTTAAATGCATACAGACATAGCATAATATCAAACATAGCATCAGAGTTAGTATCCATAATATCCATCCGTCATAAGTCCAGTCCCAGCCAAGACAAAAACCATCACCAGAGTTAAGTTTGTTCCCACCAAAAATATCAAAGGAAAGAGTTTCGGAATATTAGAGATGTTACCACCACGCATCAACACAAACCGTCCAGAATGTTAGACACTTACTCCCCCTGAATGATCAGTCTTCTTCATGAGAAGAGTCATCAGAAGGGAAATTAGCCTGTCGCTCTTCAAAAGAATTAGGCAGCAGATGAATGATCCTCTGATTCTGTCGCTTAAAGTCAATGGCCCCATGACTCCACTCAGTCAACTTTTCATTCTGAGCAATAAGAATAGAGCGAATCTGCTGCACAAGAGCTTGTCCAGTCAGCGGTGGTCCTGCTTTGAAGTCATTGTGGAAGTCACGAATGGTAGTCGCAGGAGTGTGACTCTTGGTCTTCACCAGTTCCTCAGGAGCAGCCTTAATACCATGTGAGCTCAGGAAAAGTGTAATCAAAGATGGATATGGCAACAATGCCTTATCATCAATGTTTCCATTAGCATAGGTCACCATCCTTTTCAAGACGACAAAGCCATAGTTCATTAGTTCAAGATATTTATCAATGCAGAAAATAAGTTTACCCATGTGAGCACTAATCTGTGAAGCATTTGAAGTAGGCAATATGTTAGCGGCACACAGGCGGAACAAGCAATGATACTTAAGAAGATCGGACGAGCTCAGTTTGTTGCGACCAAAGGCAGTACTCTTTTGGTTTGAAATAGCATAAGCAACTTCAGAAACACGATCAGGCATGTAGTCAATAGGATCACCAAGTGTGTCGTTGGCAGGAAGCTGTAACATCCCAACAATAGAGGCAGACGTCAGATCTAAAAATCGACCACGGATATAGATCTTACCAAACCATGGAGAGTCAGAATCAAGGATCTCGGGCTGAAGGTTTGCATAAAATTCTCTCACTAGAGTGGGAGAATAAAATTTCAGTTTAGTAGCCCAGTGAAGCAGGTGATGACGCTCCAAGTACTTTGTAAACCCAATTTCCTTGTAAATGGCATGGTCGAAAACTTCCTCAGGAATAAAGTCTCGATTGACCAGATTTTTCCTCGTAAATGTCTTCATCTCCTTGGTGAAATAGGTATCGCTGTAGGCATCCTTGGCTTTCAGTTTTGGCACGGCTTCCTTCTTTTGTCGTTTACGAGATGTTTCACCAACAGACTGCTTCCTCTTCTTCGAGGTGCTGGAAGCAGGGGACTTGCCTTTCCTGACTGAACTTGTTCTGCGAATAGGAGGAGTTTGTTGAGCCTCGTCAGCAGTTTTCTCCGAGTCTTCATCATCACCAGCAGCATTATCCACAGGGATGTCACGCCTAAAATCATCATCGTCGTCGTCAAGAGGATCCATGGGGAAAGTTTCTTTTACAGTAGATGGAAGGGCTGGAATAGGTGGTGGAGGAAGCTCCGGCGGAAGTTCAGACGAAATAGGATTGGTTTCAACTACATTCTCAGTTTGAATGGGAACAATAGCAGTTTGAGGGTCAAACGACTGTTCTCCCATATCAACAGAAGGATTTTCAGTAACAGGGGAAGAGTTTGGATTCACTTCAACGTTGGGCGGAGGAGAAGAAGGTGAGAGAGCCATACTGAAATGTTTAGAGAGAAAAATGTTAGCAAGGTGAAGGATGAATGAAAAATAATAGCTCAAACCCTTATTTATCGATGGTTGCAGGAAGACGAAGAGGCGTCTGTTGGAGGCTGTGCGACGTGATGGTACGCAGTCTGAAGCGTAATCATGGCACGTCACAGACGTCGATTCGAATCAGAAAATCAGGGGAAATGAATCTCTATCCAAACGTTTTTGGAGGCAAACTATAAAATGGGCTTAAAACAAAAATGAACAAAAAGGTTAACAGCATCGGCCCAAAACAAAACATAATTTAAGAATCAACATTTCAGTTCTAGGAGGAATAACACAGGCCCAAAATTAACCTGAGTTTATCAAACCTTTCACCATCAAGTGCCTTCGTTAGGATGTCTGCCCGCTGTTCCAACGTCCCAATGTGTTGTATATCACATATACTTTCTTCAACCAAATCCCTTATAAAATGATATCTGATGTCTATATGCTTGCTTCTGCTGTGCAAAACTGGATTCTTGGAAATATTTATTGCGCTGGTGTTGTCACAAAGAACTACAAATCTCTCTTGTGTAATACCATAATCTGCTAGCATTTGCTTCATCCACATGAGTTGAGAACAACAACATGTTGCTGCTACATATTCTGCTTCTGCAGTAGAGAGAGCTACAATATTTTGTTTCCTAGAGTACCAACAAACCAGATTGTTTCCCAAATAAAAGCATCCTCCTGTGGTTGATCTTCTATCATCACAACAACCTGCCCAGTCTGAGTCTGTGTAGCCAATAAGCTCAAGTGTTGATCTCTTGGAATACCATATTCCTAGACTAATTGTTCCTTTTATATACCTCATAATCCGTTTAGCAGCCTTGAGATGAGATCCTTTAGGTTGAGCCTGAAACCGAGCACATACACCTGTACTAAAAGATATATCAGGTCTTGTGGCAGTTAGATAAAGAAGACTACCTATGATACTTCTATAATATTTCTGATCCACATCCTTCCCACAATCATCCTTGGAAAGTTTTGCTTGTTGTCCTTGATGTGTACGAGCAACCTTACTATCTTCCATTTTGAACTTTTTTAACATGTTAAAAGCATACTTCTCTTGGGAAAGAAAAATTCCATCCTTTGTTTGCTTGATCTGAAGACCTAAGAAGTAATGAAGTTCTCCAACCATACTCATTTCAAATTCTGATTTCATAGCTTCTACAAACTCTTTTCTAAGCTGATCTGAAGTAGAACCAAAAATTATGTCATCGACATAAACTTGTGCTACCATAAAGTCGTTGTTGGTATGTTTCACGAACAACGTCTTGTCAGCATTTCCTCTTTTATATCCATTGTTGACAAGGAATTGTGACAGTCTCTCATACCAAGCTCGAGGAGCTTGCTTTAATCCATATAGAGCTCCCTTAACTCTATAAACATAGTCTGGATGAATATGAGCTTCGAAACCATGAGGCTGAGCTACATAAATCTCTTCCTTTATTCGACCATTCAAAAAAGCAGTCTTTATGTCCATTTGGTACAGCTTGAAGTTCAAACAACATGCAATAGAAAGTAATATCCGAACAGCTTCCATTCTGGCTATAGGGGCAAAGGTCTCTCCATAATCTAGACCTTCAATCTGAGTATAGCCTTGTGCTACAAGTCGTGCCTTATTCCTTACCACATTTCCCTGTCCATCAGTTTTATTCCTGTACACCCATTTTGTTCCTATAACATTGATGTTGTCAGGAGGTGGAACAAGCTCCCAAACTGAGTTTCTTTCAAACTGAAGAAGCTCATCTTGCATAGTTGCGATCCAGTATTCATCCTTAAGTGCTTCTGCTGTATTCTTTGGTTCCACCTTGGAAATAAAGCAGTTTAGACCAGCTAGATGTCTAAAATCAATTTGTTTATTTCTAGTTCGTCTTGGGGCATCAATGTCTCCAATAACATCAGTATCTGAGTGATGCTTTAGTGTCCTGGATCCTTTCTTATTACTAACATCAAGATTGATGTCTTGTTGTTGCTCAATTTCCTCAACAGCATTATCTTCAGATTCTATATGGGTTTCATCTTCTATTTCTGGAACTGAAGAATCTTTTTCTGCTGAACTTAACTCTGATCTAGGAATAATATGCAGCTCATCATCTTCATTTAGAACCTTTTCTAGCATCTGAATCATCAAAGACTACATTTGTAGATTCTATAACTTTTCTGCTCTCAGTCAGATAAACTCTATAGGCTCTGGAATTGTTAGAATATCCTAGGAACAATCCTTTTTCAGATCTAGCATCAAATTTCTTAATTTGTTCCCTGTCCCTGTAAACATGACAAGAGCAACCAAAAGTATGAAAATATTTGACAGTAGGAAGTTTGTCATACCAGATTTGATATGGAGTGTAGTTGGTCTGAGGTCTCAGCAACACTCGATTTGCAACATGGCAAGCAGTGTTCACAGCTTCTGCCCAAAAAGACTTTGATAGTGTACTATCATGCAGCATTGATCTGGCTAATTCTTGTAAAGTCCTGTTCTTCCTTTCAGCCACTCCATTTTGTTGGGGGGTTTTAGGTGCTGAAAATTCTTGTGCAATACCATGAGCTTTACAAAAATCAGCAAAAGACTGGTTTTCAAACTCCCTTCCATGGTCTGTTCTGATCCTAATGATTTTGGTTTGCTTCTGATTCATAATCTTCAGACTTATAGCTTCGAAATGCTCAAATGCTTCGTCCTTTGACCTGAGAAAACATACCCAGGTAAATCTAGAAAAATCATCAACAATTACTAAAATATACCTTTTGCCATTAAGACTCTCAACTTCAGTTGGTCCCATCAAGTCCATGTGAAGAAGTTCTAAACAGCTTTCAGTGTTGATTCCTTCGACCTTTTTGTGTTGAGATTTAGTCTGCTTCCCTTTTGAACAACCTTCACAGGTAAGGTTAGTGACATTCAGAAGTTTTGGCAATCCACGAACAACACCTGAGATACTCAATTTGTATAATGATTGGTAGTTCAAGTGAGCCATCCTCTTATGCCAAAGTGTAGTGAGATCCTGTTTGGTAACAAGAGCTTTGTCTGAATCTTCCTTTAATATGTAACAGTTATTTTTGGACCTCTTTCCAATTAGAAAGCACTCCTGATCCCTAAGAACTTGGCAAGAACGTTTGTCAACCTGGATTAAGAAATCATCATCACAAAGTTGACTAATAGAAATTAAGTTTGTTGTTAAGCCATCTACAAAATATATTCTAGAGAGATTAGAAAGTGCTCCCTGTTTAGAAGTACCAAAGCCTGTTATTCTGCTTTTAGCTCCATTTCCAAAAACAACCTCACCACAGTCTTGTTGAACATAGTTGTCAAGAAAGCTCTTGGTTCCTGTCATATGTCTAGAGCATCTAGAGTCAAAGTACCACTGGTTGTCTCTAAGCTGTTCCTGTAAAGATAAAACAACAAGTGCAACTGATGGATTTTTAAAATGCTTAGGAACCCATGCCTTATGAATTTGTATTTTCTCGCGTAGTTCTACAGTTGACCAGACAACTGGTCGTCCATTTATAAGATCTCGAATGATTCTCAGGCAAGTGTCTGCTTGATGTCCTGGTAGACCACAGTAAATACAATCCCTGGATTTTTGAGGATCAAGGTTGACTTGAAATGGTACTCCACATTGATTAGGAGCTTTGCTAGTTTCTGGTCCAAGATATCCTCCACTAACAAACTTCCGAGAGTTTGGCTTGTATCTATTCTGCTTGCCTTTTCTCTTATAACCTATGCCAGTAAAATCACCAGGTCTTTTACAGTTAGATAATACAAAATCAAGCTTACCTTTACCTTTTACCATGTTCTCAAGACCATTATTCTTGCATTTTAGTTCTTCAAAATCTGACTGTAATAGCCGTTTTTCTTCAGAGAGTTTGGAAATTTTGTTCTCCAGTTCAACAATGTGATCCTTTAACTGCTTTGAATCCTTAAGAGCTTTGAATTTCTCCAATTCCTCTTTATCAAAAGCTATTCCCAGCTCTGCTACTTGCTTTAGTAATTTCTTATTTTCGCTCACAGCAGCATCATATTCTTCCTTTAGCTCATCATAAGCATCAGCCAGCTTGATATAGATATCTTTTATATCACCTGTATCAATAGAGTCATCTTCATCAGTAGAATAAACAATTGAACTTACATTACCTCTAGAAGGGCTGCTGTCACGAATCATGAAGGCCACAACATCCTCTGAATCACTTTGTTGTTCTTCTGTAATTTCAACATCTGATTCTCCATCACTCAGTGTGGCTTGAAGGGCTTTCCTTTCTCTCCTTTTAGCAGTAGGACATTCAGATTGAATATGTCCTTTTCCATCACATTCATAGCAGATAATAGAAGAAAATTTATCTATTTCTCAGGTTCTTTCGCTTTCCTGAATCTGTTACTCTTACCATCTTGTCTCCTTGGACCTTTGGACTGGCGCTTATCAGTTGTTGGAATATTACTTGAATTACCCTTTTGAGCCTTTCCTTTCTGAAACTGTCTGGTCCTTTTTTCTTGAAGCATTATTGCTATCCTTTTTGTGATCAGAGACATTTCCTCTTCCAGATCATCATCACACTCCTCAACCATCTCACTTCGCAGTGCAATATTCTTTGATTTGCTCTTGCTTCTTGAATCAAGATGATTCATCTCATAATTCTGTAGATTTCCAACAAGCTCTTCTAAGGTCATCGTGTTGATCTTCGAACTTTCCTCTAAAACAGAAATCTTTCCAGAATACTTGTGAGAAACAGTTCTCAGCATTTTCCTGACTAGTTTTTGCTCATCAAAATTCATACCAAGTTCAAGACATTGATTAACAACATCTTGAAATCTTTCAAAATATTGTGAGATGTTTTCGTCATCAGTCATCTCCAATCTGTCATAAAGCGATTCTACTCTGTGTAGACGAGTCATTTTGACATCTTCTGATCCTTCGAATCGGACTTCAAGAAACTTCCACATAGCATGAGCCGTTTTGCAGTTTTTGATCATACGATGCTGTGCTTCTTCTACAGCGCCACTAATAGCATTCATAGCGGTAAAATTTCCTTGCTTAGCAGTGCGTTCGATTGCAGTCAATTCATCTCTTCTAGCAAGTCGAGGCGGAGGTTGTTCAGCACCTTCTGTTGCTGGTTTGTCTGTTCTCATAGGTGGTTCCCATGCAGTTTCAACAGGATCCCAGACTTCATCTCCCAGAGCCATCAGATAGAATTGCATTCTGCATTTCCAGTAACTGTAGTTTGTTCCGTCAAAGATCGGAGGACGCAAATGTGAAATCTCTCTGCTCATTGTGAATCTTTTTTCTTCAATTGATCTTCTTTAGAAGAATTGCTCTGATACCAATTTGAAGGTCCCTAATAGCCTGTCGTCAGAGAGAAATACAAACAACCAAAAGATAAAGTGCGTAAAGTAAAGAACACGGTGGTTGTTGACCCGGTTCGGACCTCCTGTCCTACATCCGGGGGATTCCAATCCAGGCTTAGACTCCACTAAATCAAGACTCAAGAACCTTACAAACTATTCTAGCAATCTCTGTACCTAGCTCGGTCTAGTAGTTAGAGGTCCCCCTCAACTACAGATCTCCCTCAGAATACAAATCTCCAAGAACAGTTCTAAGAACTCGAATCCACGTCTAACCTGTAATCTGAAATCCTATCTATCTTTCACTCATTCAAGATACTATCTTGAATTTACAAAATCCTCTCAATCAATCTCTCAAGATGAAATCTATCTAATCAATTCCAACTAATTGAGATAAGAACAGAATGATCACACAAAGATTCTCTCCAAGAACTCCTTGATCAATCTAAGTAATGAATATCAAAAGTATGTGTAAATGTAAAAGTTGCAGAGCGTATATTCTGTGTGTAGATCCACTCTGTCGGGCGAGCTGCAGGTAAATATATAGAGCGTTGTAAAACGGTTGCAGCAGCGACGGCAGTTAAACTCCGCAGTCAGTAATTTCTTGTTGTTAGCAGGTAGTGCAAACATCAAACCTGCATGAAAAGCAAACAAGTGTGCCAACAAAAAGTTTACACAAATTGCACAAACAAACATGGAGAAAACAATAGCCTCATTTAAGCAATCCGGCTTTCCAGAGTCCTTTTGCGTCTCCTCAATCCATTTCCCCATTCCCTTCACGAATTCATCAATTGTTATTCTCTTGTCATTATCTACATCGAATTCCTTCATCACATATCTTCAGTAGCTCTGTCCTTGTCTGATTACAATCTTCTAAATTTCATTTCTCAGAGAAATTCTTTAAGCTCCGCTGAAGTGAGATATTTATATCCATCTTGGTCCGTTTCCTCAAATATTCAAAAGAACGTATTATCTTTTATAATGATCATAAAATCTGTCCCCAAAATTGAAAAGAAATAATCAGAATTTAAGCAAGGGAAGATTCTCATATAGAAAAAATCGCACAATACCTGATAGAAGAAATACGAAAGCAACAACATGGCAGCATAAACGACGAGAGTGACCACAACAAAAATCCGCTACAGGTAGGACGATAATCCCAAAATTTTGGGCAATTGGATGAACACGCGAATGGAATCACAGAAAATAGCGTGATGCTGGCCGTATAACCAGTCCAAAAATAATCACCATGCGGTGCATAACCTGAATGATGAACATAGCGGAAATTATGAGGGAACGAAATAGAAGTAGGAAGTTTATTCCAAAATGAGATTTTTAATTGATGAACCCATTGCAGAGAGGGGAACATTGATGAATTACAGGGAACAATGAAGGCTTAAAAATACTCTGACCTAGAACGAGTAACGGACTTACCGGTCAAATCCCTTTACTTATCCTCTCCTTTATTTTTATTTTTTAATTTTTTTTAATTTATACTTCCTCCGTATTTAAATGTTTTTTACGTACCCAATTTTCACGCAATCCAATGCACATTTTAAATCATTAATAACTCAAGTTCGGTAAAAACTACACGACGTGATGAATCTAACAAGATCTCACTTGACTATATTTTAACTTGTATAACTATGATAAAACTTTAACTAAAAGTATGTGAGTGTATAGTAACACATTACTAAACATCAACAACATATGAAAATGCAGGTAGTATGAAAAAGGGAAAATTAGGGTCAAGGAGTCAAGGACCCATTGAATTATGTTTGTGTTTTAAAAAGACATCTTCCAATAACTTTATAAGTAGGGACCTCTTTCAAGTTTTGACTTACAAAAACCACCCCACATAACTTCCCTAATCCCATTAAAAAATAATAATGTGTCATTAAGAACGAACTAGGGCTTTTATCCCCAATTGCGGGATTTACAGCGGCAGATCACTCCCTACTCCAATTTTACGCTCCTCCCCTATTTACAGCAGCAGATCTCCCCCAATCGCCGGACAAGCTGTCAAACCACTCCCTACTCGCGAGCTCCTTCTCGCGACCGACTCCACGAGTGCCACCATGACCACGAACGCGAGTCACCCTACTATGGGATTTCTGTCGAACGCAAGCCCACTTCTCCTGTGTTGTCGACCAGCCTCCCGGAGCAAAGCCGAAGCCAAAGTCCCGCGAGCAAGACGTCGTCGTGTGGGAGGCCATTGATGGGCGTCGCCGGAAAAGAATAACCGGGATGGGCGTACAGCGGCGCGGTAAATGACTTCTGTGTAGAAATCCTTTTTCCTAATATGTTGAATATTTTTTTTATTGTACAGTGTAGAAGATTCATTGTGCAAATGTATTTTGTTGAGAAACCTGTTTTAGATTATATTCAACCTGTAGTAATTTTTATACATAATGAGGTGTTACAAATTCTTGAATCATTTTACTTATGGGGCTGTTGTTGTTGTTTATTGAATGAGTCAAAAATGGGATCTGACAAAACAGCTTGGAAAATTATTTCTGATTCGAAATTTCACGTTTGAATGGTTTGTTTTAGTTTCCAAAAGCTGTTATGCTA
The DNA here is from genome assembly GCA_030278955.1 of Hygrophila difformis. NCBI lineage: Eukaryota > Viridiplantae > Streptophyta > Magnoliopsida > Lamiales > Acanthaceae > Hygrophila > Hygrophila difformis. Next base: position 55,433,977 of record JAOANR010000009.1, read on the forward strand.
AATTATGGAATTTACGAATGCAAGTTATCCTATTGATTTGGTTTGGTAAGATGTGCTCATGAAAGGTGGTAAATTAATATTATAATATGTGGTAAAAGATATTATATTTTGGTGGTAATACATGTTATCATATGTGGTATAAAATTAAAAATTAAAATAGATATTGAATGGACGACTGGTCGGACGGTTTAAAAACCATCCCATACGTTATGCAACATTCAGCGACTGTTGGACAGCCAGTGGACGACCGTCCATTTACAAAGAATTGAAATCGGAAGGTCGTTTGGACGGTCTAAAATTCGTCTCAGGACCGTCCTTTAAGCTACATACTCCAACTTCCGGATGGGTGTCTGGCAACCGTCCTCGTAGTCGTCCGCTATACATTCCTATTGTATGATCCATGGTAAAATCATGCACTGAACATGGTAAAGAATAAAAGACCAAAGTTTTAATCCACAATGCATGGGTTGGTAAACCATTTGTTAGGTGTATGGTAAGTTATCTTTGCAGTACCTGGTAAGAGTTGGGGTATATTCGTGGTAAACCATATTTGTAGATCATGGTAAACTATATTCAATTTTGTATATGGTAAATCTTAAGTAAAAATATGGTAAATGACCTAATTTTCACGTGTTAATCTCTATATATTGGAAGGGTAGTAACATAAACCAAAATATCCACAGTGGGAATAGGACGGTCCTGGGAGCAACTCGGACGGACCGTCCCATAAACGTCCACAACTCACTGATTCAAGCCGTGGGGATGAGACGGTATACGAACCGTCAGGTCGGCCGTCCCAATACCGTCTCTACCAAATTATGCTATAATGTTTTACCATATATGGCTACACATGTACTAAGTATAATTCTTTACCATATAAATTACTATACATTTACCAAATTGGAGTATAATTCTTTACCATATACTTCTATATGAATAAGCATTTACCACATTGTAGCATAATTCTTTACCATATATATGGCTATTCATTTACTACGTTCAAGTATAATTCTTTACTATGTAAATTACTACACATTTACCATACTGGAAATTAATTATTACCATATATATGACTCCACATTTTACCACATTTGAGAATAATTCTTTAGCATATACAATTACACATTAAGATATAATTTTTTGCCACGTATATGGCTACCCATTTACCACGTCGGACTATCATTCTTTACCATATAAAATATGTCACATTGAAGTATGATTCAGGACGGCTAGTGGACGCTACCAGGGAACTGTCAAATAACCATCATCCACCCCACAACATTTCCTTTAAATGTTTACCAAACCCACCACAGTTGGGTAAATCTTTACTATCATTAGTTGTGCGCAGTTACCACATTGTTGAAGTTTGGTTACCACGTTTCAACAGATTTACGGTATAGCGGTATCAATAAAATCACGCGCAACTCAAACAAGAGCTTACCACGAGAGAATAAAGCTTGGAAAATAATATAAAAGCTACAAACGTTGAATCTCAACCGAACAATTTAGTGAAACAATATTCGAAAATAAGAATGAGTTCGAAGTGACGTTCATTATAAGTACAAAGGAAGTACTTATAATGGTAGTAGTCGCCATTACGATTGTAAGATACGATTGGATGCAGATATTGATAGTTAACACACATTTGAAACTTTATTATGAGTATTTAGATGATTCCCTTAGTGAAGGTAATGTGAGATGTGAACCTATATGCTTCTTTCAAAAATATACATTCACTTGGATTCATGGTCTTTGTAATTATAGTCATAATTTTAATGAATTGAGATAACATGACAATATATAACTCATTTAGACATAATAATGACTTTGATTTTGAACCATAAACCTTCGAACAGATAAACTTACCACGCTCGCATATATGGTTTGCCACATCTATACTACATGGCATACCATAAATATTGGATAAGGTTACCACAATCTTGTTCTACTACTTACCACACAATTCTTTATAATCCTAAACCTTACAATCTTAAAAACCCTAAACCATACAATCTTAAAAACCCTAAACCCTACAATCTTAGAAACCCTAAGCCATACAAGCTTAAAATTCCTAAACCCTACAATGGGGTAGTGTATATGATTTACCACGTTCGTCTTGAAAAGGTTACCACAACGAGGTAAAAAGCTTACCACATGTACGAACCAGGTTTACCACAATAACATGTCCCTCTTACCACATAAAAACTCTAAACCTTACAATTTAAAAACCCTTTACCACATAAAAACTCTAAACCTTACAATTTAAAAACCCTACACCCTAAACCTTTAAAAAACCATAAACCGACAATTTTAAAAACCCTAAACCTTAATGGTGTAACAATTACCACATGTAGGATTCCAACTTTACCACAATAATATGTTCAGCTTACCACATAAATGGTGTAACAATGACCATATGTAGAATTCCAGCTTTACCACAATAATATGTTCATCTTACCACATAAATGGTGTAACAATTACCACAGTCGCTTAAACCCTTAAAAAACCATAAACCTTAATGGTGTAACAATTACCACATATAGGATTCCAAATTTACCACAAAAATATATTCAGCTTACCATATAAATGGTGTATCAATTATCATATGTAGAATTCCAGCTTTACCACAATAATATGTTCATCTTACCACAAAATAGTGTAACAATTACCACAGTCGCGTGAATAATGGAGAGATCGCGATTGAACGTTAGGGTAGGGCTTTTTGAGTTTTGAGGGGTGTATTTGTATTTTCTACAAAATAAGGGTATTTAAGTATTTTTCCACATTGATTAGGTTAGTAAAATTGATTTGGATTAATGTTAACTAATAAATAAACATAAATGGGGTCCCTATTTATAACATGTTTGGGAAGGGGTCCTTGATCCTTATTTATGTTTGTGGAGGGTCCCTATGTGTAGAATCAATTCACATCAATTCTTCCATTTTTCATAGAGAAAAATACAGATACAGATGTGGGTCATCTAATTTATTGATATAGTATTCAATAGATACGTTTAGCCTTCATCCTTTCTGAAGTTTCGTGGAAAGATTCCTGCAGTCATACACCCTGTTCTTTCTAAAGACTGCCCTCTCTCGGATGGATGTTGGTCCAGCCTACTACGAGGATCCCGTATCCAGCAACCCAACCTATACAAAGGTTTGGAACCCCTTTATTAGGTTGGAACTATTCAGCTTACCTTAATTGAATTAAAGATTCAAAGGGGAAAGGGCTTTCGAAAGAAGCCCTATGAAAAAAAAAAAAAAAAAAAAAAATCTACTAGGAGTAATAACTAAGGGCTAATGGGCTAAACAAAAGATAAATAATAATAAAGGATTAAGGCCCAAACGTACAAAGAAACAAGCCCAAAACAACTATAGCCCACTCCATTCTTCTAGTTTGAGATAGCAGCTGCAGCTGCTTCTCCTGGTTTTGACTCCATGTGCGTTGGAGTAGCTCCAACACTGAACACAAATTATCATCGGAAGAACAAGGGGAGTACGCCCAATCTATCCAAAATAATTTCAAAATAAGTTCTTATGAATATATATTCTATAATAAATTTAATGAAAAATTTGATTATTATTAAGACCACTTTAGAAAATTATTAGTATTATTAAATACTAATACTTCCTTTGTTTTCATATAAGTGTTCCACTTCTTCATTTCACGCAGTCCAAGATACATTTTAAAATGTTTATAACTCAAATTGTATGTATATAAAAATTATAAAAAGTTAATATTCCAAAACTACAAGAGGTGTATTTAATTCAGAGTCTTATGCATTTTAAAAAGTTGTGGATTTAATTAGAGAGTCTATAGACCACGTAGAGTTGGTTGATTTTCTGTAGAGTGGTTAGAGTTTGGATGACTTTTAGAAATCTTGAATTGTTTAGAGAGATTTTGTTTAGTTCACGACATGCTCTAGTCATGGGTGTCTTTCGGTGGTCTTCTAGCCTTAGAGTTATATTTTTTTAAGAGAATCCATTAAAATCTATAAAGATTTAAAATTCATGTACTGTTGAATACCTCAAAATTTTTAAAAACTTTTTAAAATCTGTATTGAATACACCTAGACTTTTAAAGACACTTGAATTTTTAAAGACTTTTTAAAATCTATTGAATACATCCAACTTTAAAAGTCCAAAAAAATATTACAAACTCTAGATTGAATACACCCCTATACATGATTAGACGAATCTAACAAAATCTTACTTGACTATGTTTTACTCCCTCCGTCCCATTTAACTTGTCTTGTTTGACTTTTGCACACAATCCAATGCACTTTTTCAATCGTTAATATCTCAAAATATGTAAAATGAAAAATTATGTAAATTATATATTCTAAAACTACATGATCATACGATTCTAACAAGATCAAACTCGACTATTTTTTTCCAAATATATCATTGCAATAAATTTGAGTCAAAGTTGAACAATAAACAGTATCAAAAAGTCAAACAGGACACAATAGATGGGACGGAGGGAGTATCTTATAGAACTATATTAAAAATTTTGATCAAAGTTACTCAATGAATAGTTACTACTATGCAAATGGACCACTTAAATAACAACGGAGGAAGAATTAAATAAAATATACTCCCTTTTTGTCGTAAACACTGTAACAAAATTCAAAGGTGCAGTATTATTACTGAAAAAATAAGATACTCCCTTCGTCCCAGCTAACGTGTCCTGTTTGACTTTTTGACACTGTTCATTGTTCTACTTTGACTCGATTTTATTGCATGTATATGTTTGGAAAAAATAGTCGAGTTGGGTCTTGTTAGAATCGTATAACCATGTAGTTTTAGAACATATATTTTACATAATTTTTTGTTGTACACATTTTGAGATATTAGCAGTTAAAGAAGTGCATTGGATTGTGTGCAAAAGTGAAACAAGACAAGTTAAGTGGGACGGAGGAGTATTTTCTTAGTGTTCTTATCCAGCAATAACTATGTACAGGTCCCATGCATGGAAATTCAATTACACTAGGTCCCATGCATGATCAGTATCAGTGAATCTGTCAAAGAGAAGACTTTGGGCGTAGGCCGTAGACTAGATCTGGATCTGCACTACCTTACCCCTTCCTGCCTTCCAAGTTCTAATTGCAATTCATCTCTGTATCTCATTCTGCTGCTGCTTCACTTATTCAACTATTCCCATCCTCTATCTCTCTCAACCTGTGAATCCCAATAATGGCGGATTTCCCTGCAAGAGAGGAGATTTCCCTCTTCTGGAGCTTAGATGACGAGATCGAACGCCTCAAAAGCACTTATTCCACAGTCCAGACAGTTTTGGAAGATGCTGAGAGCAAGCAACACAAGAGCAAGCCAATTCTGAATTGGTTCATGAAGCTGAAATATGCTGCTTATGATGCTGAAAATATACTGGAGCAGGTGGAGATTGAAAGAGCTGAAAGATGTAAGTATTCCCCATTTCAGAAGATTTTCAATGCATTCCCCTCTCGATTAAGAATGGCCCATAAGGTGAATAACCTTTGTAAAACACTGGATGCCATTTCTGAAGAGAGACATAAGTTTCATCTGAGTGATACTGGGGGAAATCATCCTCGGTATGGGTCACACCGCTGAACAGGGAGACTTGTTCAGTAGTGATTGAGTCTGAAATTTGGGGAAGGCAAAATGAAAAAGAAATGATAATAGGGGAATTGTGTGATAAGAGGATGCTTGAGCAGGGTGATCTCTCTGTCTATGCCATTTGGGGCATGGGTGGAGTCGGGAAAACCACTCTTGCACAATTGGTGCTAAACGATGAAAGCATCAAGCAGCAATTTGATCTCAGAATTTGGGTGTCTGTATCTGACAAATTTGATGTGAAAACAATATTGAAAGACATGATTGAGTACATCGACAGAAAAAAGTGCGAGGACTTTCATCAGTTAGATGTATTGCAGCGGCAGCTCCGAGAGAAGTTGCTAGGCAAAAAGTTTCTACTACTTTTGGATGATGTTTGGAATGAGAATTATGAGATATGGGAGCGACTCAGGAGTATTTTGAGATGTGATTCAAAGGGTAGTGCAGTAATTGTAACGACTCGGATCAAGCCAACTGCAACTATGATGGCTACCATTGGTGTGCACCCTATTAGGATTTTGTCTGAGGCAGACTCTTGGTCACTTTTCCAGCAGAGAGCATTCCCAACTGGAGAGGTGAATGAAAGCTTTGTTCAAATTGGTAAGGCGATAGTGAAGAAATGCGGAGGCTTACCATTGGCTATCAAGGCTTTAGGCAGCCTCATGCGATCAAAATTTACTGAAAGCGAGTGGTTATCAATTGAAAAAAGTGAAATTTGGACCCTCTTGATAGATGAGATCCCACCTGCCCTGAAGTTGAGTTACTACAATTTACCGATTGACATGAGGAAATGCTTTGCTTATTGTTGCATATATCCCAAGGACTATGTTATGGAAGTGGATGAACTGATACAACTATGGATGGCGAATGGCTTCATTCAGTCGTCGAATGGCCAAAAAGACTTGCCCCGTAAAGGTAAAAAGATTTACGAGGAGTTGACTTGGCGATGCTTCTTTGAAAATAATGGCACAGGTCGTTATTCTGGAAAGAGAATGTGCAAAATGCACGACATAATGCATGATTTGGCAAAATCTATAATGGGACCAGAAATCCGCAGTACACCAAGGTTTGTCAATGATTTTGAGTCTGAAATACCTCGAGGCCTACGTCATGTAGGCCTTTTTAAAGAAATGAAGCTCAGCAGCAGCAGCAGTAGTGCTTTCAATAGTAATATCCAAGTCTCAACTGCCAACTCTTTGTGCTCATTCATAGCTCCTGATGATAATTATGGATTTCAGGGTGATGACGGTTTGTATTCGTTCCTGTCGAAGCAACAATATTTGAGAGCATTAGATATAAGAGATTACACCATAAGAAATCTGGATTTCGCTTGCCAACTTAAGCATTTGAAGTTCCTTTTCATCAATTGCTGGGATATGGAAACATTGCCCGAGTGTCTCACTCACCTTCGTAATCTTCAGACCTTGAAGCTTATGAAGTCTCGTGACCTCAAAGAGCTGCCAAAAGAATTGAGAGTAATGGAAAACCTTTGTTTTCTGGAAATGGATGAAACTCCTTTACTTGTGAGCATGCCTCCGGAAATGGGAAAGTTGGCCTCGCTCTGTGGACTAAGCCATTATATTGTTGGTGAGGATGATGATGCATTGAAACAAATTGATCAATTGAAGGAACTAAACAACCTTGGAGGAAAACTGGAAATAAGTGGGCTTGAAAAAGTGAAAAGTTTGGAAGATGCTAAGAGTGCCAACTTGATGGCAAAACCGGATCTGACTCATTTGAGATTGGGATGGGATGGAGATTTTATAAATGAAAATTGTGAAGAGGTTTTGCAGGGACTCCAACCACATGAGAATATTGAAGGAGTCTTCATCGACTTCTACCCAGGATCCATATTCCATGAATGGATGGGGAGCTCGGCTTATGTCAAATTGACGTCAGTCCGGCTATTCTATTGTAGAGAGTGTGAAGGCCTTCCAGCATTGGGAAAGTTGCCCTCTCTAACAGAGCTACGGATAGAGGGGTTAGATTCGGTGAACCATATAGGTGCAGATGCAGAGTGGTATGGAGATGGAAAATGCGCATTTCCGAAACTCACAACACTCCACCTAAATGATATGGCCAATCTGGAGGAATGGAGCGCACCAGATTCAGATTCAGTACAAACTTTTCTTCTTTTAACTAGATTAGATATTCACAACTGCCCCAAGCTGGAAAGTATGCCAGAAAGGTGGTGAGGGAATCTTATACTACTAATGTGAAGTATTTCCCTATTATTATCTATAATTCAAATGTTAACTCATTGCACCCTCTTTATTCACACACACAGCCTTGCAAAGTCTCTGAGAGTGCTGATAATATTCAAATGCCAACAATTGAAGGAGAGATACGGAGAACAAAATTGCGAAGCTTGGCCGAAAATATCACGCATCCCATTTATAAACATCTCTTAATTGATTCTTTGGCACAATTAAGGTTTGTGAAATTGTGATTTTTCATGGTAACCAATTTCTTTTACTATTATTTTTTATATATATAATTCTAATATTAATTAGAATCATAGCTAGATTTTTCTTCTTGTACGTTGTATTTTTCTTAGCCCAAATTAGTTAAAATCATAGCTAGTAACTATGAATAAAAGCCAAAAAATTCCTGCAACTTGCTCTGTAATCAATTTAGTCCATAATGTAATTGAACAACCTAATTGATCCTGTAAATTTTAAATATAATTTGACCACTCTTTTTATTCAAATTGCTCCTTAGTAACTTTTGATTTATTACATTTTCAACTCCAAAATTTTAAATTCTCCAGTTTTCTCTTTAATTTAGTATTTTATTTTTCCATTTTAATTTTATTTTTACATGAAATAATATTAATTTAAACTATAAAAATAATTTTAAAAAATTTAAAAAATACAATAAAATATTAAATTTATAAAAAAATAAATCCAAACCTAAAGTTTAAAAAGTTAAATTAAACTTAAGAAAGTAATTTTAGTTACTTTATTTATCACATTAATTTACTTCAATTTTTTCTCTCTTTAACTTACTTAAATTTAATTTATTTTTATTTTTTATTTTATTTTGAATTTAATATTTTTATATTTTTCTTATTATATTTATTTCTTTACATCATCTATAATTTTATTTAATGTTATTTTATATACAAAAATAAAATCAAAATGGTAAAATAAAAAATTTAAAGTGGAGAATGGAGAATGAACAATCTAATGTTTTGGGTGTACAAATGTAATAAATCAAAGTTATTAATGTTCAATTTGAAAAGAAAAACAAAAAAAGGACCATTTTAATTCAAATTCCATATTTACAGGACCCATTGGGTTATTAAAATATTCTATTGATTAATTGGTTAAAGAACAAATTTACGAGACTTTTTTTTATTTATTCCCTTGTAACAAAGTTTTATATCATTTCAACATTATCTTATGCAACTGTATCTACTTCTACTCTAACTAAATAAATGTTTCACGTCAATTTTTATATTATCTCCGTATAATTAAATTACAGGGATGACAAGTGTATCTTTTAGAGAAATTCTATTTTTGGTTCATAATATGTTTTCTATTTACAATTTAGTATTCATATTTATATAATTTCACTTTTTGGTACTAAATTTGGACCCAAAAAAAATGATTATCTTTTTTCAAAAAAAAAAAAAATCTCACTCATTTTAAACATCATCAAGCATTTTAGGTATTAGGTGAAATAGAAACTACAATTGTATAAAATATATGGGCTTACACATATGTACCCAGGATTATGAATTATAGTTATTAATTACCCATAACTATGTACAAAGAAATATAAAAAGAAGGATTGTGTAAAATTAAAAAATAAAAAAATAAAAAAAGATCGACGGGGAGACGGAAAGGACTATGGACAAAGAACTAATTTGAAATTGCATAAATTTTTATTTCCAACTTATTATCTTTTTCTAACAAAAATATGAAAACTAGTAAACGATCTACAAATATTGGCAATTGTCCAATATTGAAAGTACAATTTGATTCCCAAGTACCCCATGGATAAAAATATCACATATATACAATTTTTTTTTTTTGGATGAGCCGAAGCCGGAGAAGTTACACAAAGGAAAAGAGTGAAAACAACAAAACAAGGAAGCAAAAAGAAGCACAGCAGGACTGTGGCAAGGGGGGGCGATTACAAGGTCAGGGAAGGGACGCTGTCGGACATGTCCGATTCAACCTCCTTGACAATAAAATCCGGCGGGAAAGCCCACGAAGTGTAGAACGTCTCAAGGGAAGCACCATGCCTTGCCAGGCGATCCGCGACAATGTTGCCTTCCCGGTGAATGTGGTGTAACAAGCAGAATTGAAACTCAGATTTTAGCTCATTAATCCGCTGAATCATAGCAGCCTGGGGGTGATAAATGTCTGCCTCTTTCACCGCGGCCAGCGCTCCCATGGAGTCATTGTAGCAAACGACCCGTTCCAGCCCTAATTTAGCTGCAGCTTCCAATCCTTCCAAGATGGCCGAAATCTCAGCACAGATAATGTTGTTCTCCCCAAGGTAACCACAGCCCCCACTCAACCAGTTCCCTCTTTCACTTCTGATAACGAAGCCAAATCCAGAGCGACCCTGGCTACCAAAGACGCTCCCGTCTGTATGGATGATGGTCTCTTTGGATCCCAGAATGTTCCAAGTGGCCGCCCGCCCCTGACGGATCACGCTTCTCCGTTCCCGCATAGCACGTTGCATGTCCCAGTTCATCCGGAGAATGTCCCTGTGAATGTTCCCCACCGACTTCTGTGTTCCCCGGAACACCCTCGCATTTCTCTCGAGCCAAATATTCCAAACTACAGCGATGAATATGTGACCGAGTTTCCGAACCATCACATGGAGAAAGGGGTTGATGGCGGATTTCGGCATCTGTTGACAATCAGAAGGGATGCTAATGTTCAGTTTTTTCCATACGTGTTTGGCCCAAGTGCAACCAAACATACAGTGACTCCAGTCCTCTTCCTCTGTCCCACACAAAACACACAACGGAGAAGAGGCTAGGTGTCTGCGAAAACGGGTGCCATTAACTGGTAAGGAGTCGTGACAGACCAGCCACAACAATAATCCCACTTTCTCAGGTATATCCGGCTTCCACAGCCAACTCCAATTGCCATGATCTTCACTCACCGGGGAAAGGAATTTAAAGGCAGATTTCACCGAATACCTACCATTTGGAGAATGCTTCCACACCCACACATCTGGAACCTGCTCATGGATTCTAGGAGGAGGAACCGCTGATACATCCATGATGATAGCCTCTGGGACCATAGAGTAAACCCTTTTCCAATCCCAAACTCCCAAATTGATGATATCTCTGACCTGGAGCGCCAAGTCTTGAGTGGCCACAAAGGGTATAAGAGAACCAATTTGCTTACCCTTATACCAACCCGAGAACCATAAGGAGGACTTCCCACATCCTATCCGGAATTCGAATCCATTCTTCAACAAGGAAATAATTTTCTGAAGAGTCTTGAAGATTTTGGAGTTAAGATTCCTGTGCACCGCAGCTAAGACATCTGTCTCTTCCATGTTACTCTTAATCCATCTCACCCACAACTTTTTAGGGGAGTGTAAGACATTCCATAGGAGTTTCCCCAAGAGAGCGATGTTCATAGGACGTGCTTTGCGAATGCCGAGACCTCCCATAGCTTTCGGGGAGGCCACCGTATCCCACTTGACAAGATACAATCCTTTATCAAACTTGTCCTTCCAAATGAATCTATTAATCCTTCTATCAATGGCCTCGCAAATAGATTCGGGTAGCCAATGTAGTTGCATGACATATGTGGGGATAGCCGCCATGACCGCCCTCCCTAATGTCAGTCTCCCCGCCTTGTTGAGGAACTTACATGCCCACCCCTTAAGGCGAGTATCCAGTCTGTCCAAGATAAAGGCGAAGTCCCGGCACCGAACCCTCCCTTGGACCATAGGAAACCCCAAGTATGAGTCAAAGGAATCCACAACTGGAATTTGCAAATAATCAGCCATCCATTCTTTATCCCCCTGCTTGACCGCCCTTGACACCAAAAGAGATGACTTGAGAGGGTTAAGTCTAAGCCCTGAAACAGCGCCAAAATTATCCAGGACCTGTTTAATACACTGTATGCTGTCCCTCTCGGCCATGGAGCACAAAATGAGGTCGTCGGCAAACAATAGGTGCGATATCTCAATGCTCCCGTCCTTCCCCGGAATAGGCTTCCACACCCCCTGCCTCACCTGTTGAGTGATGAGGAGGGAAAGTTTTTCCATAACTAGGAGGAAAAGATACGGTGACATGGGGTCTCCTTGCCTGAGCCCCTTACCTGGCTGAAATCTGTCCAACGCCTCCCCATTCCAAAGCACCGAGTAAGTAGGGCTAGAAACACAAAACATGATCAACTTCTTGACCGAGTTCGACAACCCCATCTCCGTCAGGCAAAGACCAAGGAAGTCCCAGTAAACATTATCGTAGGCCTTAGCCACGTCAATCTTGAGGATCACCGCCTTCATCCTAGATTGGGATCTCGACATCTCCTTTACTAACTCTTGCAAGGTAATAGCGTTGTCTATCGTCCCTCTCCCCGGCAGGAAGGCTGCCTGGTGATGCGAAATAGCTTCTTGCAGAGAAGGCCGAATACGCTGCACCAACAATTTAGTGAGGATCTTGTATAAAACGTTGCACAAGGTTATAGGCCGAAAGTCCTTCAAGCTCAGCGGGACCTCAATCTTAGGGAGCAGGCATATGTAGGCTGTTGCAATCTCCACCTCAAACCTCCCTTCCTCGAAGGCCGAACTCACAAACTTGCAAACTGAGCTCCCTACTACCGGCCAAAATTGCTTGAAGAAAATATTCGGGAATCCGTCCGGCCCCGGGGCAGAGAACCCCTTCATCCCCTTAACCACTGCTTCGACTTCTTCATGCAACGGGACCTGTTCCATCGCATGCGCCTCCTCCATGTTGACACAATGTAGGGGCGGCATGTCCTGGTGGCAGTTTGTCTCTGTCAGCCTCTGCGACAAAGGCAAAGAAGGACGTCCATACAGATTCTTGAAATAACTGTAGGCATGCGATTTAAGAGTATCAGTATCCCCACACCATTCTCCATCGTCCAACCGTAATCCGTGGATACGGTTCTTGTGACCTTTGGATTTAGCCCGAGCGTGGAAATAGGCCGTGTTCCTATCTCCGAGTTTAACCCACTTGTCACGAGCCCTTTGGAACCAATAAAGCTCCTCTTGAGCCATAACTGTTTCTAGTTCAGTACGTAGCTCGTCCTCGATCAACAAATGTCGGACCGAGTCTACTCTTTCCAGGTATTTAGAAATTCCCGCGAGCCTTTTCAATAACTTAAATTTCCTCCATTTAAAGTTGTGGCCCTGTGATTTCATGAATTTCAGAGAGGCATCCTTGGTATTACCCAACCTTGTCCCAATGGGGGTGTCCGGGAGCTCCCAGGCGGCCTCCACGACATCTGAGTACCCTTGGATCTCCTTCCACGCGGCTTCCCAACGGAAAGGTTTCCTAATCTTGCGAGGGGGGGCAGGGCCACAAGCAAGGACCAAAGGATTGTGATCCGACCCTACGCGAGGCAGGATTTGCACAAAACCACAAGGGAAACTGTCCACCCAATCCATGTTCCCCACACATCGATCAAGCCGTTTGTATATCCGTCTCGTGTCCCCCATAGGCCGTGACCAGGTGTACACTCCTCCTTGTGTGTTGACTGTAGAAAGGTTACAGTCTTGGAGAACCTCTCCAAGCTCTTCAGCTCGTGCCAGGTTGTGCAGACCTCCTCTCACCTCTTCTGCTTTCAAAATCTGGTTCCAATCCCCAATTACCGCCCATCCCCCCGCGATATTCCCTGCCACCTGGATTAGGGATTCCCAATTCTTGATCCTCTCTTCATATCTGGGGGACGCATACAGCCCTGAGATATACCAAACCGCACCCCCATCCGATAATTGAAGAGTGATTAGGCGCTGCTTATTATCCCAAATCTGGATTTGGTAGCTCAGCCCCATCCTAGCCAAACTCCAAACCCCTCCAGCTTTCCCCAGAGACTCTTGGATACAAACCGGCTCGTAACCCAATTGAGCAAGAAAATTCTTAGATTTCTCAAAAGGGGATTGGGGCTCGAAAAGAAACAAGAGATCCGGAACCTGCTGCCTCAAGATATCTTTCAACATCCGTCTAGAAGAATTTCCCAAAATTCCTCCCACATTCCATGATAGAACCTTACAATTTTTAAATGGTGTAAAATCCATAAAAAACAGATTGAGAAGGGTAGACCGCACCTCACGTCCATGTCTAGGGACCATCTAATTTGAAGCTGATGCAACAGCCACGCCGTCCTCACCACCTTCCTCTCCGTCTGGCATCTCATGATCCCCCTTGTTGGGTTCCTGTTCTCCAGAGTCGGGTGAAGCATTCAATTCTTCCTTCAGAACCGTATCCTCATCCTTTCCCAGATCTGGTTCTGCTGAGAACGAAGGCCGGGCTCGTTTAGGGAGCTTATTTTCATCCTCCCTATTAACCTGGGCATTCCCTGGGCCTTTACTAACCACCAGAGATTTCCTCCCACCCTTCTTGGGCCTGGGCCTATCTCCCATATAGTTAGTGATGGTATTTAACGGGCCACCCACTGTCTTATTGTCTTTAGAAACATTAAAAACCCCTTTCCAGCCCATCAGGTTAGGCTTAATCTTAGGTTCAGTCCCGTCACCCTTCACCGGCGTCTTCTTTTTCTTCCTTGTGACCTTCACCCAGTCTCCACAGTCTGGCTGAGTGGGCAGACTCGCAGAGGCCACAGGCCCCTCCTCCAATAGGTGCATCTCCCAATCCTCTTGTCTTTTATCCTCATTTGTGTTAGCAACAGATTTCTTCCCCAAGTCAACCTCGTCCTTTTTCAAAAGGAACACTGAAGAGGAAGTGTTTGGTGAGCCGAGACTTGGTTCCCTACTGTCTGCCTGCCCTTTCTCTGCTGCCACCCCTGACACAACCCTTGGGCTTCCCACTTTGTCTTTTCTCCCAGTAGAGGCCTGGAAAACCCTACCACCACTAACCTCTCCGGCAACCACCGTGGGAATAGCACCTCTCTCTCCCTCCGTTCCCTTCATAGAGCATGCATTGGAAGCATGTCCGTAGCGCTGACACTTGTTGCAGATGAGGTGAAGCCCCTCATATGCAACACGCTGCCAGACCTCTCCCACAAGTATACTTGTGACCAAGGGTTGGCTTAGGTCAATCTCAACACAAATCCGGGCATACTTTCCACGGTTGGCCCCTTTGGACATGTCGTCCACCCTCACCGGTTTACCTATGCCTTCCGCCATCTTGGTTAAAATAAGTTCATCGTACATCTCCATGCCAATGTGGGGGAAGCGAGCCCACACGATTGTCTTCTTAGGAGTCCTGTCCGATGCCGAAAAGTTCGGCCTCCATGGTGCCATTGTGAGATAGGAATCAAAAGCCATCCATGGCCCTCCATTTAAAACTCGCGTGCGGTCTTCTTCTCTATCGAACTTAACCAAGAAAAAACCCTCATCCAGGTCAATCATCTCAAACTTATCTCTAGCTTGCCAGATTCTGCACAGCCTCTCTTTCAGTGCAACGTATCCCACTTTCCTTCCAAGTACAGAGACGATAACAGCTTCTTCCCAGGGCTTGTGAAGCCGTTTCTGAATCTCAGGGGCAATGGTGATGCGTGGCTTCAACCTATCCCCGTCGAGGAAGTCCAACTTCACCATGTCTTCTGTGATATCCTCGCTCTTCAGAGGGGCGGGAGCAGCCTCTCTACCAAGTATCATCATATCCCTGAAGGAAGGTTTCTTTTGGCCGCCGAAGGAGAAGGGAAGCGTCGGGTCGAAGTTCGTCGGAGGAGGAAGGGTGGATTCGCCAGGGAGAGCAGGAGGAGGGGGGGGGGGGGGGCTCGTCATTCTATTTTGGTTGGAATCTGGGGAAATGACATATATACAATTTGATAGAATAAGAGGTAAAACATCTTATTGATAATATGTGGTTCAACGAAAGACTTTTATTGAGATAAGATAGTATTTTAAATCTAATTTAAAAAAAAGTGAACAAAATAAATTATAAGATGCATGTTCTTATGACTAATTTGTAACAAAACATTTTTATTAATAAAAAAAGAATTATTTAATACAGTAAGTTATAAGAGAAGACTAAGACCTCTAATAAGGAAAGCAAACTGCAGGGTCGACCTCTTTAATTTAAAAGCATCAACTGAGTTATGTCTTTTCTCACCCATGCATGTCTGAAAATTCATTATTAGTGGTCATATAACTACATAGGGAGTATTAAATAAAAGAGAATTTTAAATCCATAATTTTTATTACAACTTTATAGATTGAACAATTACTATATATGGAGTAATCTTTAAAGACTAGAACATGGAAATTTCCTGAAGCATGAACACTTATAATGACTATATAGTAGGGATTTAATATTAGATTCACATTGGCACAAAGTGATTAGTTTGGCACAAATAAGCAGCCTAAGAAGGGAACATATAGGCATAAATTAAAAGTGAGAGCCATGGATGCACAATTAAGGTTGGTAGAAATTTGAAATGTCATTTGTCACACCTACTTTGTGTAAGAATAGTGTTAGCATGTCAGAATCATATCAAATCAAGATCACCACATTTGTTGAGTATGAAATCAATCCACCTTAAATAATTTTGTGGCATGTGTTATTACAACTTAGTACTCCCTCCGTCCCACCCCAAGTGTCCTGTTACTGTTGGGCACGGGAATTAAGGTAGAGTTGGTTTGTGAGTATATAGTGGGGTCCACATAGTTGTTGGAGGGGAAAATTATTTCTATTTATAGAAAGAAGACATTTGTAATGGGACATCCAAAAATAGTAAGTAAGACATTTGAAGTGGGACGGAGGGAGTATAACTTTTATTGAGGATTGCAAATGGATAAAAGAGGAAACGGAATCATATCATTATTCATTCATCCAATATTTTGTTGAAGATGCATGCTCTCCAAGAAATCATCCATTCATTATTTATTTTTTTTTTACTTGAAATATACACAGGTGGAGATTTCGATGTAGTACGTTGATGATTCAATCATCTTCTTGTTGTTGCTGAACAAATATGAGAAGAAGGTTTCCGAGAATCTTTGGTTGAAATTGAGGACAGCAATCAAAAGGAGATCACTCAGTGATCATTGATACTTGTATACATTAAAGATCATAAGGAGGATCTTCCATAGGTTTTATCAAGAGAAACGTAAGGCAAAGAGCCTGTAGGAGTTGGAGTTAGATCTTGAAGGGATCTATACCCAAACGGGGTTTTAGTCACTACAACTTTCCGTTTCAGGATCGAAGTAAAAGCATATTATTTATGTTTCCCTATTGTTCAAGGTTGAATAAAACTTGTGTTAGAACACATAGTAGAACTCTCGTGGATTGATATCAACCAGATATAGGTTGTGGTAGAACTGGATTAACAACTCTTGTGTTTGTTTATTTCATTGTTTGCCTTTAATTTCCAATGTGCATGATTTTATTTGTCATTAACTATTGTGCTCAAACTCTGTGTTGAAATACTTGTGATGTTTAATTAACCTACAGAGTATAGACAATGTCCTCCACTCAAAAACTATGCTGCACATTGGCGTTGGGCCTTCAAGTGACCAATTCACATTTACTACAACATCAGACAAGCGCTTGGCTTGGATTCACAAATTCCAAATCAAAATTGCTAAATCCTCCAAATATACAACTTCTCAGCATCCTTCCAAATCCAAAAACATACGAGTAGATGGTTGTGCATGAAACCCATATCTACTTCCCAAAACTTTTCAATTTCAATTTCTATAAACACAAATCTCTTAATTGCATGACCAAACCAGAAAAGCGAAAATTGCAGATTACCTCCCATTACAATTTTGGCCACAGCTGCTCCAAGTTCTAAGACAACCAATCAAAGTCGCCAAGATTCACCAAGACCAGCGACAGCGGATACAACAGATACGCCAACAACGCGGTCCATATAGGGAAAATATTGCTAAAACTCGCCAGGCATCCCATAACAGCAGAAACAATTAAAACCGCAAGTATCTCAGTAGAGAACTCCCATGACAATCCGCGGAAATAAATTAGGGAAAGAAGAACAGAGAAGCCCAGAAGGTTATTCATCAACACTGTCCCGTATAACTGCACCATTAATATAGATAAAAATGAGAGTTCATATTAAGTAGTGTATTTATTTAATTAGGTAAGAACAGGACACACAAACCTCAGAAAATGTCAATGAATTGATGTTCAGCTTCTTCCTGCGTGCTTCACTGATGGCTGATGATGCTATTCTAGCATTTGTAGCAAACGGAACAAAGACAAAAGCAATGAAAAATGATGGTATGTTTGCAGCTTTTGAAAGATTTCGAACACTCTGAATAAGGGGTTCAGCTAAAAGGCCCAACATAACAATCCCAATCACCACAAGAGCTATAGCTTTCGTCCAGGCAAGAAATGACTTATCAACGAATTTCTCTTCTACCAACATATCTGTCTGTTCCCATTTTTCCTGCACGATTATTAAGATAGGTTTGCATTTTTAGCAATCAGTTCCAACAAAAGCTGCAAAAAACATAAGCAGTAGGTCTGTGAGTTCAAGTTACTTGATAATCAGGCTCCTCTGTTGGTATTGGAGTATGAACTGAAGTAGTTTTCAACCATGTCGACAATCCAGTGATAAATTCATCCTCGCTTAACAAATGATCTCCACTTACATCGAGTGCATCCATCAAGTTGGATGCTGCAGCATCTATATCTTGAGGTATTGTCCCGTACTTTACATCCATCAAAAGATCTTTAAGTTCAGAGTGCGAAATAAAATCATCTTGATCATTGTCAATGTCTCTAAACAGCCTGACACATACAAAGTTAAGCAATTTATCACTTGTAGAATTTGTGGTTAGCAAAATACATCACACTTCTTGAGCTGATTCAAATTTTAAAATTCAGATCATTCTAGGGCATAAAATTATATTGCTATCACAATGTATTTGATCGATCCAACAAACTATCATAATCACACCAAAAATGATACGAAAGGCTAACACTTCTGCAGTGAAAATACATATAGACAGAAAGGTGCAATGTTTTCTTTGGTTGTGATAAAATGGATTAAAAACATCCACATCATTTAAGTAAGCATATCCAAAACAGAATAAAACTTTTGGAAATGTTTCACCTTTTTATAGCAGGAATATCTGGAGTTCCATCTTCGCTCAAAAGGCGCCCATGTGTCGAAGCCTGGAGAGCCTGTAGAATCTCAGGAATTATATTTTTCATCATTTCGCGTTCCTCCCTTTTCTTTTCAATCCAAGGTTGTAGAACCTGCTTTCATTGCGGAGTTGGAAATGGGGCAAGGAAAAATTAAATCAAGGAGATATACAAAAAGCACAATGAACATGTAAAAAGCAGAAGTCTACACAAACTGCACAAACAAACATGGAGAAAACAATAACCTCATTTAAGCGACCCGGTTTACCAGAGTCCTTTTGCGTCTCATCAATCCATTTCTCCATTCCCTTTACAAATTCATCACTAGTTATTCTCTTGTCATTATCTACATCAAATTCCTTCATCACATCTTCAGTAGCTCTTTCCTTGTCTGAGTACAATCTTCTAAACTTCATTTCTCGGAGAAATTCTTTAAGCTCTGCTGAAGTGAGATATTTATCTCCATCTTGGTCTGTTTCCTCAAATATTCTAAAGACCATATCATGGGCATATGTCATGGAAATATTATCCTGATATGGATGAGGAGGACACTAAAATCATAATGAACAATACCTTCTTATAACCGATGTATTCGGTGCACCATCTTTGGTAAAGAGATTTTCCATTGTATGATTCTGCACATGGTTTAAGATGTCCACCACTAAATGACCATGCTTTAGATACAATAGCTGTCTCCTTTGAATCCAAGGCTGAAACAACTGCATGATTTATAAAACCAGCACTTTATCTAGAGAGTTTCAACCAACTGTATGATCTTTTAATGATCATATTCAAGCAATTAAAGTGTTTCCCAAAATTGAAAGAATTAATCAGAATTTAAGCCCGGGAAAGTTCTCAAATAGAAAAAGGGGCACAATACCTGATAGAAGAAATACGAAAGCAACAAGGCAACAGTAACAATGAGAGTGACCACAACAAAAATCCGCTCCAAGGAGGACGATAATCCCAAAAGCTTGGGCAATTGGATGAACGCAAACGGAATCACAGAAACAAGCAAGATTCTGGCCGTATAACCAGTCCAAAAATCCGTCACCATGCCATAACCTGGATACAAAAATCATCACCGAAAAAGCAAGGGGGAAACGCCTAATCAATCCAAAATTGCAACATAATCAACTCTATTGATTCACATATTAAAGGAATACACACCAGGCCATAGCGATAAGAAGAATCGCTCGAGGGTTTCTTTGTGCACAACCTGGAGCAGAAGATGGATCGGAGTTGAAGTAATTGGAAAAATGCTGAGTGGAGAGGATGACGCAGGTCCCCCAAACAAGGGTGAGCAGCAAAATAGAGGATCCGGCGACCAATCCGACTCCGGTTAGCACGCATTCCTGAGCTACTTCGTTGTTGTTCAACAGTCCAGATGCTGCAAATTCATGAATGGTTTCATTACGGTGACTACTGGTACTGAGCAAGTTTAGATATGTATCCTAATTTTAAAAACTAGCATTTATAATTCTGAACTTTTATAATGTTAAAATTAGTAGGAAATTTTGCTTTATCTCCATCCTCTTTTAAGATCTTCTTTATATCATTGATATCAAAATTTTCTGTGTCAATTTTGCTCTCAACTTTGGAGAATATTGTGCTTGGATCAAGGTGACTTTTTTATTACTTTAATTTTGAACTTAAAAATGATGTATAGAAAAACACAAGACGCAATTTGTGTCCATCACTATATTATTTATTATTCAATTTTGTTTTTTGTTTTTTTTTTCTTTTGAACTGTCAATTCAGGTTAAGAAAGATGTGGTAGAGTCCATGTCATATAAATTACAAAATGGATGTGAGAATCACTCTCATACAAATTACAACAAAACAAAGGGAATGGATAAGAGCCGACTGGGGAATCCAACCCCCAAGCCACAACCTGAAGGTTGTAAGTCGAAGAACTTGACCTCTAGAGTCTAGATCGAGTCTCATCTCCTATTTATATAATAAATCTTGAATATTTTTTGGCATGTGCAGATTATATTGCCTTTATTGAATTTATATTTTTTTCTTAATTTTTCTTAATTTTATATTGCCCTTATTTAATTTTGGTGAATGATACTGTATTTATAGAAAAAAAATAAAAATAAATAATTAAAAATGAGTTTTTTAGAAGTTTATATAAATTTATTTTATAGTATATTATAGGTTAATTATTACTTCCTCCGTTCTTGAAAGTTGTTTATAGAAAAAATAAATAAATAATTAAAAATGAGTTTTTTAGAAGTTTATATAAATTTATTTTATAGTATATTATAGGTTAATTATTACTTCCTCCGTTCTTGAAAGTTGTTTACATTTAGTTAGGTGTCACTATTCACACACAAACTTTCATTTAAAGTTTTAACATAGTAGTTATACAAATTATAATTTAGTCAAGTGAGATCTTGTTAGATTCGTCTTGTCGTGTAGTTTTTAAATATCGAACTTTTAGAATTTTTACGTGTACTAAACTTGAGTTATTTATGATTTAAAATGTACGTCGAATTACGTGATATGTGGGCCCGTCAAATACTTTGAAAAACATATGAAGTATTTTTTATCCTTGAACTATTTGAAAATGTCCAATCATATACCAGAGTCCCCTCGTGCTGATAACGTGTTGTAATAAACTATAACTACTATATGTGATAGATAGACTATAGATATGCTGTTGTGTATTATAATTATTTAATATAGGAGAGAGAAGCTAAGGAAATATCTTAATGTAAAAGCATAGTGCAGGATATGTAAATGCAATAATGAAGAGAGAAGATATTGAATTTTTTTATACTCTGAGTTCTATATCTTATGACATACAAGTGAGGCAATATTTATAGCCTCCTTAGCAGCCTTCAATATAAATAATAATTATGAGGCGGCTTATTGATTTTTCAAGACATTCAATCTAGTCTAAGTTAGACTTTTCAACACTCTCCCTTTGAATGTCTTCAATACAAAGAATATGCCTCGTTAAAACCTTACTAGGAAAAAACCCAGTGGGAAAAAAATCCTAGTGAAGAAAAAAAAATCCTAGTGAAAGAAAAATAGTACAATATTCTTGTATCCAGTGCCCCCTGATTTGGACTTCATTTTAAATCTCGAAGATGCCGCATTTCAATTTTCTTTACGAGCTTCTCGAATGTTGCAGTTGGCAATGCCTTGGTAAATAAATCCGCCAAATTATTTTCTGATCGAATTTGTTGCACATCGATTCCACCATTCCTTCGAAGATCATGGGTGTAGAAGAATTTTGGTGAAATATGTTTCGTTCTATCTCCTTTAATGTAACATCCTTTCAACTGGGCTATACAAGCTGAATTATCTTCAAATAAAATTGTTGGGGGCATTTGTGGTTCAATGATTAAACCACAACTCTTCAATATATGTTGAGTCATTGACCTCAACCAAACGCATTCTCGACTTGCCTCATGGATTTTCAATATTTCGGCATGATTAGAAGAAGTAGCAGTCAGAGTCTGCTTCATTGACCTCCAAGAGATAGCAGTTCCACCACACGTGAAGATATAGCCTGTCTGAGATTTGGCTTTGTGTGTGTCTGATAAATAACCTGCATCGGCATAGCCGATTAACTTATGTCGAGAGTCTTTTGGGTAAAATAACCCAAGATCAATTGTTCCTTGGAGATAGCGAAGAATGTGCTTTATGCCCTTCCAATGTCGTTGAGTAGGGCAAGAACTGAATCTTACGAGTAAATTGATTGCAAACGCGATATCAGGTCGCGTGCTATTTGCAAGATACATTAGCGCGCCAATTGCGCTTAAATATGATATTTCTGGGCCAAGTTGCTCTTCATTATTTTCTTTTAGCCTAATGGATCCTTTGCAGGATCAAGTGCCCGAACGACCATTGGATTACTTAGCGGATGAGCATAATCCATTCGAAATTACTTTAATACCTTTAGGGTATAAGTTGATTGATGAACAAATATGTCTCTTTCCAAATGCTCAATTTGTAGGCCAAGGAAAAATTTCGTTTTCCCGAAATCCTTGATTTCGAACTTCTTTTTCAGATATTCAACTGCCATTTTCAACTCTTCAGGAGTTCCAATTAGATTTAAATCGTCAACATACACTGCGACAATCACAAATTCTGACTCATTTTTCTTTATAAAAACACAAGGACTGATGGGGTCATTTGTATAACCTTCTTTGATCAAACTTTTACTGAGGCGGTTATACCACATTCGGCCAGATTGCTTGAGCCCATACAATGATTTTTGCAATTTGATGGAATAAGTTCTCTGGGTTTTGAGTTGAAAGACTCAGGTAACTTAAACTCTTCAGGTATTTTCATATAAATATCATTTTCCAATGAGCCATATAAATATGCAGTAACAACATCCATCAGCCTTATTTCAAGATTTTCTTGTACTGCTAGGCTCATTAGATACCTGAATGTTATTCCATCCATAACCGAGGAATATGTTTCCTCAAAATCAATTCCCGGTCTTTGGGAAAAACCTTGGGCTACAAGCCTTGCCTTATATTTGGCAATTTCATTGTTTTCATTTCTTTTTCTCACAAACACCCATCTGTAGCCAAGAGGCTTCACATTTTTCGGTATTTGGACAATAGGGCTGAATACTTTTCATTTATTCAGTGAATATAGTTCAGACTGAATCGCATCTTTTCATTTTGGCCAATCATTTCTTTTCCGACATTCTTCAACTGATCTTGGTTCAGGATCCTCGTTATTTTCCATTACATCGAGTGCAACGTTGTATGCAAAAACATTATCAACGTTTGTTCCTTTTCGATTCCAACATTTCCCAGTATTGATAAAATTAAAAGAAGTTTCAATAAGTTCATTTTCTTCTGGATGAATATTTTCAGGTTCAACCTTTTCGGGGGTTGAATCAATTTCTCCTTCGAGAGTATCATTGATGATTGATTTATCACCTATGTGGATAATTTTCTTCTTTCGTGGATTTTTATCCTTGGAACCTAAAGGCCTACCACGCTTCAGGCGTGCAGTAGGTTCATTTGCACTCGAAATATGCCATTCTGGGACATTTATATTAGATGGTGCATTTGCTGCATCATTTATATATGATTTTGTGACTTTAGCAGCATCATTAAAAGCATCGGGTAATTGATTTGCAATTCCCTGTAAATGCACAATTCTTTGAACTTCAAGTTCGCATTGCCTTGTACGAGGATCAAGGAAATCAAATGGACTTTGCCAAGATATTTCCTTTTTCAGTTGATCATTTCCTCCTCCTAATGTCGGGAATTGAGTTTCATCAAAATGACAGTTTGCAAATCTTGCAGTAAATAAATCACGCGTTTTTGGCTCAAGATATTTAATAATCGAGGGTGATTCATACCCGACATAATGCCCAACCTTCTTTGAAGTCCCATTTTTGTGCATTGTGGTGGCGCAATCGGTACATAAACCGCACACCCAAAATTCGCAAGTGGGATATATTGGGCTCCTTTCCAAATACAATTTGTGTAGGGGAGTAGTTATGATAACTTGTCGGCCTTATTTTCACAAGTGATGCTGCATGCAATATAGCATGTCCCCAAGCAGAAACATGGAGTTTTGATTTCATTAACGATGGTCTTGCAATTAATTGCAATCGCTTAATAAATGATTCTGTCAGACCATTTTGCGTGTGCATATAAGGCACATGATGTTCAACAGTAATTCCAATCGACATGCAGAAATCATCAAATGCATGTGATGTATATTTTCCAGCATTATCAAGGCATATTTTCTTTATCGGTGATCTGGAAACTGTGCTCGCAATTTTATACTTTGTGCAAGTAACCCTGCAAATGCCAAATTGCGAGTTGATAATAAACAAACATGTGACCAGCGTGATGACGCATCAATTAGTACCATAAAGTATTTCAAAGGTCCACACGGTGGATCAATAGGTCCACATGTATCGCCTTGAATTCTTTTTAGGAATGTAGGGGATTCAATTCCCACTTTTACTGGAGATGGTCTAGTTCTCAAATTTCCTTGTGAACAAGCTGCACAATTCAACTCATTTGGGTTCAATATCATTTGCCTTTTCAATGTATGACCATTTGAATTTTCAATAATTCGCCTTAGCATTACACTGCCAGGATGCCCAAGTCTATCATGTCAGGTAATAAATTCACTAGTACATTTCAAGCATAATAGGTTATGTATTTCTGCGACACATATTTTTGTATAGTATAAGCCAGAGGAGTAACATGGCAATTTTTCATTCACAAATTTTTTGCCATTTTCAATTCGAGTTATCAAAAGATACTCATGATCTGTCTCTTTTGAAGTTTCAATGTGATATCCATTTTTTCGAATATCATTGAAGCTCAATAAATTTCTTCGAGCTTTGCGTGAGAACAAGGAATTTTCAATTGCCATTTTTGTCCCTTAGGGAGAAATATAACAGCTCTACCGGAGCCCTCAATGCATTTTGCACTACCGCTTATAGTTTTCACTGCGGTCTTTTTCAGTTTTAAATTGGAGAAATAACTTTTGCTTTTCAAAATGCTGTGCGTTGTTACACTGTCAATGAGGCAGATATCATCTCCGACTTTTGAATTTCCATCATCCATTTCTTTACAAGAATATAAAAAGGTTATTAAACATCAGTAATATAAATATTATTAATGCAAAACATATTTATATTATACATGGATAATAAAAAAGAAAGTACAAGATATCATTATTTATATTAAACAGGAATTATAAAAGACAAGTACAAAATATATATATAGCTATATAATATATTATTTATTAGCAGTATCTGGCTCAACAAAATCATCACCGTCCAGGTGCGTGATATTATCATTTAATATATCATCATATGTATCATCGTGGGCATTATGGTGTGCTTCAACACCTGGTCTTTCTTTTCGTTTCGAGGCCTGATACAGTTCAGCTAAGTGTTTAGTTGTGTGGCATGCTTGAGCCGTATGGCCTTTAATTCCACAACGATCACAAATTTCATCATTTTGTTTGTGCTTTCTTGCATAATTTCTTTGTTGTGGTTTGTAAGGCCTTCTGGCATCATATCTGCGATTTTTCTCAAATCGATACTTATTTCGATAATTATTCTAACGAGATGATTCACCTCTGCCTCGATTGTGATACCGATTTTGGCCACGATCATCATTTTGATTTTTAAAGTGCCCACGAACACGCACATATTTTGATGATTGGGCCGCGTTCACCTCAGGAAACGGTTTTGCACCTGCGGATCTAGATTCATAATTTCTCAACAGCAATAGGCTGTTTTGTTCAACCAATAATAAGCAGGTGATAAGATCAGAATATCTCTGAAAACCTTTTTGACGGAATTGTTCACTCAATATTGAGTTTTTAGCATGAAACGTAGAATATGATTTTTCAAGCATTTGTTCCTCAGAAATCTTTTGCCCACATAATTCCAATTGGGCCGTAATTTTGAACAAAGCAGAATTATATTTCCGGACTGTTTTGAAGTCCTGAAGTCTCAGGTTTGTCCAGTCATCAAGGGCTTTTGGAAGTACCGTCTTTTTAAGATTATCATATCTTTCTTTCAACTTTTCCCAAAACGCCAGTGGGGATTCCACAGTCACGTACTCCGTTTAAGTGCCTCTTCGATATGATGGCACAAGAAAATCATGGCTTTTGCATGATTCTGATGGCTGGGATTTTTCCCTTCAGCAATAATATCTTCTAGACCCATTGAAGTAAGATACATTTTCACATGTCGGGCCCAAGACATATAATTGCTTCCTTCAACGGTTAAGGGAGCAAATTCCTGCTTTGCAAGGTTAGCCCTAATCTTATTGAAAATTTTGGAATAAAAATTATACCTCAAATTCTGGTAACCCGGGCAGAGTCTCCTCGTGTTGATAACGTGTTGTAATAAACTATAACAAGTTTATTAATATATACTACATGTAATAGATAGAATATAGCTATGCTGTGTGTATAATAATTATTTAATATATGAGAGAGAAGCTAAGGAAATATCTTAATGTAAAAGCATAGTGCAGGATAAAAGTCTAACTTAGACTAGATTGAATGTCTTGAAAAATCAATAAGCCGCATCATAATTATTATTTTATATTGAAGGCTGCTAAGGAGCCTATAAATATTGCCTCACTTGTATGCCATAAGATATAGAACTAGTATAAAAAAAATTCAATATCTTCTCTCTTCATTATTGCATTTACATATCTTGCACTATGCTTTTACATTAAGATATTTCCTTAGCTTCTCTTTCCTATATTAAATAATTATTATACACAACAGCATATCCATATTCTATCTATTACATAGAGTATATATTAATAAACTTGTGATAGTTTATTACAACACGTTATCAGCACGAGGAGACTCTGTACGGGTTACCAGAATTTGAGGTATAATTTTTATTCCAAAATTTTCAATAATATTATGGCTAACCTTGCAAAGCAGGAATTTGCTCCCTTAACCATTGAAGGAAGCAATTATATGTCCTGGGCCCGAGATATGAAAATGCATCTTACTTCAATGGGTCTGGAAGATACTATTGCTGAAGGAAAAAATCTCGCCTTCAAAATCATGCAAAAGCCATGATTTTCTTGTGTCATCATGTCGAAGAGGCACTTAAAATGGAGTACGTGACTGTGGAAGCCCCACTGGCGTTGTGGGAAAAGTTGAAAGAAAGATATGATAATCTTAAAAAGATGGTGCTTCCAAAAGCCCTTGATGACTGGACAAACCTGAGACTTCAGGAGTTCAAAATAGTCCGGGAATATAATTCCGTTGTGTTCAAAATTACGGCCCAATTGGAATTATGAGGGCAAAAGATTTCTGAGGAACAAATGCTTGAAAAAACATATTCTACGTTTCATGCTAAAAACTCAATATTGAGTGAGCAATACCGTCAAAAAGGTTTTTAGAGATATTCTGATCTTATCACCTGCTCATTATTGGCTGAACAAAACAGCCTATTGCTGTTGAGAAATAATGAATTTAAACCCGCAGGTGCAAAACCGTTCCCTGACGTGAACGCGGCTCAATCATCGAAATATGTGCGTGATCGTGGGCACTTTAAAAATCAAAATGATGATCGTGGCCAAAATCGGTATCACAATCGAGGCAGAGGTGAATCATCTCGTTAGAATAATTATCGAAATAAGCCTCGATTTGAGCAAATTCACAGATATGATACCAGAAGGCCTTACAAACCACAACAAAGAAATTATGCAAGAAAGCACAAACAAAATGATAAAATTTGTGATCGTTGTGGAATTAAAGGCCATATGGCTCGAGCATGCCACACAGCTAAACACTTAGTTGAACTGTATCAGGTCTCGAAACGAAAAGAAAGACCAAGTGTTGAAGCACATCATAATGCCCACGATGATACATATGATGGTATATTAAATGATAATATCACGCACCTGGACGCTGATGATTTTGTTGAGCCAGATACTGCTAATAAATAATATATTATATAGCTATATATTTTATACTTGTCTTTTATAATTCTGTTTAATATAAATAATGATATCTTGTACTTCCCTTTTTATTATCCATGTATAATATAAATATGTTTTGCATTAATAATATTTATATTACTGATGTTTAATAACCTTTTTATATTCTTGTAAAGAAATGGATGGTGGAAATTCAAAAGTCGAAGATGATATCTGCCTCATTGACAGTGCAACAACGCACAGCATTTTGAAAAGCAAAAGTTATTTCTCCAATTTAAAACTGGAAAAGACTGCAGTGAAAACTAAAAGCGGTAATGCAAAATGCATTGAATGCTCCAGTAGAGCTGTTATATTTCTCCCTAAAGGGACAAAAATGGCGATTGAAAATGCCTTGTTCTCACGCAAAGCTCGAAGAAATTTACTGAGCTTCAATGATATTCGAAAAAATGGATATCACATTGAAACTTCAAAAGAGGCAGATCACGAATATCTTTTGATAACTCGAATTGAAAATGGCAAAAAATTTTTGAATGAAAAATTGCCATGTTACTCCTCTGGCTTATACTATACAAAAATATGTACCGCAGAAATACATAACCTAGTAGGCTTGAAAGCTACTAGTGAATTTATTACCTGGCACGATAGACTTGGGCATCCTGGCAGTGTAATACTGAGGCGAATTATTGAAAATTCAAATGGTCATACATTGAAAAGGCAAATGATATTGAACCCAAATGAGTTCAATTGTGTAGCATGTTCACAAGGGAAATTGATAACCAGACCATCTTCAGTAAAAGTGGGAATTGAATCCCCTATATTCCTAGAAAGAATTCAAGGCGATATATGTGGACCTATTGATCCACCGTGTGGACCTTTCAAGTACTTTATGGTACTAATTGATGCGTCATCACGCTGGTCACACGTTTGTTTATTATCAACTCGCAATTTGACATTTGCAAGGTTACTTGCACAAATTATAAAATTGCGAGCACAGTTTCCAGATCATCCGATAAAGAAAATACGCCTTGATAATGCTGGAGAATATACATCACATGCATTTGTTGATTTCTGCAGGTCGATTGTAATTACTGTTAAACATCCTATGCCTCATGTACACACGCAAAATGGTCTGGCAGAATCATTTATTAAGCGATTGCAATTAATTGCAAGACCCTTGTTAATGAAATGAAAACTCCCTGTTTCTGCTTGGGGACATGCTATATTGCATGCAGCAGCACTTGTGAAAATAAGGCCAACAAGCTATCATAGCTACTCCCCTACACAAATTGTGTTTGGAAATGAGCCCAATATATCCAACTTGCGAATTTTTGGGTGTGCGGTTTATGTACCGATTGCGGCACCACAACGCACAAAAATGGGACCTCAAAGAAGGTTGGGCATATATGTCGGGTATGAATCACCCTCGATTATTAAATATCTTGAGCCAAAAATGGGTGATAACTGCAAGATTTGCAGACTGTCATTTTGATGAAACTCAATTCCCGACATTAGGGGGAGGAAATAATCAACTGAAAAAGGAAATATCTTGGCAAAGTCCATTTGATTTCCTTGATCCTTGTATAAGGTAATGCGAACTTGAAGTTCAAAGAATTGTGCATTTACATGGAATTGCAAATCAATTACCCGATGCTTTTAATGATGCTGCTAAAGTCACAAAATCATATATAAATGATGCAGCAAATGCACCAGCTAATATAAATGTCCCAGAAGGGCATATTTCGAGTGCAAATGAACCTACTGCACGCCTGAAGCGTGGTAGGCCTTTGGGTTCCAAGGATAAAAACCACGAAAGAATAAAATTATGCATATGGGTGATAAATCACTCATCGATGATACTCCCGAGGGAGAAATTGATTCAACCCCCAAAATAGTTGAACCTGAAAATATTCACCCAGAAGAAAATGAAGTTATTGAAACTTCTTTTAATTTTATCAATACTGGGAAATGATGGAACCGAAAAGAAACAAACGTTGATAATGTTTTTGCATACAACGTTGCACTCGATGTAATGGAAAATAACGAGGATCCTGAACTAAGATCAGTTGAAGAATGTCGGAAAACAAATGATTGGCCAAAATGGAAAGATGCGATTCAGTCTGAACTAGATTCATTGAATAAACGAAAAGTATTTGGCCCTATTGTCCAAACACCGAAAAATGTGAAGCATGTTGGCTATAGATGGGTGTTTGTGAGAAAAAGAAATAAAAATATGAAATTGCCAAATATAAAGCAAGGCTTGTAGCCCAAGGTTTTTCCCAAAGACCGGGAATTGATTTTGAGGAAACATATTCACCGGTTATGGATGGAATAACATTCAGGTATCTAATGAGCCTAGCAATACAAGAAAATCTTGAAAGAGGCTGATGGATGTTGTTACTGCATATTTATATGGCTCATTGGAAACTTATTCCATCAAAATTGCAAAAAATCATTGTATGGGCTCAAGCAATCTGGCCGAATGTGGTATAACCGCCTCAGTGAAAGTTTGATCAAAGAATGTTATACAAATGACCCCATCAGTCCTTGTGTTTTTATAAAGAAAAATGGGTAAGAATATGTAATCGTCGCAGTCTCTGTTGGCGATTTAAATCTAATTGGAACTCCTGAAAAGTTGAAAAAGGCAGTTGAATATCTGAAAAAGGAGTTCGAAATCAAGGATTTCGGGAAAATGAAATTTTGCCTTGGCCTACAAATTGAGCATTTGGAAAGAGGCATATTTGTTCATCAATCAGCTTATACCCTAAAGGTATTAAAGCAATTTCGAATGGATTATGCTCATCCGCTAAGTAATCCAATGGTCGTTCGGGCACTTGATCCTGCAAATGATCCATTTAGGCCAAAAGAAGATAATGAAGAGCAACTTGGCCCAGAAATGCCATATTTAATCGCAATTGACGCGTTAATATATCTTGCAAATAGCACGCGATCTGGTATCGCGTTTGCAGTCAATTTACTCGCAAGATTCAGTTCTTGCCCTACTCAACGACATTGGAAGGGCATAAAGCACATTCTTCGCTATCTCCAAGGAACAATTGATCTTGGATTATTTTACCCAAAAGACTCTCGACATGAGTTAATCGGCTATGCCGATGCAGGTTATTTATCAGACCCACACAAAGCGAAATCTCAGATAGGCTATATCTTCACGTGTGGTGGAACTGCTATCTCTTGGAGGTCAATGAAGCAGACTCTAACTGCTACTTCTTCTAATCATGCCGAAATATTGGCAATCCATGAGGCAAGTCGAGAATACGTTTGGTTGAGGTCAATGACTCAACATATATTGAAGAGTTGTGGTTTAATCATTGAACCACAAATGCCCCCAACAATTTTATTTGAAGATAATTCAGCTTGTATAGCCCAGTTGAAAGGAGGTTACATTAAAGGAGATATAAAGAAACATATTTCACCAAAATTCTTCTACACACATGATCTTCAAAGGAATGGTGAAATCGATGTGCAACAAATTCGATCAGAAAATAATTTGGCGGATCTATTTACCAAAGCATTGCCGACTGCAACATTCGAGAAGCTCGTGAAGAAAATTGGAATGCGGCATCTTTGAGATTTAAAATGAAGTCCAAATCAGGAGGAGCACTGGATACAAGAATATTGTACTCTTTTTCATTCACTAGAATTTTTTCCCACTGGGTTTTTTCCTAGTAAGGTTTTAACGATGCATATTCTTTGTATTGAATACATTTAAATGTGGAGTGTTGAAAAGTCTAACTTAGACTAGATTGAATGTCTTGAAAAATCAATAAGTCGCCTCATAATTATTATTTTATATTGAAGGCTGCTAAGGAGCCTATAAATATTGCCTTACTTGTATGTCATAAGGTATAGAACTCAGAGTATAAAAAAATTCAATATCTTCTCTCTTCATTATTGCATTTACATATCTTGCACTATGCTTTTATATTAAGATATTTTCTTAGCTTCTATCTCCTATATTAAATAATTATACACAACAGCATATCTATATTCTATCTATTAAATATAGTATATATTAATAAACTTGTTATAGTTTATTACAACAACCCTTAATTCTTCAAAGTTGGAAAAAACTACTCCATATATTTATCTCAATATATTTTTGCAAAATACTTATTTTAGTTCTCAATTCTTTGTACATTCTTACTTTTGCCCCTAATAAAGTTTTTAGAAAAATTATTTACGCACTTTTGTTGTCTTTTCTATTTCGTTAAATATATTAAGAATAATTTTATTAAATATTTTTTTCAAAATTTTAAAATTAGTGTTAGAAAAATAACAAAAAAAAAATAAGTTAATAAAATTTTCAAATTTTAAAAGTTTTAAATTAGTGTTGATAAAATTTTAACAAAAATTCATATTTTAAAATTTTGAGGAAATTTTTATTTATTTTTTTAAATTAGTGTTAATATGTTTAACAATATAAAAAGACAACAAAAGGGTTTACATATTTTTTTCTAAAAACTTTATTAGGGGTAAAAATAAAGTATTGAGAATTGAAATGATATTTTGCAAAAATTAATGAGGCAAATATGTGGTTTTTTTTTTCCAACTTTCAAGAGTTAAGGGGTATTTTTTGAGATAAAAAATACTTATTACCCTATAGCAGTATGTAATTTTTATTTATAGAAATTTTAAAGTATTAGCTGTTTAATAAGTAAATATAAATAGTCACTAATTTTATTCAGAGAGATGAGAATATACAATATACTCCATTACTCCTTACTAAGGCCCCGTTCTCTACAACTTATTTTCAGACCTTATTACTTATTTTTTTCCAAAATCAGATCAGATAAGAAACATTCAGATCAGACCAGATCAAATCAGATCAGATCGGACCAGACCAGACCAGACCAGAAACATTCAGACCAGATCAGATCAGATCATTATAATATAATTACATAATTACGTTTAATATTTTTTTTTAAAAAAATGCAAAAACATATAGGAATGTATGCAAATATTATTTATATTGTACTTATTTAATACTAATTTTAAAAGTATTTTTCAAAATGTTTTTTTGTTCTTCAAAATATTATTTAAATATACTAGTCACGTTTATAATATATTTTATATCATAAATACTTTCAAAATATAGTTTCAAATACTTTCATTAAATATTTTTGAAATATATTAGAAAATACTTTCAAAAATATTTTCAAAAATAACTAAACATAATAATAAAAACTATTAATTATTATTATTATTATTATTATTATTATTATTATTATTATTATTATATATAATAAATATTAAATAGTAATTATGAATTTTTATTATTATTATATATTATTATTATTATTATTATCATAATTTAATTAGAATCAAAATAGCTTATCGAAAAAAATAATTAGAATCCAAAAATATAAATAAAATAAGATCAGACCAGATCAGATCAATTCAGATCAGACCAGATCAGACCAGATGTAATCAGACCAGACCAGAAACATTCAGATCAGATCAGACAAATTCAGATCAGACCAGATCAGATTTTACAAATCCAGATCAGACCAGAAAAAAAATTAAGGCCTAGAGAACAGGGCCTAAATCATTTTATTATTGTTTTTTTTTTAAAAAAAAAAAAGACGCTACAAGAAAGAGAATAATAAAAAAAAATTAGTCTTTAATTGATAAAATTATTAATAGAAAAGACGAGGCATGACTGCACGAAT
This sequence comes from Hygrophila difformis, assembly GCA_030278955.1. NCBI lineage: Eukaryota > Viridiplantae > Streptophyta > Magnoliopsida > Lamiales > Acanthaceae > Hygrophila > Hygrophila difformis. The sequence continues at coordinate 55,467,930 of JAOANR010000009.1, forward strand.
AGTGTGGGGCATGTGAAAATTACCCACCGCACATGTATGCCGTGGTTAAGACTTTTCCACTGCATTTGTTGTCCAGCAAATTAAGTCAAGAATATAATGAGTTGTTGCACTTGCATCCCATGTCACATTTTTATTTTTCCACAATCATTATTTATTTTCTTAAAGAAGTGAAGTACAGTATATAAAAAATAAACATACAGCATGTTTAATTGTTAAGCGTTAACTGATACTACCTATTAGTTGTTTATTAAAATTTATTTGCAAAATTAAAGGTGATAATAATACTATAACATAAATAATAGATTTTTTTTATAAAAAATTACACTTATGTGTCGTCAAATGTGTGATAAATAATACAAAGTTGATTGTAATAAAACTACATATAGTATGAAATATTACTATTAAAGATATTAAAATGGCGAGGATGGGCTTTTTTTTGGATGAGCCTTGGGAAAATGATTAAATATTTGAGGGTATAAAATACTACTACTAGTAATAAATTGAAGATCGGCTCATCCAAAACGCACATCCTTTGAGCGTTTTTGGAATTAGCGGAGATTGTGAATTATAAGTACTTTAAAAATTGACTTACCAAGAAGAATGAGGGCTTCGGGGAGGGACCCAATGAGCTGGAAAGCGCAGGCTCCGAACACACCGGGCCCCAGGATTTTGAATATCCGTTCGCCGCCGGCCGCCACATACGACTCGCCGTGAAACAGCAAATACTCATAGATCACGATCAGCAACACGTGTCCCGGAATCGTCTCCGAGCACGGCAGGATTCCGTACATTTGCTCGCACCCTTCATGAGGGGAAGGTGCCGATGACGAAGTTCCTCCGGCGGACGCTAATTGGATCACGTTCTCGCTGGATTTCGCCTCCCCGTCGGAGACCAGCTCCGGCGAGGTATTTGGTGGATGCCAGCGAGCAAAAGCTACGGCGGCAAATAGGAGAAGGAAGGAGGATGTCGAGAGGATTTTCATTGTGGAGAATCATTAATTAGGTCAAAATGATCTGGGGGAAATTTGATGATGATGATGATGATGATATATACGTACACAGAGAATAATTATACTCAGAGACGTATAATTATCTTTGTTTAATCGATTTCTCAATTCTGCAAGAGATCATATTGCCATACACTACATGTTAGGGTTGACCAGCTACTTCACATTTTGTAATGGTTCATGCTTCTCAGTTCTCATGATCATTATTACAAGAATACAAAAACAAATTAAAGCTACCAATCACTTGATACCTACTGACAGTGACGACATTTTTACATCCAATTAATAAGTGTGGGGTCCCAATTCGATTATCAATTAATTACTCCCAATAATTTAAGGGGTTTTTATAATTAAATCCCCTCCATTTAACTTAACTTATTTTAGTTAAATCCCCACATACTTTTCTTCACATGTATTAGTACCTAGTAGTAAAATACATTCCACTTTAATCCCAATTGCAATAAAGAAAAGGAATAAGAAAATGAGTAATGAAATTACCTTTGTGACCTTACCTTTTGCTGCAAAAGAAGGCTGATGTGACAGGTACTCATTACATTCTCTCTCCTCCTTCTTATGCAAAAATGGGGAAGAACCCACCATAAACGCAAATCACTACATGGGAAGCTCCTGTTCGCGCCATTATTCGTTGGGAAGCTCCTGTTCGCGCGAAATTCGTGTGTGGATGGCGAGCTGCGATCGTGGTATTGGAGATGGAAAAGGTTAGGGTTTCTTACCATATTTTCAACCGATCATCAGGGGAATAGGGGGCGGGTTTCTTTTTGGGTTGAGAGGGAAGAGACGAGGGTAAGGGCAGGGTTTTGGAGGAGATTCTGGAGAGGTTCTTCAGTCCGAGTGGAAAGGTTCAATATTGGGCGTTGTGGGCAAAGACGCAAATGGTGGGTTCATAACAATTGCATATGCAGGTGCCCACTGACATGCTGTTTGTAGTTGATTGTATTACTAACGTGGTTTTGTGTTTTAAACGCGTACCTTGGTGTTTAAAAGATGCAGTGTTGTATTTGTTATACCCTGATTTAGTTGTTTTATAATGACCAACCGTGTTGTTTTTTCAGGCTGATTTTGTTGGTTTATCATTGTTGGGGGGGGGGGGGGACTGATGAAAATTGGGACCGGTTCTGTCGAAAACTAAGGAGTGCAATTGACGGCGGCAATGAACGTGATCAATGGGGAGAGTTCACATTTTTTAGTGATCGTCACTCCGAACTGATGAAAGCGATTCCAAGCGTGTTTAACGGGTGTCACCACTCTATATGCATACGGCATCTTGAGGACAACTTCAAAACGGAGGTGATAGTTGTTTCATAGAGTTGTATGTATGTTGTTCGGTATGAGAACGAGTGTTGCTATTAAGTGTCACGCTTATTATGAGTTGTGTTTTTATGCTTAATTGTCGTGTTTAAAGGCTTTCATTTTGTGTGATTGCAAGTGATGAGCCAATTTTGTCGCTAATTTTAAAAGTTGTTGAGCCAATTTTACATAGGATCTGGTGCACTAGAGATTCAGCGGGCTGGTGGAACGTTGTTCGAAGTATGTGAAAATAACAAAATACATGATGTGGATGTTGAGAGGAGGACTTGTTCGTGTGGTTACTGGCAAATGCTGAAGTTGCCTTGCAAACATGGATGTGCTGCTATCAAGGGGATGCAAGGTAATATTCATGACTATTGTGACCCATATTACTCCGTGGAATATTATAAGAGAACCTACGACGGTGTGATATACCCTTTCATGACATCCAGTGGAAATTGCGAAGAGGATAATGGCAATGACAGTGAGTTTGTGCTGCCCTGGGATGTGAGGATACAACCGGCTGTAGGAAGAAAAAGCATATACCATCCCAAGTCCAGAAAAGCAAGGTTCAATGTGGCCTATGCCGACGACGTAGGCATAACCGCGCCACGTGCAAAGAGGCATACAAGTTCATTGCCTGAATGACAGTTGCACAGCACAGTTTTTGCACACACGCTGCATTTTTGCACCCTTTTTTAGCTAGTGTGGTGTTTTACGCTGACTGGAGTGGTATTATTTTTGGCCGGTTTCATTGTTTGAAACGGTCCGTGTTCTGGATTGTTTCAAGATGTGATACCAATTTGATATAATAGTGGAATGATGTACTGTTAAGTGGACAGCTGTGTGTGGGTGTAATATTTTGTATGAAATGTTTTTTTTATATGGAATGTGGTTATTTTGTTGTATGCAAAGATGATATTTATACGGTATGTGGTTTTGAGCAATTGTGTGTGAAACTAGTGTGCAAACATACTTAGTTGGCACAGTGATGTTGGTGGTTTTAACAGTGGTGTTCAAGCTACAAGTATGTAGTATTAATATAACTGAAATGTGTTGTTCGTGTGTTTTCAGAAGTCGTGTATGATTAGCACCTTTTTGGATGTAACAGATATAACACATCTATTTCTAAAGAATCGGGTTCACCTTGAACTACAACTAATAGGGTTTTGGAAACGGGAAGGTTCATCCATAGGATGAAATCGATGAAACCAACACATTTAAGCTATTACTTTGGAGGAAGATCAATGCTTAAATATTATAAATAGGGCTCACATTGAACTACAACTAATAGCGTTTTGGAAACGGGAAGGTGTAACACCCCGGTTTTTGATAACCCAGGTCGGGGTGTCACCGCCACACATCCCTAGTAAGACACGGTTTCTCCGGCTTACTAAAGAGATGCAAGGCTAGGTATTGCAGTATTTAAAACATTTAAAGCATTCAAAACAGTCCATACAATATAGCTCGAAAATAATAATATCATAGCGCAGCGGAAATAATTGTTTTAGTATAGTATCGCAGCGGAAAATGTAAATAGGGCCGACATGGCCAAAACACGGGTTAAACAGGCTCGTTCATAATATAGTCTAATGTACGAATTTAAAAACAAAATAATGTTTCCCAAAAGTAAAGTTCCCATGCATGAACGTGCTCATGTTCATTCTACGTAAAGAAAAGAAAATAGAAATGGTTTGGTCAGCACAACTTGCTGAGTAAGTTAACACATGCATGATCGTACGGTTTAAAAGTCATTAATTTAATATTTAAATAAAACATGATAATAACATAAATAATTCAGTCTAATTTAATCAGCTATCCAATTTGCATAATTCAGTTCAGGGCTTCCTTTAACAACACATTTCACATAATCTAGAATAAAAGCCATAATTTAAAAAAGCATTTAAATAATTTTAATTGGACAACAAATATAATTTAATTTAATTTAAATTTCCCCCTTACATCCCACATTCAGTATTTCAATTATTTCACGATTGCATCGCAATCTCAACAAGTTTAGCCGGTAGCCCGGCGGCCGCAACCGTATCAGCCATACCCAGTACCACTCCGGAGCCTCAGGAAACCCATGTGGATATTCTCGAGAGTGTAGGCTCTATATCTCATGCCGTTTTGGCAACATCATATCTCAATTTTAGCGCGCGGGGTCACCATCGTCCATTAAGGCACGAAGTGAATCATTAGGGGGCACCCTGCAGAGCACTCACCCCTAATTTTAATTTATCAAGTTTGTAAGGGGATTTAACTTCAAAAATCTGATTTCAATTTTATTTATTTAAAAATATTATTTCAATTTATTTCAACCCTAAAGGTTAATTCCATGTTTCAACAAGATTTCAAGATTTGATTTCCGGTAAACCACAGTTTACTCTAAAATTCGTCTAAAATCAGATTTAATTCCAAAAACTCCGAAATTTCACGACTGACTCAGAAACGTCGAGATCTACAACTTTCTTGTTTTAACTTTTTCAATCCGAGATACCGAAATAGGTCAAAAACACCAATTTTCACAGAACCACAAATCTGTCCGAATTTTACAGACCACAGTTTAGAGATATTGAAATCTACCATAGCAAATCAACTCCAAATTTAATGAAATTTTACAGAGACCATCTTAAGACATTTATCTACAACTTTCATGTTCGGCCAAAGATCTAAATCGGTCTAGAACCTATGTCAAAAACGTGATCAAGATCGGACCTACGTTCTGTCAAGAATTTCAAGATCTAGTTTCAAGCAGTTCGGTTTTGGTTGGTTTTCACATATCAAATCGTCTCTAAAAATTTTGAAAATTTTACAGTAGATAGATCTAAGCCTTAGAAACGTTTTTCATGTTTTAAGTTTTTCCGTTTGACGTCGTTTTAAGGTTCGGAAAAATTAGGCAAAACTGTTGCGCCGTGAAAAATCATACGTTGACAGATTTACAATCCTTTGTTAAATCTTTTAGTTTCAAACGTTTTAATTCCTCCCAAAACCAAGTAAGGTTAACTTACTGAGTTGTGAACGTCCGGGACCGTCTATTTCGAAGGCGTGGCTTCCAGGTCACTGTTTCTCCTCTCCGTCCGTCGGGTTCTACGTTCTAGATCCAATTCAAGGTGTGGAGAGGAAAGAGACGGGGTTAGAATCCATTTTCGGATTGAAACTAAAAAGAATTTGATTGACTAGAACTTACCACACGTCAGAGATCCTTTGATTTTCGTCCAAAATCTGCTACGTACCTTGGTTTTTGATGCCTTCGTAGACTTTCGGATCTAGGGTTTTGTGTATAGAGAGTATCGTAGGGTGTTGAAAAGGGTTTATGGTCAGTCAAGAGAGTTATTTATAGAGGTTAGGACCTAGGAGGACGTCCAAGTCCGCCTCTAAGAGTCTGGAGCCGATAGATGTTCAACCGAATGTCGAAAAATCCGCGTTCGGGGGAGAGATTCACGCAACGGGCGAATCTGTCGAGTGGCGCGGTCGTGGCACGCTCTCCCTTCTTCGACCGCGCGGCCACCGCGCCGGCTTCGCCTGGACTTCGGTCCGGGCGGGTCGTGCGATCCGTCGTGCTTTCCCTCCTCTCTTTCGGACTTCTATCCCTTTATGCTCCCGTTTTATGATCTTCGGGGTCTCTTCGGGTTTCTACTTACTCTCTAAGTTTTTACTCGGGTCTAATTGGATGTTTGGACTCGAATTCTCGAGTTCATTGGTGTTGTGTTCCGGTGTATAATTTATTTACCTTTAATCCATCCTTTTTATTTAATTAAATTCCTCTAATTCCTTTTTAAGTAAAATCTCATTTCTCATTTCCTTATCTTTATTTATTTATTTATTTGCTGGATTTATTTATTTTTTTATTTTATGTTGGAAAATTCTTGGGTATTACAGAAGGTTCATCCAGTGGAAATGGGATTGTTCATCTAGTAGCTGGAATTGATGAAACATACAATCCTAAGCTATTTCCAACTTTGGAGGAAGATCAATGCTTAAACACGATGAATCGGGTTCACCTTCAACTACAACTCGTGGTACGTGGTTTTAGAAATGAGAAGGTTCATCTAGTGGATCACATCGATGAAACATACAATGTGAAGCCATGCAAACTATAGTACCGGAAGATCAATTCTTAAATGTTATGAATCGAGTTCACATTGAACTACAAGGAAAAGGGTTTTCGAAATGGAATTGTTCATCTAGTAGCTGGAATCGATGAAACATACAATCCTAAGCTATTTCCAACTTTGGAGGAAGATCAATGCTTAAACACGATGAATCGGGTTCACCTTAAACTACAACGTGTTTGGTTCATGGGATGAAATACCACAGTTGGAATCAACAGCAACATACAAGCACTGTTGTTGACACTACCATACCGTCGAAGAACAACACACCTTTATCTTAAAACACGACAATTGTAAACAATGAAAATGTTGGGGTTCTCCAGAAATGATGAGCACCACGGTTCTAAATATGGGTCTATACATGCAAGGTCAAGTGTGGCCTATGCGATGCCAGGGGCACAACCGCACCACATGCAAAGTGGCGTACAAAACGACTGCCTGAATGACAGTTGCACAGCACAGTTTTTGCACATATGCTTTACTTTTGTACTTTTTTGAAATATTGTGGTGTTTTTCCACTGGTTGGAGTGGTATTATTTTGAGTTGTTTCATTGTTTGAAACGGTCCTTGATCTGGATTGTTTCATAATGTAAAACATTTTTTATGCAACACTGGAATGATGTACTGTAAAGTGGACAGCTGTGTGGTTGTAATGTTCTATTTGAATCGATTATTTATATGGAATGTGGTTATTTTGGTGTATGCAAAGCTAATATTTAAATGGTATGTGGTTTTGAGCAAGTGTGTTTGAAACTAGTGTGCAAACATAGTCAGTAGGCACAATGATGTTGAAAATATGGTAAGAAACCCTAACCTTTTCCATCTCCAATACCACGATCGCAGCTCGCCTTCCCACACACGAATTTCGCGCGAACAGGAGCTTCCCAACGAATAATGGCGCGAACAGGAGCTTCCCATTTAGTGATTTGTGTTTATGGTGGGTTTCTTCCCCATTTTTGCATAAGGAGGAGAGAGAATGTAATGAGTACCTGTCACATCAGCCTTCTTTTGCAGCAAAAGGTAAGGTCACAAAGGTAATTTCATTACTCATTTTCTTATTCATTTTCTTTATTTCAATGGGGATTAAAGTGGAATGTATTTTACTACTATGTACTAATACATGAGAAGAAAAGTATGTGGGGATTTAACTAAAATAAGTTAAATGGAGGGGATTTAACTATAAAAACCCCTTAAAAATAAATATTAAATTACGTGAAAACGTAAAATGTTAAAATTTCATTGGATGGAGTAATTAATAGCCAACAGGACTATAAATGTAGGTTCATAGTTATTGAATTATTGAATATGCTAACCAGCGTTATATACTATACAACCATTATGATCTCGGATCGGAGATGCTAACAGGGCGGGAATCGAAGTGGGGACCTCTAGATAGCCTGTGTAATGGAACATAATCTTTTCTAATTAACATGGTTAAATTTTTTTAAAAAAAAATAAAACAATGAAATGGAGGGTTGATTTTAGCATATGCTAGAGCTGGAGGATATTATTGAAATACTTATAAGATTCTTACACCCTCAAAGTTTATCTCCTCCCGAAATAGGTCATAAACTATTAGGGTTGTTTGGTACAGGGAATTGGGCTTAGAAAATGAGAATTGAGTCCAGTTCTCTTGTTTGGTTGAGTGAGAGAATTGAATACCGAGAATTAAATCCATTCCCAATCTCTACTTTTGATTCTCTCTAAAATACGGAGAATTGAAGAGAATTGCAAGAGAATTGGTCTCAACTCTCACATCAAATCTCGCCCTCCAAACCCTTCGCCCCTTCCGCAAAGATCAAATCTGCGAGCAGCTCTGTCTCTCTGAGCCGTCGTCATCGCCCCTTCTCCGTTCATCGACGCCATCGCCCTCTGCTCTGTCTCTCTGAACCATCCCCCTTCTACTACTCCCCATTCGTACCGTCGTCGCCCCTTCCGGTATGATCTTTTGTTTTCTTGTTCCTGCTCTTGAATGTTTATTGTCGGCAATCGGTGTGAATCATCATGTATTATCATCGCTGATTTTGAATTCTGGAATTCCTGGAAACTTGGAATTTTGATTAGTTGGTTTCATATTCACTAGTTCTTGATTGCATGATTGGCGTAACTCAAGATTCTTTAGTTTAGGGCAATTTAGTTGTTTAATTGTTGGGTGAGTATTTTTGTTCCTGTTTAGACTCAATAATCATGTGTTAACTCATGATTGAATGTTTAATTGTTGGTTTCATATAATTCAGAACATTCATTTTTTGTTAGAATGTTGGGCAATTTAGATTATTGAGTCTTAAATTTTTTAATTTCATGTTTTATTTCTATATTGAATTTTTAGATTATATTTACATTTACATTTTTCGTTATTTATAAAAAATCAAACAACATAATAATTTTTTAATTTCATGTTTTATTTCTATATTGAATTCTCTAATCAACCAAACAAGAGAATTGATTCTCTGTTGTACCAAACAGGAGAATCAATTCCATTTCTCAGTCTCAATTCACTTTCTCTACAATTCCATTCTCTGACACCAATTCTCTGCAATTCCATTCTCTGTACCAAATACACCCTTAGTTAATTATAGGATTATGTATTTGTTAAATAAATTACTCATGCGGCATGCCTAATCTTAATGTATAAGACACACATATAATAAAAAATGGCCATAGAAGTGGAGGAAGAAAAGGAAAAAATAAAATAAAATAAAATACGAGATAATAAGAATAATAAAGAAAATTTCTTGAAAAGTATGATATGCTCATGTGCGACATGATACAATGATAGTTACCTTCAAAGACATTTTCTACTCGATGTCTTCGTGGGAAATGTTATAGTTATACCCATTAGAATTGAGGATTATTTAAAGATAATAAAGAAGTCATTGAGTGTTTTGCCATCACAGTATGACTGTAGTCATAGTCTCATAGACTCATAAAATTCGTTCAAACGGGACATTGTCCTTAGTTTCCACAATATTAACAAATTTAAATGCGCCATCTTAGCAATTGATACAGAGATTACACAATTTATTACTCATATTAGAAAAAATGATTAGGTGGTCCTAAACAAACCCAGTATAGTGTTTATATTTAGGGATCGAAAATAGTTTTCGATCTATGGATAATAGTTTTCGAAAATAGTTTTCGATCATTATAAATCTAGGGATAATAATGAAGAAATTGATAAAGAAGGCAAAAATAAATTACTACAGTATTTAATATGAACATATTTTTATTGGTAAACATTTGAATAGCCTCATAAAAGTTGTTATTGCACAAGAATATTTATAAGATTATAACATGTCGATATCAACAGGTGACAATTTTATTTACTTGGGTCACCGGTCACATATCAATAAGAGAAGGCAGGCAATGGGAGATGCACGTATAATTAATTACCCTTTCAGTTACCCCTGTTGCCCGTTCACGGCTTCTGGCATGTCCTTCTGTTCTTTGTTGCATGTAAAATGTGATTTCAAGCCAATCCAGCATTGGTAGTAGTCATGATCTCGGAAGGGAGACTCCAACGCCCACGGACACACCCTCGGCATTAGGCAAGATTCGAACATGAACGCCATTGTGTTGGAAATTCTTCGAGGACCTGGTTCATCTCCCAGTGCTATTGTAGCCTGATAAAGTTCACGTTACACCACGGAGGCATTTGGTCAAAATGTTCATATAATGTTCACTTAACTTGTCCTTGAAAAAAGAATTTGTTCAAGTTAAAACTGAGGTATTAGTAAAACTCAAGTCTGAATTCTTCCATTCAGGCATGTTACCTATTTTACGACTGAGATTCTGATCCATTTCATCCAGAAAAAACTGAAGTACAATTTGGTTATAAGACAGTTTAAAACTTTTGAGATTGAAAAAGTTATTACTTGTTTGAGTCAAACATGGAGTACCAAAAATAAGTGCTTCATTAGGCATGATTTGTTTTCTTCGTCGTCAGTGCCATTACAGACAGCATTACCTCAAATGTTTTTGTGTCAGGACCATGGGGAGTCATGCAGCTGTGAAGACTTGCACCACCCGGTAGAAATCCATCAGCTTTTGCCTGAAAACACAATTTGACTTCAAGTGAAAAAAGGATACTCTATATCAAGACAACCGGAGACTCATAAAGCTGCCTGAGTTTTTCCTTTACTAAGTTTGATTTCAGAGTTGAATCAACACAATGTATATATATGTGTGTGTGTGTGTGTGTGTGTGTTCATTTCATGTACAAGATTTGTTACCTCATATCCTCCATGAATTAGACCCATGAATTCACTCATACAGTTGCGATGATAATATGGAGGGCGGAATGTGTGTTCAGCAACCAACCACCTAGGTGGGAATATAACAAAATCGAGCATCGCCACACCAGGCCGATCAGTAGGTGCAGTCAGAACTGCATTTTATTCGAGAAAAAAAAAAAAAAAAAAAAAAGAAGCTAAATCCAAAAACTGACTACTTGAACAAAAATAATCACAATAAGGAACAAAGGAATGTACCTGTGTTTATGGATGGATCAGAATGGTCAATCAAAACGGTATTATATGGACAGAATTTGCTTAGATCATACTGAAAACAGCCAACACACAACATATTCCATTAACACATCATATAATCCAATATGGATTGTAATAGACAAAAATTCAACAGACGATTCTCATATATATACACAGCAAAACAAATTAGATTTTGAAATGCTGTCCACCTTATATGGAGCATAATTCCCATGCCAAGCTGCCACATTGAATGGAGAGAAATCTTGTTTTGCAGTAAAAAGTTCGCCACCAAATTTCTGCACAATGGTGTACCCTGGTCGGGAGGTATGTTCGAACCAGGCCACAGGAACTAAAAAATCCCTTGATGCAGCAAGACCATTAGCACCTACAAGCAAACAATATTCAACTATTATTTTAAAAAAATGTAATTTATTCATGCAAGTCAGAGAAATTAAAATTTAGGAATACCATGCACCTATTGGTCCAAGGTCAGGAAGCTGAAAATGAGTTCCAAATATTTCAGCTACATAGCCCCTTGAAGGTCCATCTGGAAGATCAACAGCAAACCGAAACCCCTGAGGTATAACTACCACTTCACCAGGAGAAACCTGTAATCTTCCACATTCAGTTGTTATCCACAGCCCTACAAGATCGACGAGGGGTGGGTTCTTGTAATTAGTCCAAAATTTACCAAAACTAACTACAAACACTGCAACTAGGAGAAATAAAGAGTCTCCAAACTCCCAAGTTAACCTGATGGGTATAAGACACAGACACTGAACGATCGAAGGGGGGTGGGTTCTTGCAATTAGTGTAAAAAATTCCAAAACTAACTACAAACACTGCAACTAGGAGAATACCCATGTTAACCTGTTGGGTATAAGAGACTGAAAGATGGTATAAACAAACAATACCAGAACATTATGGAATTATGCAAATACAGAAAATTGTGAAGATAACAAAAACTAGCTCCATGCCAATTAAAGTAGAAAGTTATTTTTTCAAAGGAGAATATTGTGTTCCAAGAAGACAAATTGCAATTTTCAAAATATCCAACTAAGTTGTGCCTTGTGAAGAAGGCATTTACAAATACTGCAAAAAGATCTGAATGATGGAACAATATGCATCACTTACTTCCTTCTTGTGGAACAACCAGAAAGTCTCCATCGGCACTGCAGAATGCACAATCCCCCATTGATTTGTTGGCAGTGTACCTACATTACCAATAACTGTGAATCTCACAACAAGCACATAATAATGAAAATCATGTAAGCATCTACAGAAGCTTCCCAACAAAGCAGAAAAAACCTAGTGATTGGAGGACTAATCCAAATGTCAGGAATAGGATGGGAGGGGCACGAGAAGAGAACTGGAAAGCACAAAGCGCCTATGGGGAAAAATACAAAGACAAAAGAAAAGAAAGAAAGAAAAGTTAGAAGAAGGTGATTTTGAATTTGTATCAACACATACATCTTCATATTGCAAATATATATTGATAGGAGGTTTTGGACACATCGAATTTAAAATGAGCGAAAGAATAAAATGCAGTTTGAGGTTAGTAAAACAACTTGTGAGCTGAGCTTCCCTTTCAATCCGCGCACAAAACATTTTAAAGCTGTATTATACATATATATATATATGTATGTATGTATATCTATTATCACACTGTTCTATCTATATTAAAAAATCGATGTTAGAAAGTGTAATAGATGGCATCTTTCAGAAATCATTATTTCTCCCATCATTGGCAGTAGTCGGAAGATACTCGTAAGTCGTAACCAAAAAATCTTCTACTAGTCTAAGAAAAACAGGATTCCTACCAAAAAAAAAAAAAAAAAAAAAAAAAAAAATCTCCATCCTAAAGGTCTGCCCTCGAAAATCTACTACTAGCCAAATTCAACCGAATCAGCAAATCAGTATTTGATTGATCTGGTGTGACTGTGACCCCTATGAACAAAGTTGAGATTAACCCAAACGATTCTCGGATAGCACGACCACCTAATACTTAACATCTCCATCTTTTGAAAATCAATCCTATATAAATCTTTCTCAATGAAATGCTCGAGGAAATGAATTTAGATTTGTTACTGCTAATTGAATCAATACATTCACTCATACATCTGCAGATACCCGAAACTTCGGAATCACAGAATAGGCAAAAGTCAACAATCAATTGAGAAAGAGAAAGAAAAAGCAGAGAGATAAATCACGGAACGTGAAATTACATGTGTATCGCGAAGCCGTGGCGAAGATACGAGCTTCCCGCGCCGCAAACAGTATACAACCCGTCGATGAAATCGGTAGGCGTCTCCGGGAAGTCCACCGGCCTCCACCTAAGCTGCGTCGGGGTTGCTGTGCTGTTTGATTGATCAAATTCGCTCACGAGCTTATCGTGCCCGGGGACTCTAGGTCTGAACGGCTCGTGCGTCACCGACGGCTTCACGCGATATAACCAACTGCTTCCACCAAAAACAAAAAGACACAAAAATCATTCCAAAATTGAAAATAAACAAACAAAGGCAACCGAAAAATGAATATGTAACAATAACCTGCGCTGATTAAGCTTGCGCGGAGTGGTGAAGGATGTTCCAGAGATCTGCTCAGCGTAGAGGCCATAAGGACAAACAAGCGGACTGTTCTGACCGGGTGGAAGCGCTCCGTCGATGGCCTCGGACGAGAAGTGGTTGCCGAAGCCAGATTGGTAGTCCAAGTCCGGCGGAAAGGGAGGGCGTGCAGATGCAGGGGAATCATTGGTCTCCATGAACAGTAACAGCAGAAATGATAGAGTGCGGTTGAGGAAGGATAATGGAGAATTGGAGAAGATGGGAGAGATGGAATGATATACTACTACTAAGCAATAAAGAAAGCAACAAGAAAGGAAAGAAGAGACGTGAAAACAGAAAAGAAATCCGTAGTGAGAGTAAAGGCAGTCGCCCTTGCTCCTCGGATAAATGAGGAGTAATTATTGTACTAATCCAAACGGAAAAGACCATACGAGACACCGGACACGTACGCTGCCTTTAGTTTATCCATCTAATTTTTTAAAATACTTCCTCTTTTTTTTTTTTTTTAAGGCTAAGGTTTGACAAATGTTACTGTTCACTTATATACTTTGACTTAAAGTTTTATCATAGTTATATATATTAAAATATAGCCAAGTGAGATCTTGTTAGATTCATCTCGTCTTGTAATTTTTAAATATCGAACTTTTAGAATTTTTACTTATACTGAATTTGAGTTTTAAAATGTGCATTGCACTGCATGTTGGGTGGGTCCGTAGCAATATTTTAAAAACAAAGGAAGTATATACTTACTCTGTTTTTTTTTTAAATTGCTAAACCAGAGGAAGTATATACTTACTCTGTTTTTTCAAATAAAAATTCTAAAAAATCGATATTTAAAAACTAAAATACGAGATGAATTTAACAAGATCTCACTTGCCTATATTTTAATTTGTATAACTATAATAAAACTTATTCGTTTGAGATTTTGTTAGATTTTTATGAACTTGAAAAAGTCGGTGGATTTAGAAAGTCCATAAACTCCACATAGAGTTGACTGATTTGTATAGAGTCCATGAAGAGTTTGGCTGATTTTAGAGATATTTTGTGTAGTTATAATTTTTAAGAGAATCCATTAAAATCTATAAAGAATTAAAATCCATAGAGTGTTGAATACCTCTAGATTTTTAAGGACTTTTTAAAATCTGTATTGAATACCTCTAGATTTTTAAAGACTTTTTAAAATCTATATTGAATACATCTAGATTTTTAAAGACTTTTTAAAATTTAGATTGAATACACCCCAACTTTCAAAGTCAAAAAAAATCTTATAGAGTCTCAATCCAATACACCCCCAATCAAAGTGTTTGTGTGAACATGACACATTTCCATATGTTACAATTAAAACAAAACGGAGGAAGTATATTATTTTTATATTTAAACTAGTAAGTAACCCGTCGAGACTCGACGGACATAATTATATATTTTATATAATATATACTTATATTATATAAAGTAATAATAAATTATATTTTGAGTAATGAAAAATGTGTAATGATTTTTTTTGGTAAACATTGACACTCATGTGTCGGCAAAGATTTGTGGGAACCCAAACCACACAAATTACAATGTGTAATGATTTTATATATATTCGAAAGGGGATATATATGATAATATAATTTAATTATTTTTAAAATTAACAAAGAAATCATATTATACCGTCTTCTTTAGCTTCTGTGGCTTATTCAATACAAATCTAACAGATTAATAAAAATAATTATTCAAAAAATATTTTTATTTAATTTAAAATTCAAATTAAAATAAAACAAAATTTAAATATAGTATTAAGCATAATATGAAAAATTCTCGCACGATTTGCTGAAAATTTCATTGCTGAAAATCTCATTGGTAGAGGCTAGTATAACACTATCTTAAAAAATATCTGAATTTGAAGTGGTGCAGTTTATATTTATATATGTACTCTAAAAAAATTGTATCTATAGAATTACCCGTTGAGTTTATAAGAATATCATGCGGAAATATCATATTTGATTGTACACCTTCAAAATCAATACCGGCTTTACCATCACCTATATCAAGTATCCATTTTGTAAATTTTCTGTCATATATAAATTTCATTGTAAATAACATTTTTTGTGGTATCTTGAGTTAATAATTCTTAATTGCATATTAATAATTTGAGCCACATCTTGTTAGTGACACGAAATATTACAACATAACTGTTCATGACTAAAAACTGACTTTAGAGGATAAAGTCCAACATTCTTTAATGATTGACATTGATCTTTGTTTATAATCATAGCAAAACAAATTGCAAGTTAAAATTTTCTCATCTGAAATCGAATAGGGAATTTGTTTAAATCATATAGGCTCATAATCATTCTACCAATCAATATTTTTTTACTTTCATGGTTTCTCGAAAATTAGTTTAACCTCAATTATATGGTTCCGCATATTGGTATCTATCAACCTACTTCCATTGGATAATTTATTTGATGGATCTATATTCCTAAGAAGCATGACTATGCAACCCTCATTCAACTATATTTTATAATTCAATAATCCAGAAAAATTGTTCGTGTTTAGAAATTCCAGTGAAAATAATTCATTGGCATTATTTATGCTTTCATCCTCTTGACAAATATTATTAGAACTGATATATATACATTTTCATTCGCAGACATAATTTCCATGATATAATCATTGATCGTATCAACAATCTCATTGGAAAGGATTAGTATAGCACTATCTTTAAAAATATCTGGATTTGAAGTGGTGCAGTTTATATTTGTATAAGTACTCAATAATAGCCGCTATAGGATCTCCCATAGAATTTATAAAATTATCATCTGTAAATGTTACATCTAATTGTACATCTCCGAGATCAATATCAGCTTTACCAATTACCATCACCTATATGAAGTATTCATTGTGCAAATTTCTGTCATATATAATTTTCATTATAAATAACATTTCTTGTAGTATCTTTAGTTATTTCATCTTAACTACATATTACTACTTCGAGTCCCCTCTTTCCAGTGACACGAGATCTTGCAACATATCACTGACATGAATAAAAACTGATTTTTTTAAGATAAAGTCCAATCTTCTTTAAATATTGACATTGACTAATAGTCATAATTAAATAAAATGCGAGTGAAAATTTTTTCATCTGAAATTGATGGGGAATTTCGTTATTTTATACGGGCACGTAATCATTCTACCCGTCAAGAATTTTCACCCCAAATAATGAACTTTGTTTTAATGAGAAGAGAAGTTAAATGAATAAGTTTTTTGCAGGTAGAATTCTCGTCACAATCTAGTGGAATACCAAATCTAGAATGTGTTGACATACCTCTTCAAAGGAGTTGAGTGCTATTCAACTGGATGCTACATACAACACAATATAATCTCTCACACAAAGGGTTAAACATAATATTTTCTAGATAAATTATCGATAAATATCTTGTCAGTTCCACCACATAAAGAAAAAAGAATCAACCCTGATCACTATAACTACATACATTATTTTATTATAAATATTTTTCTGCTAATCAATCAATAAAGGTAATAGCTTTGCATAATCCGCTTTTATTTTTTCCTTATTATAATATGTCCTCTACTATCAATAGATTATTTGTTTCAGATGTTAAAACCTCATTCAATACCGGCATTCCAGAGAAAATTTTTAAATTTATAGAATTTGTAGCAATTAGCCTTTCAATTTCTAACAAAGCTAGATTTATATTTTTTTCTTCGGTCAATTGCAAATCTATTAAAATATAGATCAATGAATTACTTCCTCTGTTTGTTTTTTAAGTGTTACATTTTTTTGGGGTGTTTGGAAATAAATGTTACGTTACCATATTTGAAATATTTTGAAGGTTAATATTTTTTACTAATTATAGTTAAATTATTAATTTTCTGATGTTCATTAATAAAAATCAAAATGAATAAAGTCAAATGTGACTCATCTTATTTTATTTTTTTAATTATTGTAATTATTCAACTAAATCAATTTTGTTAACTTACATTAAATCACGTGACATTCCTAGTGTTACACTTATTAAAAAAGAGAGGGAGTATTTCTTATGAAATATATTAAAAAATAATTTTTCTTTATTTATTTACTGATGGATCTATTCGCACCCCCAATAACTCTTTATACACCCGATTCTTTTATTTATAATACGCTTTACGGAAATAATTAATTTACTCTAAACCAATTATCCATATAATATGAATTTTCACAATTACATTAATAATTATAATTATTTTGTACTTCCTCCATTTTGTTTTAATAGCTACATTGACTAATTTGCTACTATTCACATACATACTTTGATTTAAAATTTTATCATAGTTATAGAAGTTAAAATATAGCCAAGCGGGATCTTGTTATATTCGTCTCGTCGTGTAGTTTTTAAATATGGAACTTTTAGAATTTTTACATATACCGAAGTTGAGTTATTAATAGTTTAAGATATTTATTGGACTGCGTGAAAAATGAGTCTGTAGCAAATAAAAACACGGGGGGAGCATTATTTTTAATATAATAAAACATAAATAAGATTTATATTACTTGGTCTAGATTTACCTACGATTTGAATCATATAATTATAGAACATATTTTAAACGATTAGCAACTTCTATGCCAAAAAACAAAATGATTAACAACTATATAATTGTATATTACTTTTAGGAGAAACGACATATTTTTGTAAAAATGTGCCTTATATATACATTAGTTAATATATTCAAATATTTTCCATATATTCATTAATTTATTTTTTAATAATATAAATTCCACATATATACTGAGAAATCCATATAAATTTGAAAATTTAAATATTTTAAAACTGAAAATTGTGGGAACTCCGTATAAATTGGAAATTACATATCTTTTAAAAACTAAAAATTGAAATTCCCATATACACATTAATATATATTTAACATAAATAAATAAATATGATGTGCAATGTACATTTTGATTACATCATTTACAACACAAAAAAATATAACAAAAATTGAGACCAAACCAACAAAAAATTATTGACATTACAATATGATCTAAATAAAAAGATACGAAAATATAAAATTAGTAAATTTAAAAATGCAAAATAATATAGATAAAATAACAAATGCAAAATTTCAAATTTCAAATCTTTCAAATCTCTTTAAAAGTGAACATTGTGGGAATTCCATAAAAATTGGAAATTCCATATATTTCAAAAACTGAAAATATATAAATGAATAAATTAAAAATTCAAATCTTTTAAAAGTGAAATTGTGAGTATTCCATATATTTCATAAACTTAAAATCTCTAATGAATAAATAAATAAATACGAAAATATAAAATTAGTAAATTAAAAAAATATAAAATAATATAGATAAAATTTAAAAAAATGCAAAATTTTAAATTTCAAATCTTTCAAAATATACTTGAAAGTGAACATTATGGGAATTCCATATATTTCAAAAACTGAAGATTTGTAATGAATAAATAAATAAATAAATGCAAAAACCAAATTAATAAATTAAAAAATACAAAAATCTATAAAAATTAGAAATTTGAAATGGAAACACCACATTAAATGTAGGATAGATTGTTCACTAATGCTTTAATATATATATATATATATATATATAGATAATGTAGTGTTTTTTTACATAGGATAAAACATTTTTGGATATACTTTCTCCGTTTTCATATATTTCTTACGGACCCACTGCGCACGCAGTCCAATGTACATTTTGAATCAATAATAACTCAAGTTTGGTATATGTAAAAATTCTAAAAGTTCGATATTTAAAAACTACACGACGAGACGAATCTAACAAGATCCCTCTGGACTATATTTTAACTTGTATAACTATGATAAAACTTTAAATCAAAGTATATGGGTGAATAGTGTCCCAAAACTAAATGTCTCAAACATTTGGGAACGGAGGAAGTAGAAGTTAATGTATTTATTTAATAATTAATATATTAAAATACGTAAAGTAAAAATTATATAACTAAAATATACTAACACAAAATTTAGTTAAAATTAAATAATAAAAATATTAAAAAAATAAAAAAGTTGAGTAATTAATAAATACTACACGGAGCTATAATGTGGGTCAATGCGATGGTTGGAGACTTACCCTAGTGGTCAACTCCCCTGCTCCCAACCAAATAGGTTGGGGGTTCAATCCCTACCCGGCCCCCTATCACTCCCCTTTGTCCCCCTTTGTAATTTATGTGGGTTGAGCTCCATACACCTTTGCCGATACATGAGTGTCAATGTTTATCAAAAAAAAAAAAAAAAAAATAATGTGGGTCAATGCGTTATCAACGGAGCTATATAAGCTGTCCCAACTGGAAGCAAAAATAGCATCTGAAATGCAAATCTTTCTTAGGTTTGATATAGTACAAAAATGGCAGGTGGTATTCTTGCGGGGCGCATTGGAGCGCCGGCTACTGCTATTATCATGTCCCACGCTATTTCAATGGCAATGATGGAGTTGGTCTTTGAGGAAACTCTGTTTCACTCTATAATAATCTCCTCAATTGCCTCAATTGTCATAGTTTGGGCCTATGGTCTAGCCATCATATTTTTATTTCGACATTTTGGGTAGATTATTTGATGATTGTATTTTCAAAACGTAAATAATTAATTAATCATGTTTGTATATTAACTTTCAAAAATCTTTTATTTACGTTTTGAGTTAATGAAAACGTTATTTTCTTGCAGCTCCATTTTTGTGCGACAAGAAAATCACGTTTAGCCAAAAATATAATATTTTACTATATTGTCCCTCCATAAATTCACAAATTAGGTATAGACCTATTTGACTTTTTAGTTTTTTTTTTAAAAAATGTGATTGTGATGATTGTAATGCAATATATAACTTTTAAAAATATTTTTCACCAAAAAAAATTCAGAAATATTTTAATATTATATTAAGAATAAATATTATATTAAAAATATTATACAGCAGTAAAGCCAAAAAATATTATACAACAACATTAATAACATATTTTAAAAAATAAAATTGATACAATTATCAAAAAAATAAAAAATATATCTTGGTGGAAAAAGGTATGAATAAAAAATATTGTAAAATATATAACAAATAGGAAATAAATTTTATTCGATTATTCTTATCCATATACGTTATGGTAATTTTACAATTTGATTATTTGATTATTGTGATTTAGATAGCATAAGGTCATCTAAATACTTAGTTTTCTACGGCACGTTTTGTTACAACAATTATCTGATTATTCGTTTTCTAAGTGCTGCAGTAATTTTTAAAAATGCACATCCAAAAACTCTCTAAATAGTGTTAAGTAAGATTTTATAAAAAAAACCTAATAAACTTACTAGGCGGGTCTATTTAAATTTTTTTACATAAAATTTATAATTTATATATTTATACTATTATTATTTATTACTTATTCGGTAAGTATTTAATTATATCGTTAGGCTTAAATATATTTTTTAAATGACCTATTAACTAAATAGCCGAATAGGCCTATCAATGGAGACTTGGAGCATATCAAATTGGAATAGCCGAATAGGCCTAGGCAAGCTTAATCCTAACTTATTTCCCCATAATGAATGGGCTACGGGAAATCCTAGTATCATGTAACTTGAGGTTTACTAATTACTACTGTCTACTGCAGTATTTTTTATACGTCTGAAATAGATAAATACTCGGCTGCATAAAGTTTTTTTTTTTTTTTTTTTTTTTTTTTTTTTTTTTTTTTTAAGGAGCCATTGAAAGGCTGGAAATTGGTGGTGGAGCTCATGCCACACAAATTACAAAAAAGAATAAAAAGGAGGGATAGGTGGTCGGTCGGGCTAAGTCTCATCCCCAATGCTGCATAAAGTTTTTAAGCATTATTTATATTAGGAAAAGGTTTTTATGTAAATAATTAGAATTTTTATATTAATAATTTAGTATAAAAAGGGGATGAATACTTAACTCAAGTGGTTAAGTTTCTTGACTTCCAATTGAAGATGGAGGTTGGATTCTCCACCGGCCTCATATCCATCATTTTTATTCCCTTTGTAATTTGTGTGGCATGGGCTCCCACCACCCCTCCGGTGGCTCAAAAAAATAATTTAATATAAAAATAAATATTGTATAACATTAGTTTTTAATTGTTATATTACAGTAATTGTAATATTAATGTCAACAAAGATATTATTTGCCCACGTCTTTGACGTCACTTATCATAAAAATTATCATAAAAAGAAAATAAAGATATTGTCGGATAATAATAGAGGTTGTGTTATTTTTTCCATTTTTATTCTTTTTAATTTTTTATTTTTTTAAAATATGTATAAGATGAACTTCGGACCCCTAATTAACTTGGTATTGAAATTTAGCCAATTTATTTATGCTGTGTAATAATAATAAAATTAATTTAGTAAGTTAATCTTAATTTCCATCATTAGAGTGACCCAGAATTTCTGGGGAGTCTCCACTATAAATAAATAAAAATCAAAACAATAAAATCTCCAAATTTCTCATTGCATTTCTCCTCCGTATATAAATACGTATATTGTACTCTCCTCTGCGGCATACGCCTTTCGATCGGAGGTGGAGGAGATGGCGGGGGGATACAGGGCGGACGACGACTACGATTACCTCTTCAAGCTGGTGCTGATCGGAGACTCCGGTGTCGGCAAGTCCAATTTGCTCTCCAGATTTGCTCGGAACGAGTTCAGCTTGGAGTCAAAGTCCACGATTGGCGTCGAATTCGCGACGCGGAGCATCCGTGTCGATGATAAGGTCGTCAAGGCTCAGATTTGGGATACGGCGGGCCAAGAGAGGTATTGTTATTGTTCTTTTGTTATTGTTATGCGTATCTTTTGCTTGATTCGTGGTTGTGAACTACGATTAGTTCGTATTGTCTCTGATTTAGATGTCCTTGATTTGAAGGTACTTGAAAAGTTTGAAATCTGAGAAATTGGGGGTGAATGGAGTTGTTTTTTACGGTTTAAGTGATGAATATGGAAATGGTGGTAATTTTGTTGCTTTGTTTTTTTATGTAGATTAGGGTAAGGTACTTTGAGTCTATGATATCTGCATAGAGAAAGACCATATTAAAAAACCAGATCCATAAAGAAAAAAGTGGTTGGATATGATTGTGAGGAAATACGAGTTTCTTTTCAGTTAAATGTGTTGTTTTTGTTTGCATATAATATATATGTTGGTTAGATCAGATATAGAATGCTGTTGGGATCAATATGGGTGGATCTTCTTATGTGATGCCTGGGAAGCTTGATCTTTTTAATAGCGTCAGGTGTTTGATTTGATATATCAGTATTCAGTATAATATCGATTCCTTTATCCTGCAACTATCATCTTATTGGGGTATTGAAATTTCATAACTTTTTGGGCTTTCTCATGGTATTATTCCATATATGACTTGCAGATATCATTCATATCCCTATCACGCAGTTTTCTATCTCAAATAATTATCAAGCTTTTGCGTTCGCTAGAAGTTATATATAGGTGAAAATTAAATGTGCATGTATGATCTGATTTATTGCTTTACGTCTATGATATTTGAGATTACATAATAATTGGGGGATACTATAGTATAACTGTATTGGCATTAGTTAGTTTTAGGGGGTTGGGTATGCATTATTAGTATACATCTGAATTTCAATTTGAATAAAAAGTACTAGTTTGATAATAATTTTAGTCATGATATGTTTTATATGGCATACAAGATAGAAGTTATATTTGAAGGGTTCATTCTATATTTAGGGTGGAAATTTTAATCTTTCTGTGGACTAAGTCATGCGGGTTAGACTGTATATGGAATTTCAGATGGAGAATCACTATGATGATTTTGCATGTAATATATGCTGCATTCAAATTGTTTCTTGTTAATATAATTTCAACTTGAATAGTCCATAGCATATTTACCGATGACGTGTGAATAAAGTGGTGCAGTTTTGGTTGCCCTTTTTTCTCTTTTTCCCTGAATGAGGTTAATTTTGATGACAATGATATACTTTGATCACAGACTACATGTTGGCATAACGAGTTGTTAAATGTCCTGTTTTTGTGGCTAAGTGGTTATGTTGAAGTATTAAGTGATCAAATCCTTACCTGGCAGTCAGTTAGATATTGGAATTTAGCAACAATAGTACAAAAAAAATACTGGGCCTGTTTGGAAATTAGTTGTTAGCTGTTAACTGATTATGTGAGTAATTTGACTAATAAATTAGTTAAAATTAGCTGTTTGACAGTTTTGAGACAATTTTTTGCCTAAAATAAGCTAATTCCGAAATACTGCTATTTGCAGCGGTTCTCAAAAATAGCTGATTGAACACTATTTTAAGGTATTTTGTCTTTTAAATAAGCTAATTTAACTTAAAATGAATAGAATAAGCTAATTTCGTTTAGCTTATTTGCCAAACAGGGCCACTATGCTTTAACTCTGTCTGTCATTATAAAAACTTGAGGTTGAAATGTATCTGTTGCAATTATTTAGCTACCTAACTGTGATCATACAATCCTGGACATCATTACATGTGGTGTTCTGTGTATCACATCCATGTTTGTTAGGTAATAGGTTACGCTGCACAATCTTCCATGCTGTGTTTCCTTTTTTTCTTTTTAGTACAGTCATACTCTAACTGAAGTTTTAATTCTTTGATGTCTTATTATCTCTTTTGTGCTTGAAGATACCGTGCAATCACAAGCGCCTACTACCGAGGTGCTGTGGGTGCACTGCTTGTTTACGATGTGACTCGGCATGTTACATTTGAGAACGTTGAGAGATGGTTGAAAGAGCTTCGTGACCACACAGATCAGAACATTGTGATCATGCTCGTGGGCAACAAAGCTGATTTGCGCCACCTCCGCGCTGTATCCACTGAGGACGGCCAGACCTTTGCTGAGAAGGAAAAAACCTACTTCATGGAAACATCTGCGCTCGAGTCCATGAATGTCGAGAATGCATTCACGGAAGTACTCACTCAAATATACCATGTTGTGAGCCGTAAAGCCCTCGATATTGGGGACGACCCTGCGGCCTTACCCAAAGGGCAAACCATAAGCGTGTCCAAGGATGATGTTTCAGCTGTAAAAAAAGTCGGCTGCTGCAGTGTATGATGTGGACGAAATTCATATATAGGATTGTATTGTATTGTCCTTAAAAAACCTTGAGGACATCGCGGATGGTTTCTTTTGTCGTCGTAGACCATTTCTTGAAGATCGACTGAAATTGGTTATTTTATTTTCATTTTTTTTTTGTCCTTTTCCATCTTTAGGGTTAGAAGTGTTCCTACGTATTTTGCAAATTGGGTTAAAATTGGTTCCAGTTCGTGACGTTGCGGTGACCTTTTCTCGAATTTGTTTGTTATTACATTGACTTTGTTGTCATCTTTATGTTGTACTTTGCTTCATTTTTAGTATGGGTTTTTTTT
The DNA here is from genome assembly GCA_030278955.1 of Hygrophila difformis. Taxonomy (NCBI): domain Eukaryota; kingdom Viridiplantae; phylum Streptophyta; class Magnoliopsida; order Lamiales; family Acanthaceae; genus Hygrophila; species Hygrophila difformis. The sequence continues at coordinate 55,492,811 of JAOANR010000009.1, forward strand.
TTTGGGCAAGTTTTGCAAAATGTGATAGCAATGTTGTCTGTATCTCAGCATAGAATTTTGGAATGCCACTCCCTTTCCAATCACATCGTCCCTGTTGTGTAATGTGAAGTATATAGGTAATGTAATTAAATTTTTAGATTAATCACATTTTAAAGATAGTGTAATGTGAAGTATATAGGTAATGTAAAATATGTAGTACTGTATTTTATATTGTCACCTTGACCGGTGGTATGATATCCATCTAATTATATATGTGCAAAATATTTCAACGGTTTTTGATTGAATTCAGAAGTTAATTTTCACAATGTGCTAAATTAAGTGACAATTAATCTATTAATTATGGAGTTTTTTTTTTCATTTCTTCTCTTTTTGCAGATTTAACTAAACTAGTATTGAGAGAATTAGAAAAATGATTTGAATTTGAAAAATGTTGCAAAAATATTTGTTCACATGCTAAAGGGCTTAATTAAGTGGTCAAGTTAGTACACAAAAACCTTGTACCATCAGCCATGTATAAAAGGAAATGTAGATAGAAAATTATAGTAGTAAATATAAACCAGATATCCTCGCAGCTGGTTGTTGTTGGTTGGTCATTGATGTCAAAGATGTCAGACCAACTATATCCATGACCATTTATACCCCAACCCCAACCTCCATGTCATTATTTGAAAAAAAAAAATGTAAAATGAGAAATGGTCTCAACAAAGGGGTCGACCAAAAAAAAATAGAGACCACTTGGTCTCTCATCTTTTGGCCAATGGGAATGGGACATTTGTCTCATTCTCATTGGTCAACTAAAATTTTAATAAAATCATATTAAAATCATTATATCTTTTATATTTTAAAATAAAAATAAATAAAAAATATACCATATTTTATAATTTTTCATTATCTACAAATAGAGACCACTCTTGCTATATTTTTGTTAAATACAAAATATATCAATTTTGATATATTTAACCCATTTTAAAATTTATATAAAATGAAAATAAATAAAAAAAATAGATTAATATTTTAGATTTTTATTCTTTATAAATAAGATAAATATTTTATATTTTTGATAATTTTTTTTAAATATTTCAACATAATTTAAAATTATATAAATTAAAATAATTATATATATAATATGGTGGTTGGATGGTTGGGTGGTTATTGATAAAGAATGTAAAATTGGGGTGGTTGGGTTGGGATGAATATTGATGAGTTGGAGGAGAGAGAAATTAATTAAATAATGAGATGGTTGGATGGTTGGGTGGTTGGGGTGGTCATGGTTATTGCTAGTCTCAGTGCTCACAAATTCCCTTGGATCAATGGTACATTGGATAAACTAGATCTCCATGAACATCACAACTAATCGACTTTCTCACATCCAAAAACTCGCCAAAAAAAGAGAATTTAAGGTATTTTGGTTTAGCAAGTAGCTTGAGCCAAGAGAAAGTATAGTAAAATCATTCTATTGACTATGAAATTTTCTTATCTTCTCATGTATTGAATGTCCAACCTTGAGATACCAAAAGTATCTATCCATTTGAATTTTCAAATTCAAAATTCTTCAACGACACAAATCGGTTAAATGGCCAAGGTAACAATATAAAATCAATTTCCGTTTCCTCGGAGTGCTTTTGGCTTTTGCTTCTGCCAAAAGCACTTCTGATAGAAAAGAGGTGTTTGTTTGGGCTTTTAAAAAAAAGCAAAAGCACATCGAGAAGCCAAAAAAGTACTTCTGGGAGAATGAGGCTTCTCCACTACTTAATATAAAATACACTACAAATATCTTATTATCATATTAAGTAGCATGTCCTTTTTAGTAATTACCACATTCCAAAAGCACTTTTCATTTTTATTCATCCAAATATATTCTTAAAAAAAAGGCATTTTTCAAATATTCCATTCAAACACAAAAATTACATGCTTTTACTTTTGACTTCCGCTTCTGCTTTTACTTTTGGCTTCTGTTTTTTTCAAAAGCCAATCCAAACGGAATCTTAGTATTTGAGATGTACAAGAAGTAAACTTCCATTGAATCAACCAATCCTATCCAATAATACCCTAAGTCCACAAGTACACACAACACCTGGTTCCTCAAATTTCTTCACAATGTGGATTTTCTTTTTATTATTTTATTTTTGGTCCTACAAAATTGATCATTTCACTTTTCAGTTCATATTTAATGTGTTTTTCTATTGCATTTATTTTGATTATAAAATTTTGTTTTATATGATCCTTCTTTTGATATTTTTTGTATTTTCTCATTTGCTGCTTTGTTTTTTTAAACCTCATTTACTAATTTCCCCATTGATTAATTTGCTATTTTTTGAAGGTGTGCCATGGATCTCTTGGTTACTAACTTGTTTAGGGATGATTAAGAGAGTTTATGCGGAAGATTAAGGAGATGGCAAATGGAAGAAGATGTACTCAAATATGAAAATCAAAGGGATAGAGAATCTAAACCGCAACAAAAACCGTTGGGGGAAGCAACCAAGATGTAGAAACCTTGACCTCAACACAATCCTTCAACTCAAGCCTCGGTTTGTGTAATCACAATGGATGCTTCAATCCAAGATGATGAATGCTTCCCAACAAACATGCAAAGGTGTGTGAGGGGGTGTTCTCACAGTTAGGGATGGCAATGGGTCCGGGTCAGAACCGAGAACCAAGAAAGACCCGCGCTTGGGTCGGGTCTTGGGTCTTACAAAAATGGACCCAGAATCAACTCGTTGCCATCCCTAAGGATGGCAATGGATCCGGGCCAGACCCGGAACCGAACCGAACCCGAGCCCTGGGTCGGGTCTTGGGTCTTGGCGGAACTGACCCAGACCCGATCCATTTCCATCCCTACTCACAGTGATCTTTTGAAGAGAAAATATCATATAGATTTCATTCAAGCAAAAGATGTTTACAAATGGAGGGGGGTGACCTATTTATAGGCCAAACCCCAAAAGAAAATACAAGAAATGAAAAATACATAAAAAATAAGGCCAGATGCGGTTTAGGGGAAAGTGATACGGTATATACCGCATCGATGCGGTATATACCGCATTGAGTGCAAAAGACCGCATCAGGTCCTGAAATACCTATCTATTGCAAAAATATAAAGTGATGTGGTTTAATTGTGGCAATGCGGTTTATACCGAATTGGACAACCAAAACCGCATTGAAGACTTAACAATAATAATACCAATAATAATAACTGATGCGAATTAATCGATTCGGTTTATGGGAATTCCGCATCGAATAATACCGCATTGAGGGACTAGAAAAATTACTAAGGCATTGCGAAAGGGGCGATGCGGTATTAAACCGGTCGATGCGGTTTATACCGCATCGATTGGGACAAGGTAAGAAGGGATCGATGCGGTTTAAAGACCTCATTAGGGCGATGCGGTTTAAACCGCATCGCTTAGAGCGCATCAGGCAAAGCGCATTGATCCCCATGCCTTAGCCAATATTTGCATGCACTTATTTTCTATACTATTACAAAATATTATATCCGACCAATCTTCGACTTGTCCGAAAATTGTACGCGTCCGGCGGTGGCTCCGGACGACCTCCGGCCAACTTCCGGCCAACTTTCCGGCGAGCTCCGTTTTGTCCTCCGGTGATGCTCCGGTGCTCCGGTAACTCCTCCGATGACTTTCCGGCGACTCTCCGGCGACGGTGATGGCTTAATTCTTTAAAATTGGGGATTCCATGGATGGAATCCCTCCGGCTTCTTCGAGCTGGATCAGGATCAATGCTTTCAGACTGCTTCCTTCTTCTCTGTTAATTTCTTCTGTGAATTCTTCAGCCTTGAGAAGGGTTGCAATCTGGTCCGTGAACTTCCAAGTCCTGGTCCTGGAGCATGGTCCCGATGGGATTATTAAGGTTGCAGATTTGGCTCCCACGCCATCCCCTCCCCCTTGAGAAGGTTGAGCCATCAACCGAACAAGCTCTTCTCCATCATCCTCGTAGAGGGCGAGATCTGCAACATTAAATGTGGCATTGATTCCATACTCAGGAGGCAGTTCCAACCTGTATGCGTTGTCATTGAACTTCTCCAGTACTCTGAATGGGTTGTCCCCTCGAGGGGAAAGTTTGTCACGCCTCTTCATTGGAAATCTCTCTTTCCTCATATGGAGCCAGACCCAATCCCCGGGCTTCAACAGCAGCTTCTTCCGTCCTCTATTCGCATATTTTGCATATGTTTCAGCGGCCTTCTTGAGGCTGTCCTGGACGTTCCGGTGAAGTTCCTGTATTGCCCGAGCCCTGTCTCTGCCATTTAAATTAAAATGCTCATTGCGAGGCAATGGCAACAAATCAACATGGGTCAGTGGGTTGAAACCATAAACAATTTCGAACGGTGACATGTTCGTGGCACTGTGGACGTGTCTAATATATGCAAACTCAATGTAGGGCAGACACTCGTCCCAGCTCTTGTAGCTTGAGGCAGTAATAATGCGCAGCAGATTACCCAGCACTCTGTTGACGGCTTCAGTTTGCCCGTCTGTTTGAGGGTGATATGCTGTGGAAAATAACAGCTTCGTGCCAATCTCATGCCACAAATATTTCCAGAAATAGCTGACAAATTTCGTGTCCCGATCTGACACAATCGTTTTAGGGATCCCATGGAGACGCACCACTTCCTTGAAGAATAACTTGGCAATATGGTGGGCGTCATTGGTCTTCGTGCACGGGATAAAATGTGCCATCTTGCTGAAGCGATCTACCACTACAAATATTGAATCCTTGTTCCGAGCAGTTCGTGGTAGTCTCAGCACGAAGTCCATTGATAAATCAATCCATGGGCCCTCAGAAATTGGCAGAGGCATATACAGTCCGTGCGGCTTGGAAGTGGATTTCGCTTTCAGACAGACGATGCACTTGGATATCAGATCATCCGCTTCCTTCCTCATTCCCGGCCAGTAGAATCGTTCGCTCAAAATACTGAAAGTGGCAGTCCTCCTGAAATGTCCCATGAGGTCTCCGTTATGAACTTCTTTGATCAATAACTCGCGAACGGATCCCTTAGGGATGCACAGACGATTCTCAAAATAAAGAAATCCATCGAGTCTAGAAAACTCATTGAACCCGTGCTTCTCGGTGTCTGCCCAAAAGTTCTGAAAATCAGTATCAGTGGCATATTGATCCTTAATATGCTCGAAGCCAATAAGATTTGTCGTGGCGATGGCCGCCAGGGCTGTCCGTCGGGATAGGGCATCGGCTACAATATTTTCCTTTCCCTTTTTGTACTTGAGTACATAAGGGAAGGTCTCTATAAATCTGCTCCAACACGCATGCCTTTTCCCCAATTGGCCTTGGTTCGAATATGCTTAAGGGTCTCGTGGTCCGTATGGATAATGAACTCACGGCCCCGAAGGTAGTGTTGCCACGTCTTTAACACTTGGACCACAGCGTAGAGTTCTTTGTCGTATGTTGAATAGTTCAACTGAGCGCCAGAGAACTTTTCGCTGTGGTATGCCACTGGCTTTCCATTCTGCAGTAAAACTGCTCCCATGCCGGTGCCCGATGCATCGCATTCTACCTCAAACGACAGATCAAAGTCAGGTAGGGCCAAAATCGGTGCATGAGTCAGTTTGCTCTTCAGCTCCTCAATGCTTTTCTGCTCAGACGGCCCCCATTTGGAGACAAGTCCTTTCTTGAGAAATGAAGTCAGGGGTGCCGCTATCAAACTGAATTTCGGAACGAACCTCCGAAGGAAACCACACAGACCCAAGAATTGTCGAACTTCATGTACGCTCGTGGGTGGCGTCCATTCCGAGATCGCTTTTATTTTCGTCTCATCGACCTTAAGTCCTCCACGTCCAACAATATATCCGAGAAACGAGAGCTCGGTTGCATGAAAGGTACACTTCTCCTTGTTGGCATATAACCGAACTTCCCGTAACCTGTTCAGCACCTGTTGGACATGGGACAGATGATCAGATTCACTAGAACTGTACACTAAAATGTCATCAAAATATACAACTACAAATTTATTAATAAAGGGACGAAGGGTCTCATTCATAAGCCGCATGAATGTCAAAGGCGCGTTCGTCAGTCCAAATGGCATGACTAGCCATTCATATAGTCCAAACTTCGTCTTGAACGCTGTCTTCCATTCATCTCCCGGTTGCATCCGGATTTGATGATAACCACTTCGTAAATCAATTTTGGAGAAAATGCTGGCGTGACCCAGCTCGTCAAGCATGTCATCTAATCGTGGGATCGGGTGCCGGTACTTGATGGTAATTGCATTCACCTGGTCGATTTGGAATTGATGCGCCTGGCACGAAATCGATCTGATGTTCGATGCCTCGTAGCGGTGGCAGACCAGCCGGAACTTCATCCGGGAAAATATCAGAATTCTCGTCTAACATCCTGGAAAAATTCACAGGGATATCAGGTGCAGCAGTGCAAGTTCTATGAATATCAGCAATAGGTTTCGCATAAGCAAGAAAACAGTAACCTGTTGAGCTTGGTGCGCGTATGGTTTGCTCAAAATCTGTTCGAGTAGTCAGCAGGCAAGGATTGGCAGAGGTGCTCTCAATGCAGAGGGTTTTTCCTCTTTCATTCGATTTTCGCTCTGCTTCATCCTTCTTCATATTAGCATGCAGAATTTATTGATCTGCTCGAACCATCTTGATAGACAATGGCTTGACATTTATTTTCTTTTCTTTAAAAATAAAAGACAAACAGTTGGCACGACCCTTGTATTTGACATCGCGATCATATAACCACGGTCGGCCTAGCAGAATGTGACAAGCGGTCATAGGAATGACGTCACAGATAACGCTTTCAGAATAGGACCCGATCTTGATAGGAATTTTCGCTCTCCGATTGACTTTCAGGTCACTATTATCATTCATCCAGTGGAGGTGGTAGGGACTCGGATGTTCTTCAGTTGGGATGCCTAACATGCGAACAACGTAAGCACTCACAGCATTAGTGCAACTCCCATTGTCAACGATTACAGAAGCAACATTGCCCTTAAGATCACAATGACAGTAAAATAAATTATCCCTTTGCTCGTCAACATGAGGTTTTTCTTCAGATCGTTCAGCACTGAGGGTTCGCATGGCCACCAGATTGGTCAAGGTGCGATCCTCTTCGACTGTTTCCTCGGCTGCATAAAATTCTTCACGGTCATCGGAGTCCTCATTTTCTTCTCTCAGCCTGTGGAGGTTGTTCATCATCAGAGTCTATGATTCTCCAAGATCCGTCTTCCAAGAGTGCAGCTCTTTTGGTGAAAGGGCACTCAGGTGAGTAATGTCCCTTTCGTCCGTATTTAAAGCACGTGACCTCCTTCTTCCGATCCTTCTCAAATTTAGGTCTCTCGATGACCGCGGGTTTAGGACCTTCCGGACGGTAGGTCTTAAATTCCTTGGCCATTTCGAAACCCTTTGGCTTTGGTTTATCATCCCTTGGAATGAAGGTCTTTTGATTCCAAGGTTTCTGTGAACTGGATCCGGAATCATGTCTCTACTGAGGCTTCTGCACTCGAGGTCGATCGTCAGTCTCAAGTTTCATGGCTAACTCCACCAAATCAGACAGGGTGTCGTATGGTCGGAGCTTCGCTTCCTTTCGGATTTCGACTCGGAGTCCTTTGAGAAATCTAGACTTTGTGATGCCTTCGTCTTTGATTACTCCGGCTTTCAGTAAGAGAGTCTCCATCTCTTTATAGAATTCCTCTACCGACCTGTTCCCTTGAACAAGAAATGCAAGCTTATCGTATAAGTCCTGTCGGTAGTGAGATGGAACAAATCTGTTCTCCATTGTCCGTGTCAATGTAGCCCAAGTTCGAATGAGATCATAGCCATTCCGATGAATATCATGAGTCACTTTCTGCCACCATACAAATGTGTAGTCTTTCAAAGCACATACGGACACATTGACTTTTTTGATATCTGCGTAGTTATGGCAGTTGAAAATGAGCTCCATCGAATGCTTCCATTCAAGAAATTCATCCGGGTTGGATGTACCCTTGAATGGAGGAATGTCGAACTTGATCCCTTTCAAGTCACGATCGGGCTCATCATTGCGATTATTTCGGCGGGGGTTCCTGTAGACTTCCTCTTCTTCGGGATCTGATTCAGATTCATGTTGTTGATGCCTGGCTGGTCGGTGTGGAGCTGGAACTCGCGGAGGTTGGAGATTTGCAGGTGTCTGAGGCACAGGATTGTTCCGACCAACTCGTCGGGGTCCCTGATGTTGGGCCTCGAGCTCGGCTTCAGCATCCTCCATTTCGTGTGCCTGAACACCCTGTGGTCCACTGTGGTGGCTGCGAGGGGTTGTAGATGTAGAAGGGGGAGTGACTTGTGGAGTGGCCTGGGGAGTCTGTTTATCAAACACTTCCTGGATTTTTAGCTCAAGACGCCTCATAGTTTCGGCCTGAACAACATTACCATGCATGTCGTCCTTGAAGGTGTCGACCCGCTGATTCAAATCGTCCATCCTCTTGTCCATACTGTCCATTCGTTGATCCACATGGTCCAATCGACCAGTCATTTTCAACAGTACGTCCATCAGATCCTTGTTCGTAGGTTGTCCTGAACCTGCCATGTTAAAATACCAGACAGAAAAATATTAAGCAATATCTGAAAATAAGTGCAAAATACTAGGGGTAAATAAAGAAGAAGAAATCATTTTATACTATATAATAATAGAGGGAATTTATCTGGATCATTCAGAAATATCGCTCAATTTGCTCACAACCCGATGGCTGAATGCTGGGTTGATTCACAATCTGGTATGAAATGCAGGTCACGATGATCACAAAACAAATGCCCAAGTGTTCGAAGAGTGAGGTCAGAGATATGGGATGCGCAGTACACGGAATAAATGTAACTGCTCGACTCGATTCAAAATTATAAGGCGGAATTATGTATCATGCAATGCAGACAATTATGTTCAACACCTTATGCAAGCAATTATCATAGCAACAGTGTATCTGGTCCCAATATAGAAGTGTAAAAATAAAACTCACCAAACACTCGGAAAATACCCCGAATACTCAAATGACTTCTCGGGCTAAGTTTCACAAGTGCCAGTCCAATATCCATTTTATTGTAAAAATTACTCAAGTGGCTTCTTGGGCTAGGGTTTCACAATTGTGTCAGTCCGATATTCACCTTATTGTATTCCACTCAAAATAAAAATAGAAGTAAAACATCCCAAGTGAAGGAATATGAAAATTTCCAACACTTGGAAAGATAAAAATTGTCCAGTCGATGCGGTATATAGGCGATGCGGTTTAGAGGGGAAATCGCATCGAGCAGACAGACCGCATCAATGTCTTCCTTGGTCCTTGGTGCGATATTCTTCTCGGCAATGCGGTTTATAGCCAATGCGGTTTAGATGGAATACCGCATTGAGTGCTTAAACCGAATTGGGGGGTGAAAACTTGGACTTCCTTCAGCTTCTGGAGGGCGATGCGGTTTTGGGAGGGCAATGCGGTTTTAAACCGCATCGATGGAGATAGACCGCATCGATTTGAATTGGCTCACAATCTTTGACTTTTCTTCCTCCTTTTACGGTAGTTGTTGGCTTGCCCACTCCTTTGGCCGAATTTTACACACAATCAATCTTGGGCATTAAATGCACCCTATCATTACAAGATCAAAATGCCTTATTTATGGCAAATGATTGGACACATTTAATGAGTATCCCTATTACAAATTACAATAGCCTTTTGCATGCAAGCAAAAATCCTACCAAATCCTTATCAATATCCTATCTATTACAATCTTGGTAAGAACAAAATGGATATTGGGAAGAACAATATGAAGACAAGATGAACACCAAGAACAAACAAAGCAATCTCACACCCCAAATCCTAAATAACCCCACTGTTGTGCTAATAATATGCTTGAATAAATTGTCAAACAAAATATCATGCATACACAACACACAAGGAAAATATATGGGTATGGAGAGACAACATTGGACACGGTAGTGAGCTACAAACCACAATACCAAATCTAACACAAAACAAGAACAAGATAATAACAAGAAAACAATAAGAACAAAACAGTAGTGAATATTTTTCGGGTTTTCAGTTTTTGAGAGAATAACACGAGAGTAACAAAAGAACACTTAGAACATATATATATATATATATATATATACTAGAACTCGTGGAGCGCGCGCGATGCCGCGCGGGGCGAATGTCAAATTTGAAGCTGCATTATATTGCATATTGCATTATTGCAGTGATATTTAACTGAAACTACTCAAAACATTTGAATAAAAAACGAAGACCACTTCACCTCCCAAAAAGTAGATCATATAGAGTGATATATATTAAGTATGTTTGCCTATGTAGAAACATACCGGAAACAAAATAAGAAAAAAAAAAAAACAAGGTTAAACTTAGATAAAACAATGAATAAACCTATAAACTAATCTTTTCCAATCAAATATACTTGCAAAAGCATACCAGGCCTCGTCCAAGAGAGCAACGATTTCAGCAGGTATCTGCAAAAACCAGTGAGAATGTTATGTAACGATATGAATTATATACACAACATTATAAAGGGAATGCCAACACTAATATTGAAGAAGAAGCAAAACTAAGATATTAGTAGTTGTCAAACAGCAAAACAATCCCCTTTCTGGAGTCAAGAAACACTATAATGAGAACAAAAACTAAAATACATCCCAAAGGTAGCAATGAGATACTACATGAAGCAACCTTTTCGATAAGATCAAGGAAGTCTTGATTATCTACATAATGCATCCTAAAGGAAAAACGCCAGCCTCAGAATGTTCGCCATCTCATCTTGCCCCTTTTCGAATCAGCACCACTACCCCACTATGCCACCACCATCGAGCTCCCCTTTTCCATCCCAAACCTGACTTTTAATTCTGCAAACAACTATGACCAATTCCACATACAAATTTAAATTATGCTAATTAAAGCGAGGAAAGCACCACATGGATTTAATATAGGTGTTCCATTTCGACACTTCATTTTCAAAGGCCTAATTGTCCATACCTACACAACTGTTCGAGGGGATGGAGAGGAAGATTAATTCCCACAGATTAAATAGTGAGCGACGCAGTTAACACGACTGGCAGAGATGGCAGCAGTTGAGAGTGGGGAAGGCGGTGCTAGGGTGCTGTTGATCTAATAATTATCTTCACCATCCTTGGGGCAAATGCTCAGACATTAGGAAGTTAAAAAATTTGAAAGCACAAGTCTAGTATGAGCATAATCCATCTTCAAAACATCATCAGTATTGAACACAAGAAAGGCTAAAGGACACATTAAAGTGACAGTGCTACCGAAACTGATCCGATAGAAGCTCCATCAGATTGCTTTCAACCTCATGAATGCTAATCTGCAATGATGTAATGCAACTACTATAAGGTGTTATGAATTGGAGTCTGAAAAGATATGCCTATACCCAAAATGATGTAATACAACTCTTGATTCTTGAATAACATGCAGAAGAACAATTCAAAAGAAAATAAAAATGGTTTAGACACCAAAGGTTTGTAAACAGACCATTGTGTTCAAAATGCTTCTTGCATAGTGTGTTGAATAGAAAAATCAATAGACATCGACACACCTGATCAGCAATGCAAAAGTATTTTAGTAATTCTATGAACAAAATATAATGTTCCAAATTTTATAAATTCGGAAAACGTGATCATTGAGGGAACAAATAATGGATGAATAATTTCTCAAGCTGTTGTACCAACAAAGTAAAGAAATTTGCATCCTCAGCCCAACCCAAACATAAAGGAACATAAATGAAATTAATCACATTCAGATCTGAGTGCATAAAACTTCTGGAACAAAACCGTGAGATCATGCACCCATGTTGAAGAAGGTGCATAAAATAAAACACATTAAAACACAGTGTTTATGCGCTTAGGCTGTACTCAACAAAGACATAAAAACTTGGATCTTTATATATAAATTCCCAGGAAAAAAACAGCCCAACTCAACAATGGAGTTGGGGAAAAAAAATTGAGGTTAATTTTTGTAACAAAAACACAAAAGACAACAATTAGTTAATCTGAATTGTAAGCCATAAAAAATGAGCTTGCCTTTTATCAAACACTACAATTGCATTTAAGAGTACTTTGGAATCATAATGGATCTATTCAACAAAATCAATGACATGATGGAAAGAACGACCCAACCAAGCACAATAGCCACAAAACAGAAAGAATAGGTAAGTGAAACAAAAGGGAACACAAGAAGATGATAGTTACCAGGTGAAAACGATGCAATTAAATGCCAAACCGTAAGCAGAGACCCACAAGAGGTGGTTGGAAGGTCAAGACTCAAGAGCACCATGCAAATGTAGAAGATCAACACGACCTATCACAAAAACAAGATAACAAATAACAATTTGAATATGGAAATGCAGCAGAAGTTATAATAATGCAAAATCCAATCCGAATCCAACAAATAAAACCGTCCGTGGTTACAGGACATCTACCCACGCTAGCAGAATTCACACAAAGAAATTAATTTCCACAGCTAAGAGAACCATCAAAACTAAAATGGCTACATAACATACATAATGAGTCACATAATTTTTTTTTTTTTCAAGAGACATGCATAATGAGTAAAAGTTCATGTTTTAATTCATTAACGATGACAGTACCCAAGCCAACATTGCAAGCATCAGCCTCAATAATGAATTAAGATCCAGAAATCAGATAATTCCCTAAGTGTATTTCACATTCTTGATTATTTTGGAACAGTTACTTGCGCAATGAAGCATATATAATGTATAGAGGCCGCCAATCTGATTAAAGGATACATCAACAACAATATCTTGAACAATACATTTCACAAGCTTAACCTGCCACATAGTAGTCTGTGTTGATAAGTTGCACAACAATTCATAAACGTGCAAAAAAATTTAATGAAGAATGTACCAGAACATAGTTACAAATTAAATCTTCCCGCTAACAGCATTTCACGTGGCCGCTTGTTTGATCCATCTATAACTGGTAAACAATGATGCAAGCTCTCGAGTTATCTCAGATTTTTCATGTCAGAAAAAGAAAAATACAGATGCAAATTCTACGATTAAAAGGAAAATATACTACTGTACTAACTGGTTGAGAGAAAATGGGAATATTCTACGATAAATGTCGTGCAGGACCTAAAACAACGATCGATATCCTCGCAACCCTCAATGTCCTGGTTGAATCACATCGTCATTTGGCTCCCTTGGAATAATAAACTGAACAATTAAAAATACAAATCAATTTTCAATGCAGCAGTTAATACCTTTCAACAAATCAAGTCATACACAGCCGCTTTCATCATGAATCAACACGCCAACACAAACGTAAGAAAATAAAGCAGCAAAACATAACCATAACTTTTCAAGTGGGAACATGAAGCAATCGAATCAAAGAAATGCACATAGGGCTGACGATCGAAGAAAATTTCGATTCATTAAAGTAGAGAATTGAAAAGGCAAGCAATTTGCAAACCTTGAAGCCGAAACATTCTTCTTTACACGCGTTCCAGTCACACACAGAGGCGTAGAGATGGACCGCCCAACAGGCAGGGCTCGTGGGAACGGATCTTGGAAAAGAAGAGAGGCCAACTACTTACTACTAATCTATAGATCTTCGAATCCAAGCATCAAAAGAGAACCATCAGTCTGAGAAAAGCAGATAGAACTGTAAAAGAGGTACCGTCCCTGTTACCAAGAAAAGGGCATGGTTCATTCCAGTTTCGTAGAAAGTTCATTTTTGAATTGCAAACACATCTAATAAACAGATCTTATTGCTGGTATCTCACTGATGTTTTTGATTTCTAGGTCATTGTGCTGCAATTATTTACTTAATTAAACAATAATGTTATATAAAAATATTCAAAACATCCTCTGGAGTCATTAACATACAGTTGTTAATGCTATATTATCTTGCTCTTCAATAGATGCAAATTTATACTTTGGGAAGAAAAAAAAACCAGAACCAACGTAGAGATGAATCCAAAGAATGACCGAAAGACATGGAATTGAACCTTTGGATCAAACAAAAGCAATGATACGCTATAATAGCCTATCAACTGAGTTTCTGTGAACTATTTAGACGCACATCCTCACAATTAAACATCCCAATTCATAATCACATAATAAAACCCTAAAATTGAGGGAAAATTGGAAAGAGAATATGGTCTGAGAAGATAGAGAGCCAGGGGAAGCGATGTCCCCGGTAAAATAAAGATAATCATTCTCGTAAATGAGTGACAAAATTAACATAGCCATAAAGGATCACAAAGCAATCCATTCATATCTAAGAATGTGCCGCTGAAAATTTCTACTTCAATAAAATGCTAGAGCAATAGACCAAACCCTGGCAATCATACACAAGATTCTAAAAAAAATTGCAATATAGTGGTCATTCATATTATCTTTTGGATTTTGCCCAGTATCTCGACTAAGCTTCATTTGAGCAAAAACTTCATTTGCCCAGTATCTCGACTAAGCTTCAAAGCAGATAATACAATCCAAAAGATTGTCAACCGTACAAGAATCAACAAGATTTTGCCCAAATAAAAGCACACACACACATATAACAAAGAAGTACAGTTGCAGATAAATAATGCCATTTGAAATTAGGGTTGAGTTGAGTGGGTTTAGTGTTTAGGGAACATACATAGAGACTTCACTACTATCTTTGCTGAGTCACGTTTGCATCTATTCACACTGCATAGAAATATTGTCAATAAGAAAAAAAGGCCTAATATAACAATACAGATTACCTGCAAGATTAAAGCTTAGGGACAGGAAATAACTTGTTGTAGTTCACAACACTAATACAAATTAATATTTGGGGAGCATGCCAGTGGGTTTCGATGGAAACCAACATGACCCAAGTTATAGATCACTCTTATCCTGAAGACTTACTATAGGAGCAGCTTCCAGGGTTCCATCAGAGTCGAAAATGCAACATGTTTGAAGCCACCTTGCTATGTAAACTTGGGACCCATATGCAATTATGAAATGTGCAATAATGGAATCATTTTCAGAATATGAAAAATACAATACTACGTATTACACAAACAATAATTGCGCAGAGAATCAAAATAAAACCTACATATGTAAATCCAGTAGCAACTCTCAAAGGTCACTCAGCTGCCCATTGTGGCATCAATGCCAAATCCGTCTAAGAATGTACATTCACAAATATGCTATACTTGAAAATCTGTAAAACTTTCATGTTATACAACCACAACGCACTTTATTATATAATTATAATAATAATAATAACAATAATAATAAAAAAAATCATCGCTTACAAAAATGAGATCTTCATCTCCCTACAAAAAAAGTATCTAAATGAGAAAAAAAAAATCTAATGTAAAGTAGAGCTAAATATTTACAGGACATCAAACACATCAAATATAGAAATTTCCAAGTTGAAAAATAAATAAAAACAAATAAAAAGTTCTCATAACTTGAAAGTGAAGAAACAACTCAAATAGTATCAAAGAAACTATTATGCACTTATGCAGCAAAGAAGCAGTGTATCATGATACTACAACACAGACAACACCCTTTCCATGGAATAATTTAAAAGTCTTACCTGTCCAAATTCCACTACTTTGTCCAAACCAACAAACCCGCGAGCTGCAATAATATTAGGAAAAATTAATCCAGCAAATAAATGTCACTAGAGGAAGATTCTAAGAACTGAAAACAAATTCACCAGGTGCCACATAAAGAGGATAACCTGGTGTTAGTCAATATAAATTAGATTTAATTATATCCGACATGCTTAAAGTGGTGTGGCAAATTCTAAAACTTTTATGTGAATTTAATCTGGTCTGAGTAATCAGAACTTACTCTCCACATTGTAAATTGTTCAAAAAGAACTCAAAACAATTTTACTCATTCCTCAATACCAGCGATTCTAATCTCACTGATTGTAAACTCTCAATACCGAAGCTGTTAATCAGGGCCTTAAATGAAATGCTCACCCGTGCAATGTCCGCAAAATTCCGTCGGGGATTCACTTGCCTCATTGACAACTGATAATCCTGAATGAACAAATTGAAAAGGTTAATAAAATACAACTGTCGGATGCAGGTTTCATTGAGTACCAAATCGATGAGCATTTACGCACAAAATTAAACAATAAATCAATACCTTGAGAAGTTCGAGCGTGCCCGTCGCCATGCGACCTTTACTCGGCAACTCTAACCAAACTTCATTCGGTTCGGACGGCCTACTGTCCACATTTCCATTCACCACAGTAGCCCGCGACGCCACTGAGCAACACGAAACCGCGAAGGTGAGGCCTGCGGGGTAAAAGGACCCTAGGAGATCGAAAACCATAAATTCAAAATGAAATTAACCCTGAGAGTAATCCTTACCCGCAAATTGAAGAGGCCTTGCAGCGACCGTGGCCAGGGACCAACGGCGGCGGCAACAATCGAGTGGAACCCGCGGCGTGCGCGCGGTGAGACGCTGACACAAACAGCGGCGGCGATGCAAAGAGCGCAGCGGCAACACCGTCAGGCACAAACACGGGAGGGTTTCAGCCTCACGCAGAAGCTGCAAATGAAGGGGATGGTCTGCGGCGCACTGCAAGCGGCGGCGGCACAGGGGCCTTCAGAGGAAGGCAGTTCGAGGAACAGAGTCGGCGCAAAAACGCGAAGCAAAATTAGGACAACACTTAAATTTGAATCAAATCCAAGGGTGGCGATTTGTGTGGCGGTGGCGGTGGCGATGGCGGGTCTAGGGTTCCATTCGGTTAGGGCGAGTCCTCGTGGCGGAGAGGGCGCAAGGGTGAAGGGCGACGAAGGGCAGGGGACGAGGGGAATGGGTGAATGGCGAAATTGTGGAGGACGAAAACTTCGTCGATGACGAGGGAATAATATGTTGGGGAGAGGCCAGACGAATAGCTGCAATTGGAATGGTCCCGTGGCAGTCTTCGTAATTTCTGTGACTCGGAATAGTACTATTGCAGGAATAGTACTATTCATTAGGAAGCTACATATATATATATACTAGAACTCGTAATGCGCGCGCGACGCCGCGCGGGACGGTGTTTGCATTATGAACGTGTTTTTGTCGACGTGTATGATATTGTTGGTCGCATAGCAATGTTTTTGTTATCGTTGAATGTGTTATATTTTTTGCAAATGTATGAATGGTTGTGTGATAAAATTGCAATTCATTGATATTCTCCCTAATTTAAGAAAGAAATGCAATCATGTCAGCGGGAATGAAGAAAATAGTAGAGGGTGACTCTTATGAGTAGAAGTGAAGCAATCTGTTGTAAAGCAACTTCAGAAACAATTTAACCGTGCATATGTGTTCTAAAATTCTCTTAATGGGGGGATTGGAGCAGAGCATCAATGTTGGTTTGGGTAATATTTGGCAAGGTTGTTGATCCTGGTCCATTCCAGTAAGGGTTGCAATTCACTTAATCTTCAAACAGCACAGATTATAATGACGATCTTTGCTTGAGGAAAGGACAAAAATCCTTTCCCAAACAATCTGATAAAGACAAAAATCTGATGTCATAGCCATGGCCATTCCCAAGCAATCAGATTTTGCAATCAGCACAGAAAGAAGCAATGTCCTGTCATATTTGTTACCCAAAAACATTAATATAGTTGAAGCACAACCATCCGATAAAACTTAATGATATGGAGGGGAAAAAAAGGAAAAAGTTACCATGGAATGATTTACAAGTAGCGACATATACATAGAGAAATGGTGAGCAGAGTTTCTGGAACATGAGCTGGATAAACAAAGAACCTGCGTATGAAAGTAAAACGTGAATAAAAGTAAAAATGATATCATGATGACAAGGCAGATGTTGCATAGGCAATAACTGAACCTGACTTGAAGCAAGGAAGTGAGAATGACATCCAAAGAATGGGCACAACCAGGGACAAAAATAAGTACCATATGCGAACTGAATTCCTTGTTGGACTGCAAGTTAATAAGAAGCCACTTATTCTGCATCTTTGCATTATCTTTGGCCTGCCACGAAGATAACTCATCAGAACTGGTCTATGGCATGCATAGAGAATTCAACTATGCAGATTCTTCTGTAAATCAAGACCCTAGCAGCAAAACTACATTCTCATTTTCCCAGTAAATTTTTCTTCAGTATAAAAGTTTTATGCAATTTATGCCACCCAATCAAAAGATTAAGCTCATCTTGTTAGACCAAAATGCAGAGTGCATTGCATGATCGACAAAACCATAGGGATAAGCAAATATGAAGGAGTTCACATGTGACAAGTATGAGAACACGTGAAAAGTATATTGTTTGGTTGTTTGCACTAAGACAAGCATTGGAACAAGTAAAGAGAGTCATGTTTGCACTAAAAGTTATTGTCTTTGTCAATCCATCCTTATATTGTGTAAAGAAAATTACCTTTTCAAAGGTTCCTTGGAACATCAACTCAAATGGAGGGCGATATAGTGATGCAAGATTATTCTGAGTTTTATCAGCAACACAGAAGAAGATGAACGGTCTGCTGCATCCCAGACTCTAGAACTCCTTTCCTCCCCAAAATTGCGAAATGGAACAACACTATGAGTCGAAAATGATGAGCTTCCCACTCCTGGTGCTCCACTGAAATTGAACAAATTGCATTATGAAACTAAATAGTCCAAATCATCATGATAAGTTAAAAAAAGAACAAAGTTGGTCCCATAAAGAACATACATCAGAGCTAGTATGAAAGGATGGTAACATAAACACCAATTCTAAGTTGCTCATGGAAAAGCAACTAAACGTTATCAATTGCTATAGGATTGTACATGAACAAGGGGATGGTCATGGGTTGAATTAATGAAACAGAAAGAAGATAAAAGCAGTACACAGAAAGTTAGTTGTTTCAAATCCTGGGGTGCATATACTATTACATTGTTACATACATGGTTTTTTTGAAGGAACAAGAAAAAAGGGGAAAAAATAAATAAATAAATAAAAATATAAAAATTCTAAGTTTTCTTCATTGCTTTAATTATTCTGGTACTAATATTAATCAGGAATATTCTTTATAGTACTTTCGAAGATGGAAAAGGGGTTCAAGAATAGAATGCCTTCAAATCAACCATCATTCTTCATCAATCAATTATATAAAAAACAATAACGTAAATAATTTTTTAACAGTTCTAAAAAGTAGCTATTGCATACCCATGGCCGTGGAGTATGGGGTTATCATAAAGAATTTCCCTTTTCACAGGCAAAGGTGGCTGAATATCTTCATCAGTATCTTGTCCGAAAGATTTGTCAACCAATTCATTTCCTATATCACTGCATATAAAACAAGACATATAAGCATAGGCAATAACTGAACCTGACTTGAAGCAAGGAAGTGAGAATGACATCCAAAGAATAGTATTAAGTGCTCTGGATTTATTGTTGTGCAGGATTTCTTGCAAGTAGCAGTACATTATCTTGATCATAACCACGAAACACCTATGTGTCATGGAATAGTTAAGGTTTTGAAAGAAAAAGACAATAACAGGAAATGAACAACATATACCAATCACACAATCTATATCCTGCTCATCCTTGGCCTCCATGGCCTAACCAAGAAGGACACGAGATGTAGCACTTTTCTTCCTGAACTTTGTTTTGTTTATGAGCTGCAGTGCATAGCAAACTGCAATAACGAATTAAACTAATTAAATAGATAAAATTAAATAAATTCAGAATTTCCATATCTGATATCTAAAGAGCATGTATAAGAAATAATGTATCCACACCTATTGTATCCACACATATGTCATATCTAAAGAGCAGTTATCCACTCTTTGTTGTTAAGCATGGTCCAATCTGAAATAATGTGTCCACACCTATTCACAATTTCCATATCTGATATAAAGAGCAGATGCAGCTAAACAAAAGCCCCCCAAACAAAAAAGAACAAAGAAATGTAATCAAGATTGGAAAATCATGATCAAAACCCGTGGGTGAACTGCCAAGCACGTCTATAGCAGCATCATGACATAATCACTCCAAAGTACCATTACAATAAATAAAGAAAGGAATAAGAACCGAAGATTAATAACTTGTCATTGCAAAGTACAAACAATAGGGAAAATTATTTTTTGAATTCAATGCTAAACAGTAGGATGGAAAGCTATATACGTCTCATACCTCCAATGACAGAAGAAGCAAAAAATCCAAAAAAATTGAGAGCAGGTGCAATGACAGAAGGATCATAAAAATGCAGAAAATTTTAACCAGTACACATCTAATCATAGAAGAAGAATTAAAAATTTTAATTTTACATACCTCCACTTACTTTATAGCTGAGACTGAATTAGACATGAGCTTGGCTTAAAGCAGCGTTTCATATGCGTACTACATACTGAGGCACGTAGAGGGACTGAAGTAGACATGAGTAATTGAAGAAACATTATCGGATGTAAAGGAATTAATGAGTGACATATTACATGAACAATAACTGTATAAATATTAGGGGATTACAAGTAATGGTAATTATCATCTCAGACTTTTTCATGATGAAATTTTGAGGAGACAATTAGCATAGTGCTGGATTCTTGCAACAAAATAAATACCTCATGAAATATGGGAATACTCACAAACATTCTTGCAACAGGATAGGTATCAGAAGGAAATATTGGGCTATTCTGTAGCTTGCAGCATATCCAGTACATTCTGTATGTGGAAAATGGGTGCAAGTTCCTCTTCTCCAGTACATGAAACCTACAAGTTTTACTTCCATCAGATCATGCATGAAAATGGAATAAATTATACAGGCTTAAACTGCAAAGCATGTGACATATTGTGTATGAATTATACATGGAATACTCCGCAGGTGACCCTTGTGAGTCGATTTCAGACCAATTAGTTTTTAACACCTGCCGCCTGTAAAAGTTCTTGATAAACAATATTTCGGGTCCATTCAACAAAAACATTTCCTTGTGCGACGATTTCATCAGGTGGACGAATCGTTATGTATAGAGTATCAAATGAGCGTGCACGAGACAAAGCGACATATAATTGGCCATGCATGAAAACAGGTTCTTTAATGAATACACCGACATATTGTAATGTTTGGCCTTGTGATTTATTTATTGTCATAGCGAAGCACAATTTAACTGGGAATTGAATTCGAGTGAATTCAATAGATGTTTTATTCGTTTCTTTTGGTATAAGGGGTATTCTAGGTATGAAACACGTTGTGCCAGAACATGGGCCAGTAATGATCTCAGCTTCAAGAAGATTATTTGACATGTGCTTACAGATAAGTCTGGTTCCATTTGATAGGCCGTTTGATGGGGATAGATTGCGTAACAACATTATCGGGACACCTTTCTTTAAGGTAAGGATATGAGGCGGCATTCCATTAGGAGTTATCGTACTAAGCAAATCTTCATAATGAGCTTGTTGAGTTGGATCTTTAGTTTTATTCCTTGAAATAGATGTCATTATCTCACCAGGGATTTGATCTAAGATAACAGCATTAATGTGGTCAACAATTTCGTTTGTAGTTGTAAGAATAGATCGCGATACAAAGGCCTCATTAGAAGGGAATTGGAGTATATGAGAGGGATATATTTTTTCAATTAATGCACGAATGTTATCATCCTGAAATGGAATTAAATTATTACGAGGAATCTGGACTTCACCATCAGCTGAGTTTAGGCATGTATTGTTCCCTATACCATCAAGAAATGTTGCAAAAGCAGGGTCATTTTGCGCACGCATATTTTTTTTTAGATGAAACTTTTGAGCAGCTTGAAACAAATTTGACGAGACAACGCTGGCCTCAATGTAAATGTCTTTCGTAGCGTTCGGTATGACTGGGGTGATCTGTCTAAAATCACCACCAAATATGACAACTTTTCCACCAAAAGGCTCTACAACATCGGTGATATCTCTTAAAGTATAGTCCAATGCCTCAATAAGCTCCTTGCGTGACATAGAAATTTCATCCCAAATAATCAATGCAATTTCTCTCAAATGTGTTGCTAGGTTTGATTGTTTTGATATGCTACATGATTTATGTTCAAGTATATCTAATGGTAATTTAAACTTTGAATGTGCTGTTTGTCCGTTTGGTAGTAAAGAAGCTGCAACGCCAGATGATGCTACAGCAGCTGAAATTAAATTCGATCTATGGGCATAACCGAGAATAGTATTATACAAATATGTTTTCCCGGTGCCAGCTGGGCCATCAATGAAACATACAAAAGGCAATTGTTTTTCTAACTTTTCTGCAACAATTTGGAAAATTTGATATTGCTCTTCATTCAAAGTGTTTGGTAATGGGAGGGTATCATATAACGAAGAATGTGTGAAAGAAGCATATTCGAAAATATTCTCATTTGTATTTGATATTGGATCATTATTTACTATAATGTCAAAGTCTGCTAAAGTGTTTCCAGTTGCAGAAAGATGTTTATTAACATTCATAGCAGCCTGCACTTCAATATATGTGTTAGCAGCATTAGTAGTAGATGATACAGTAGTAGTACAAAATTCATAGAATTGATTCCATAGATTTTGAGGTTCAGAAGGACTACAAAACATGAGGAGTGTTGCAAAGAGTTGGGAGAATGAATTTGGAAGCTGGAACTGTGAAGCTTCAGTTAGGCAATCAATGATTGCTGTGTCACTTTCTAGCAAACCCAAGGCCACACATGCAGCTCGAAAACTTTCACATAGCACACCATTAACAGTTGCAATGTCATCAAATGATGTTGGACCCCGACGGTTTTGTAAAAGGATTCGGAGATAATATCTTTCATTTTCATTTGGGCGTGCAGTGACAATACGTCCCACTACAATTCCTTGCTTTCTTTTATACCATTCTTTGTTTCTTGAATGCCATACGAAATATTCTGGAAAATCTTTGTATAAAAGGTTTTTGTCTTTGGCAAAACTATCTTCCCTATTCATGCGGAAGAAATCTGTAAGCATCGTACGTTGTGCTTGACTGTTTTCTACTATACTTTCAATAGAAGCAGTTGTACAGAAAGATGTGTACTGGTAATTTGGCAAGTGTAGTTGAAGTGATATAACAGCAGGGCGCATTTCATTCATGAGGAACCCAAAAATACGCCAGGATGCCTCAGGGGGGGCAACCCAACGACCTGTTTGGAATGCAGTAATTTCATCAATTTGTTCAGATTGCTCAGACCCACGCACAGAAAAAGCAATACGATCATGGCCTTTGTACACATATTTATATAAATATTTGACTAATTAAATTGAAGAACAAATTTCAACATTTATATGGCAATCAAATTTTGACAGCAAGTATGGGTTATAAGGCACAATCCATCTATTGTCCAATAATCGATTGCGTGAAAACACAACCAACCCATCATTTCGCCTACGATATAAAGGATATCCATTAGAGGCATGTGTTGTAAGATCATTAAATTCTTTAGGGTAATGGTTTTTACATTTTCCATCCCGCATACAAACATTGCTTGGATTGTCTGTTCCACAGGGGCCATGAAGCATATGTTTGGTAACTAATTCATGTAGATATTTTTGTGAAGTAGGATTGGGAAGTTCA
The DNA here is from genome assembly GCA_030278955.1 of Hygrophila difformis. Lineage (NCBI taxonomy): Eukaryota > Viridiplantae > Streptophyta > Magnoliopsida > Lamiales > Acanthaceae > Hygrophila > Hygrophila difformis. Next base: position 55,516,302 of record JAOANR010000009.1, read on the forward strand.
GCAGAAATGAAATCATCATATTGTGAAGGATCGTCCATTTTATCTTCAGGATGCATGATTAATAATATGTGAGCATGTGGCAAGCCTCTTTTCTGGAATTCAACGACATACGAGTAAGCACAGACATGGCCCAATACATGTTCTTTGAACAGTTCATTTTGAAGCTCTTGAAGTTTCACACGAAAGATGCGGGAAGTGAGGTCGGGCCGGTTAGTGCAATTCTCATTTTGAGAAAGATGTTGTGTAATTTCAGGCCATTGGGGATTACATGTCACTGTAATGAAGAAGTCAGGTTTCCCGAATTTTTGAACAAGAGCCATCGAATCCATATAACGACGGTGCATATCACGAGGACCACCAATAAAAGAAGAGGGTAGCACAATTGGTTTTCCAATTTGATTAAGATCATCTATCCCTTGTAGATTGAAAGCATCTTGAATTCCTTGCATGGTCTCAATTCTTTGGATTTTTTGATTTTGTTCTGATCTGAAAAAGTCAAGGCGTTGCGTTTCAATTTTGATATATTGGTCAACAATATATTGCTGGAATAAACGGCCTGTGTTTAGCAGGATGCCTGGCACTGATGGGCGGATCTGTAGCCGGTATGCATAATACTCACGAATTGAGACATGACTTTTATCCATGCGCCTTTGCCTTTTCTGAAGCGCTGGAGGAAAGGGTACATGAATGGTATTAAGGCAAGAATAGAAATCATTCAAAGATAATAAAGTAAAGGAGTTTAAAGAGCATACGTTGTTCCCGTATGTGAAGAGATGGTTCATGTAGATTGGCAAAAAGATTTTCAGCTGTTGCAGTAGCAGCATGAGTAGGCGCATAACGTTTGCGCTTAACCATGCCTGGTTGCCAACCTGGCTGGCCATATGGATGGATGAAAGGGTATTGAACAGGATCATATGCAAAAGAGTAATACGACACTTTCTTCGGAGGGCCATCGAATGGGTAAACTTGTATATCCCGAACTAAATCAGCATCGGTTGATTGTCCATCTTGCCATATAACATAGATATCATCCACAGTTGGAAGGTTATAGACTCGTTTGTCCAATCGGGTAGATGTTTTTAAGAAGATTTTATATTCATTAAGGCATGGAATTTGATGAAGTTGTCTAAAGAATCTTGCATAAGGATTTGATTCTGTAACATTTATTAGGAGAGCAAGAAGCTCCTTGTCTAGCTTTGGATTGTCATTGATTCGTCTGTCCAGTTCAATTCCAGCATCATGAAAATAAAGTTGAAGATTTTTTGGCGTGTCTGAAGCTGAGAATAAGGAATTAATGAAGTGGTGCATCATTCCATTCACACGGAATACATACACATTTTGTTCGTTTCGTTGCAGAGCAACATCATATTTGACGCCCAAAGTTGAGAAAGAGAATGAATTGTTGTATGTACGTATATATCTCAGGAAATGATCAGATAGTGCATGTCTTCCAAGGAAAAGCTCTTCAAGAATAGGATGTGTTAGTAATGGATCCAAATAAAAAGTTCCAAATGCACAACAAAATCCTTTTGACTCGCCGTTGAAAATTAATGCACCGCATTGATTGCAAATGGTGGGCGATGGAGGTGCCCAAGGTGAATTCAAAATTTTTTTCCTACGCACCTGTGGGAGTTCTGATGTACATTGCCCACGGCTCCTTCGTATCTGGCTGTTCCTGGATTGTTCACCGTAATACACTCCTGCTCCATCTAAAGTCTGTTGTTGGGGTGCTTCAGATCCACGGGTCGTGGCGCGCTGCTGACTACTACTGGGTTCACCCTGTTCGACATGGCTCTGCGAGCATAAATTGACTAACAGTAAAAATCACCAATAACCAATACCTGGCAATTTCATGAAGCAGTTTAACTTTAAGCGATATACAATATAAATGAAGCCCGTTAATTGTAAAAATGCCACTGAAACAACAGCCCATTTAAAAGCTTCCTGATAGGCAATGCCACTGAAACAACAACCCATTAATTGTATTGCCTTATAATTTTTATAACGATAATCTAGCAACGCCACGATGCCAAATACTATAAAGTGCAGCTTCCGAAGTAGCAACATTAATATTGCTTAAGGTGTTTTACTTAAGGTGTTTCAAATTGAAGTCTGCCATTACAGAATGTTCAACAGTTAAATGAGTGACGGATAAATCTAATTAAAGCAAGCATATACATTATATTCTCTTCAGAAATACTCACCATTTTATGATCTATTAGCCAACCACTGAACATTTTATAATTGAGAGGCGATACTACAATCTAGATTCATATGCCACTGTAATACAAAGTCCAAACACAAAAGCTATAATGGTAATTTAAACAACATAATATTAAAACCTGATAATAAAAATCACAAAAGGATTGAGCAGTCAATACAACAAACTAATTAACGATAAAATCTCACTAAGTTAACTGAACGCGGTGCCGATGGAAATAGACAAAGTGATGCAGGTGACGCTGGAGGAGGTAAATATGTGTGATTATATAGTAAATAGGTTTCAGATTTGTCTCAACTCTCAAATGGGTATAAAAATAGCAATCACAATATGTTAACAGTCAACAATCATCAAAATGGAAGTAATTCTCCTGTTCAAGGATTATAGCCTGATACATCAAGGGAAAAATCTACATTCTGACACCCCTCTATATAAAAGGATCTATCTAGTTTTTCAAAATTTCCTCTTTAACAAAATGGATAAAAACAAAATCCTGAACCACTACGTATCTGAAGCAGTCCCAAATTAATTAAAACATACTAATACAAATGGACATTTTGCATTAGTTCTTTAGTCAATGTTAAACGTAAAGAATAAAACAAATGAAAACATGAGCCATCCCATGAGAGAATCAAATTAGAAAAGAGGGTGGTACAAAACTATTTAATATATAGTAAATAGGTTTCAGATTTGTCTCAACTCTCAAATGGGTATAAAAATAGCAATCACAATATGTTAACAGTCAACAATCATCAAAATGGAAGTAATTCTCCTGTTCAAGGATTATAGCCTGATACATCAAGGGAAAAATCAACATTCTGATACCCCTCTATATAAAAGGATCTATCTAGTTTTTCAAAATTTCCTCTTTAACAAAATGGATAAAAACAAAATCCTGAACCACTACGTATCTGAATCAGTCCCAAATTAATTAAAACATACTAATACAAATGGACATTTTGCATTAGTTCTTTAGTCAATGTTAAACGTAAAGAATAAAACAAATGAAAACATGAGCCATCCCATGAGAGAGTCAAATTAGAAAAGAGGGTGGTACAAAACTATTTAACGAGGTTTGGAAAAGAAAATGGGCTCACTAACTTAATTATTAGGCAAAATCGTGCTCAAATCAAATAAAAAGCATTCTGCTACTTCAGAATTTGACCACTCTCTTTAGGCACAGAAGTTAGAATATCAGAACATTAGGCTGATTTGTATCCGAAAAACAAACAAATTAAAAAAAAAAACCATAACTAAACCATAAGTTTATCAGAATAGAACAGAATGGGAGCAAAAGTTCACATGGATAAAGGCATGAAATTCAAGTATACAAGTTTCAAAGGAGCAACATTAATATTGCACCTGTGGTTGGGCTACCTTTGAAGGACAATTAGACCGACGGTAATTGCGGTTATTGGCTGCAGCAGGTGGTTGTGTGGCCCCTTCCTCAATTGCCTATCATTATGAGAGGGCGAAAACAATAATAATAATAATAATAATAATAATAATAATAATAATAATAATAATAGTAATAATCAAGTAATTGGAAACAATTTAAATATTGGCGACACATGCCTCCTTTTCTGTTGATTGGGGAAAAAAGAGTACATAAGTAAATACTTAGAATAAAAACAACCTTATTGAAAAGGATAAAATTGGAGAATATAGTTTGACAGCCCTAAATCCGAGAGGTGTTTATATATTCGAAGCAATGTAAATATGGTTTCACTTGCCTGTGCCTGCGGTGATGCAATACGATGAGCAATCAAGTGGGGCTGCTGGGTACTGGTTTCTTCAGTAATGGCCTGTGGTTTAGGAGGCGATGTGCAGCGACTGTCAATACGTTTTCGGTAACGGATGGAAGGTGCATTTTCTACTGTCGCAGATGTGTCCATAGACTGATGGAATGTGTCGCCTGCTTGAGAGCGTCTGCGCAAGATGCGTTGATGTCGAATATTGCATCCAAGTACCGGTGATTTGTGTTGTTGGGATGTTGGCGAGCCCTCCTCACTCATCTTCCCTTTTAAAAACCTCCTGGAAGACAAGGACAAGGCTAATAAGTTCCGTATACAAACTACATACCAAAAGCACAAGTGGGAAGACAAGTGTAAATCTAAGTGCCAAATTAGTGCACTGGTCAGGTATAAAATCCTCCTGCAATACATGCCATAAAATGCACTGGCCATTGTCAAGGACAAGGGTAATAAGTGCCATATACAAATAACATACGATGAGCACAAGTGGGAGCACAAGCTGTCATTTTCTAACACAACACTCAAACGGTTTGTTGAGTTTTCTTGACGAGGAACAGAAGAAACAAAAGAGTGTAGGCCATAAATGATACGTATAACCATTACATCAGTTGGAAAATTAAGGCGTGTGTTGTCTGCTATCTTAATAACCTTGTTGCGAATTTGCTGTGGATGGATCATTTATTCCAGAGGCGATTCTAGGAAGCTTCTTGGAGCTCAAGACCAGATCAATCTATACCATTTATTTGGTTAGATCCACATTATGAATGGTGGAGATCCATTTGGATTTGGGGCTCAAGAGACCCCTAGACTTACCCTAATATCCTTGTTTCACCTAGTATCTAACTTACATGAACTTTGTGGAATAGGTCAATCTAACTATACCCTTGTCATGCACAGATGTACTACTTAATTAGTAATCAAGCCAACATTTTTGGAAAATACTATACGATTACTTGTGTCAAATTAGGGCAAGTTGTTAATGCTTGAAAGCTAACCTGTGAACACACAAACAGACGGAATTACCAGAAAGGATGGAGAGTATAGGACAGGATTCAAGATACGTCCTCTTGCTTAGGATTCTGCTGAATGTTACTGTAACATGACAACAAATACGAGCAAATAGAGTAATGCAGTTTAAAAATAAAATTAAAACAACAGACGGTACTCAATTTATTTTATTTAAGGCAACTGAAATAATTGATAGATCAGAAAGTCATAAATCATGTAGCATATGAAACAGGCACAATCCCAATTCCTACAAAATCACACATAAACTCGTAGAAGAAAACCACTTCCTACAAAATCCCTAATTCGAAAGAGGCACAAAAAATCGAAAATCCCCAATTCGAAACAGGCACAATCCCAATTCCTACAAAATCCCTAAATTACCAATTGAAACAGCCACACAAAGACAATATGGGTGATTTCGAGTCACGAATTTACCTGAAGCGGCTGGGCAAGTTGAGAAAGAAGATCCGAGGAGTGGTGAGGCAAAAGCTTGAGGCGAGGGAATAAGCGATCTTCAATCCGGCGCCAGTTCGCGGCCAAGGTGTGGGGGGTGGGTGGCGACGACGGCTGCCTGGAAATCGTGCGTCCGGCGAAGGCACCAGCGGCGGTTCTTCCCGCGAACAATTTCGCAAGAGACGGTAGAGACGGGAATTTCTGGAGAGGAGCGACGGCGCAAGAGAATTGCAGGTTGAGGGAACAATTTCGCGAACAACAACCAAACTGATTTCGCGAACAATTTCCACAACCAAAGAGAAAGGGTTAAATGGAACGAGTAAGGAGACGAAAGAATAATGGGAATCACAAGTGAGAGAAGTGAAGAGTAAAAAAACTGCACCAAACGACGCCGTTTTAAGTACTGTATTACTATTCATCAAATAGTACTGTTCATTATAAACCCACACTTATATATATGTTGAGAATCCCTCCTAATGAAGCTTCTAGAATAGTGGTGAATGAGCTTGAACTATCCCTTAAACTCCATAGAATTCTAGATAGATCTCAATTATTCCACACTAGTCCATGTTCTTTAGGAATCTAGAAATGTAAGGAATTGTTCTAGAATACTCCATAGGCTAGTATAAATAGAGGAGTGGTGGCCATTTGCAACAACCAACCACAACACAATCACAAGCACACAATCACAACCACAACACCAAGAGTTGTAAGAGTTGTAAGTGTTGAAGAGTGATCAATAAAAGTTTTTTCTTCATTTGAAGATCTATCTTCATCTTTGAGAGTTTTCTTCATCCTTGAGAGAGAGTGCCACTATTATAGTGAGGATATCCAACACTTGCACACACACTTGGGAAAGAGTTCCGCTGCTAATACGTGTTCTTCCCAACAAAGTGGTATCAGAGCCTCGTTCGTTGAAGCCATCACCCTGCTAGGTTGACGATGGAAGGTGTTGTGATGCACGATGGTGATATGTTCAAGCTCACAGCCGACAACTACTCCTATTGGAAGCCGATGATGGAGGATCATTTATACTGCAAGGATCTGTACGAGCCTATCAAGAATGAGAAGAAGCCGGAGGGCAAGAAAGATGCCGAATGGGATCTCTTGAATAGGAAAGCAGTCGCAATGATCCGTAAGTACATCGATCGAAGTTTGTTTGAGCATGTTTCCACCTACACTAATGCATATGAATTATGGACCAAACTAGAGTCCATGATTCAAAAGAAGACACCTCGGAACAAAGCTCATTTGGTTCGTCGGTTGGTGAAGTTGGAATACAAGGATGGCCAGAGCATGATTGAGCACTTGAATACCTTCAAAGGTCTTGTGAATCAACTCACAAAGATCGAGATGAAGGTTGATGATGAGTTGCAAGCTCTATTGCTACTCAGCTCCTTGCCGGAGAGTTGGGACACGCTTGTTGTTACTTTTAGCAACTCGTGTCCAGAGGGAAAGCTAACTATGGATATAGTTGCTGATAGCCTGCTTAATGAAGAAGCCCGGAGGAAGGAGCGAGGAGACTCTGCACACTACGAGGCCAATGTTATGGAGAACCGAAGGAGAATCGAGACCCGTGGAAGAAGCGTCAATCGAAGCCGAGATAGATCCAGGGGCCATTCCAAGTCACGCACGAGGGTCACCTGCTACTACTGCGGCAAGGTCGGGCATATGAAATCAGAATGCCGGAACCTCAAACGCGACCAGAGGAACGGGGTTGTCAAGCACGACTCGATAGAGCCAAGGAAGAACGAAGATAAGAATACGACGGCGATAACCACGGAGAATAAAGAAGACATCTTCCTCATTAGAGAAGACTACTTGAACATTGCGTGTGACGACAGTACGTGGATAATCGACTCAGGTGCGTCAATCCACGTAACCCCACATAGAGAGTTCTTCTCAACATATAAAAGTGGTGATTTTGGCACTGTGAGAATGGGGAATCACGTGTCAAGCAAAATCGTGGGGATAGGAAACATCACTCTGTTAACTAATACCGGGTGTGAGTTGGTGTTAAAAGATGTCAGGCATGTTCCAGATATGCGACTCAACCTCATCTCAGCCGGTAAGCTCGATGATGTTGGATACATAACTCAACTTGGAGCCGGAAGATGGAAGCTTTTGAGGAACAACATCATCGTTGCCAAAGGAATGAAAGATGGGACGTTATATATCACCCAGGCCAAGCTATGCAAGGGAGAAACCAATGTTGCTCAAGATAGGCCGTGTCTGGAGCTGTGGCACAAGAGACTTGGGCATATGAGCGAGAAAGGGCTGCAAATCCTTGCCCGAAAGGAGCATCTTGCCGACATGAAAGGTAAAACACTAGACCCCTGCACTCACTGTTTGGTTGGCAAGCAACATCGAGTCACGTTTTCAAGAAGTAATCAGCCTCATAGGAGAAAGCATATTCTTGACTTGGTGCACACCGATGTTTGCTCGATGACGGAGAAATCCATGGGTGGTGCATTGTACTTTGTTACCTTCATCGATGACCACTCTCGGAAGGTTTTTGCATATCTATTGAAGACAAAAGATCAAGTCATAAACGTCTTCAAGGAGTTTCATGCAAGGGTGGAGCGAGAGACAGGGTTGAAGCTGAAGTGCGTCCGAGCTGATAATGGCAGTGAATATCGAGGCCCGTTTGATGCATATTGCAGGTCACATGGAATCAAGCTCGAGAAGACTCCACCTAAGACACCTCAACTAAACGGTGTTGCTGAAAGAATGAATCGCACCATCACAGAAAGAGTTCGGTGCATGCTTTCTCACGCTAAGCTCCCTAAGTCCTTCTGGGGAGAAGCAGTGACGACTGCCGTCAGTATCATCAACCACTCCCCATCAGTGCCTTTGGATGGAGATATCCCAGAAGAAATCTGGACGGGAAAAAGAGTCTCATACGACCGCTTCAAAGTGTTCGGTTGCCGAGCGTTCGTTCATGTTCCCAAAGATGAACGCGCTAAGCTTGACTCAAAGACGAAGGAGTGCATCTATCTCGGTACACCACATGATGAGTTTGGTTACCGGCTTTGGGATCCAACAGCCAAGAGGATCGTCAGGAGTAGAGATGTCATATTCTTCGAAGATCAGACTATCGAAGATTTTCGTAATGAGAAGAAGTTGATGGTTCGATGTCGTGCCTCTCCTGATACACCAACAGTGGAGCATAATGACCAAGGTGAACAAGCAGCCGAGGATGCTGATGCCGAAATACCTATCTCGAATGACATAAGTAACGAAGATGTTTCTTCTGAGCCAGGCGACACAGAATTATCACAAGAAGAAGGTGAGACTCTACAACCTCAGTTACGCAGATCCACTCGTGAGAGAAAACACTCCACTAGATACCCACCAGATGAGTATGTGATATTCACGAGTGAGGGGGAGCCACAAAACTATAAAGAGGCTATGGAAGATCAACACAAGGAAGAATGGTTGAAGGCCATGCATGAGGAAATGCAATCGTTGCATGAGAACCACACCTATGACTTAGTGGAGTTACCAAAAGGGAGACGAGCATTGAAAAATAAATGGGTATATAAATTGAAGACCGAAGAAGGAGGCGCAAGACCAAGATACAAAGCCAGAATCGTCGTCAAAGGATGTGGCCAGAAGAAAGGGATAGATTTTGAAGAAATCTTCTCTCCCGTGGTAAAGATGCAATCTATCCGGGTAGTTCTTGGGCTTGCCGCATGCCTAGACCTAGAGATTGAGCAGCTAGATGTCAAGACGGCATTCTTGCATGGAGATTTAGAAGAAGAGATATATATGGAGCAACCCGAAGGATTCATTGAGCCGGGAAAAGAACACTTAGTATGTCGTCTCAAGAAGAGCCTCTATGGTCTAAAGTAAGCTCCGAGACAATGGTATAAGAAATTCGACTCCTTCATGGCCCAACATCAATTCCAGAAGACTCGCTCGGATCACTGCGTCTTCATCAAAAGATATCCTAATGGAGAATTTATCATCCTCTTACTCTATGTGGATGATATGTTAATTGTTGGTCGTGACAAGAAGAAGATCGAGGCACTGAAGAAGGCTTTGAGCAGATCGTTCTCCATGAAAGACTTGGGACCGGCGAAACAAATCCTTGGGATGAAGATCACTCGAGATCGTTCCAAGAGACTACTATGGCTATCTCAAGAAAGATATATTGAGAAAGTTCTCGAAAGATTCAATATGGATAAAGCCAAGCCGGTGGGCGTTCCACTTGGAGGACACTTCAAGCTAACTAAGAAACAATGTCCAACAAGTGAGAAAGAAAAAGAAGAAATGGAGAAGATCCCATATTCATCGGCGGTCGGAAGCCTCATGTACGCCATGGTCTGCACTAGACCTGATATCGCCTTCGCTGTTGGCATGGTAAGTCGATTCTTATCCAATCCCGGGAAAGAACACTGGGCAGCTGTAAAATGGATATTTAGATATCTCCGGGGAACGACCAAAAGATCTATATGCTTTGGCAGAGGAAAACCAGTGTTAGAAGGGTATACAGATGCAGACATGGCAGGAGACGTTGATTCAAGGAAATCAACATCAGGATATCTAATTACCTTTGCAGGGGGAGCTGTATCATGGCAATCGAGACTGCAGAAATGTGTGGCGCTATCAACAACAGAAGCTGAGTACATAGCGACTACAGAAGCAGGCAAGGAGATGGTATGGATAAAAGGATTACTCACCGAGCTAGGGCAGATTCAAGAAAGCCCGATGCTTCTCTGTGACAACCAAAGTGCGATATACTTGGCGAAGAATCCAACCTACCACTCCCGATCAAAACATATTGATGTTCGATATCATTGGATACGAGATGCATTGGAAGAAAAGCGACTCCAACTCGACAAAGTACATACAGATGACAACTGGTCAGATATGATGACCAAAGTGATATCTATGAAGAAATTCGAAGATTGTTGCGGAGGCGCTGGAGTTACAGATCTTCCAGGTTAGTCGGGAAGGGGGAGATTGTTGAGAATCCCTCCTAATGAAGCTTCTAGAATAGTGGTGAATGAGCTTGAACTATCCCTTAAACTCCATAGAATTCTAGATAGATCTCAATTATTCCACACTAGTCCATGTTCTTTAGGAATCTAGAAATGTAAGGAATTGTTCTAGAATACTCCATAGGCTAGTATAAATAGAGGAGTGGTGGCCATTTGCAACAACCAACCACAACACAATCACAAGCACACAATCACAACCACAACACCAAGAGTTGTAAGAGTTGTAAGTGTTGAAGAGTGATCAATAAAAGTTTTTTCTTCATTTGAAGATCTATCTTCATCTTTGAGAGTTTTCTTCATCCTTGAGAGAGAGTGCCACTATTATAGTGAGGATATCCAACACTTGCACACACACTTGGGAAAGAGTTCCGCTGCTAATACGTGTTCTTCCCAACACACTTATATATATAAGATATTAGATATATATATTTTGGATTTTCAAAGAGAATAACAAGAAGTATAACCAAGAGGCTCTGATTAAATTAGGATGCCATGGATCTCTTGGTTACAAACTTGTTTATGGATGATTAAGAGAGTTTATGCGGAAGATTAAGGAGATGGCAAATGGAAGAAGATGTACTCAAATATGAAAATAAAAGGGATAGAGAAGCTAAACCGCAACAAGAACCGTTGGGGGAAGCAACCAAGATGTAGAAACCTTGACCTCAACCCAATCCTTCAACTCAAGCCTCGGTTTGTGTAATCACAATGGATGCTTCAATCCAAGATGATGAATGTTTCCCAACAAACATACAAAGGTGTGTGAGGGGGTGTTCTGATAGTGATCTTTTGAAGAGAAAATATCATGTAGATTTCATTCAAGCAAAAAATATTTACAAATGGAGGGGAGGACCTATTTATAGGCCAAACCCCAAAAGAAAATACAAGAAATGAAAAATATATCAAAAATAAGGCCAGATGCGGTTTAGGGGAAAGTGATGCGGTATATACCGCATTGAGTGCAAAAGACCGCATCAGGTCCTGAAATACCTATCTATTACAAATAAAGTGATGCGGTTTAATTGTGGCAATGCGGTTTATACCGAATTGGACAACCAAAACCGCATTGAAGACTTAACAATAATAATACCAATAATAATAACTGATGCGAATTAATCGATTCGGTCTATGGGAATTCCGCATCGAATAATACCGCATTGAGGGACTAGAAAAATTACTAAGGCATTGCGAAAGGGGCGATGCGGTATTAAACCGCATCGAGGTCGATGCGGTTTGTACCGCATCGATTGGGACAAGGTAAGAATGGATCGATGCGGTTTAAAGACCGCATTAGGGCGATGAGGTTTATACCGCATCGATGCGGTATAAACCGCATTGCTTAGAGCGCATCAGGCAAAGTGCATTGATCCCCATGCCTTAGCCAATATTCGCATGCACTTATTGTCTACACTATTACAAAATATTATATCCGACCAATCTCCGACTTGTCCAAAAATTGTCCGGCGTCCGGCGGTGGCTCCGGCCGACCTCCGGCCAACTTTCCGGCGAGCTCCGTTTTGTCTGCCGGTAACTCCTCCGATGACTTTCCGGCGACTCTTCAGCGACGGTGATGGCTTAATTCTTCAAAATTCCATGGAATCCCTATTCCATGGATGGAATCCCCCCGGCTTCTTCGAGCTGGATCAGGATCAAGGCTTTCAGACTGCTTCCTTTTTCTCTGTCGATTTCTTCCGTGAATTCTGCAGTCTTAAGAAGGGTTGCAATTTGGTCCGTGAACTTCCGGGTCCTTGTCCTGGAGCATGGTCCCGATGAGATTATTAAGGTTGCAGATTTGACTCCCATGCCAAGGTGCCACTTATTATTCCAGTGCTTATATGCTCAATGAACATTCTCTCAGCCTACTAAGGTAAAATTCTACGGATCACTATTCCCTACCTCCTATTCCTAATTGTACGCAAGAGAATCAGTAACTTCAGACTTCAGAGTACAACAGCAGATTGCATAAGAGGCACAATGATGATTGTCATCAATCATGGCCCAAAGGGGGTTTACCGGCCACGGTTGGTGAAGCCATCCCGGATTAATCGTATTCTGGGCTCGAGCAATGAATATCACTATTTATAGTTCCACAAATGGACCACAGCTGGTGGTCGTGGTAGATTAATCACCCAACAAGGAAAATTTTGAGACAGTAATAATACATGAGTTGTGAATGTATGTGTAACGATAAGATAATCATGAACTCCGACCCCCATTTCGCCAAACAGTTCTCTGCTCATCTCACCGTATTCAGAACATATAAACAAGGAAAAATCACACAAGTCGAAGCACAATGGAAACATATTATTATTGAAACTAAAATGACAGCAATGCTAAAAACAGCATAAGACTAATAATATTCATTCCAAATGGGGATCTATGGCGGGGTGTACCCACCCACCCCTACAAACCATTGTTTCCAAATGTGCCTGAAGTTTCAGCATTACACAACCGCATTGCCAAAATTTTGCCAGAAAACAATACAAGTACCATTTCACTGTCCCATCAGCCAATAATCAATTGTGCAACAGCTACATACATACCTACAGCAGACACACACATATATGTACACGTGTGTTTATGTGTATGTCTTCATTGACAAATTTATGACAAAAAGCATCAATACATCTACAAGTTGAAAAACACTGCAGCTGCAGCTCTAAAGAGCGTAATAGAAAAACAACAAAGCAGAAAGGCGGTCTGTACAGTTGATAGACAGATGCACTGCAAAGCAGCTAGTCAATACACACATCTGTGTCCATATATACATACATATATTACATGTTCATCATCGATATATCCAATAGAGCGAGAGACGGAAGGGAAAGAGGATTAAGGGCAGAGGGTTTTTTCATATATATTGTTCCACCCACACCAATGAAATGGCCCTCCTCAATTATTTACAAATTTTTTGCCTTTCCACCATTCAAGGCTGTCGATTTGCACACCGGACAAGCATTCTTCACGACCAGCCATTTTGTTATGCATTCACGGTGATATTCATGGCCACAATCAAGAATTCCCACAGTGTCGTCACACTCATAATCAGTCTGCAAAAAACTACGACTTCTTTACGATTCCCAAATAATAGAATTATCTGTAACTTATATTGTCCATCAGAGGCAACAAATTGGAACTATTAGTCAAAAGTTTCATAAGCATAAGATTATAACATCATTTAATTTTACTCAAGTGAAGTTAAAGATGCATAACTGATCAAGGTTCAGAGTATATTAAGATGAGTCTTATTGAGTTCACTACTTCAGATATCAGCACTAATAACGCTGAAGCAACTTCGCAACAAGACAGGTATAGAGTGAACGGACAACAGATATTACCCATACTTGTTTCACCAAGTGATATGACAACACAAAATGAAAAGAATATAATACCTGGCACACTACACAAAAATTGATCTTTTCCTGGTCCGAGCAAGTTGTCTGTTCGACATTCACACAGGCCGTTGGAGAGGAGAAATTTTTTGTTTTCATATTCTTTTGGATGAATTCGTCGGTCAATCCAGTGTTGACACTCCCAATGTGTTCTCCCAATGCAAGAAGCTCCTGTTGTGTAATATCAAAATCAGATTCCGGGACAGAAGACATACACATAATTATGCTAATATGCTATACATAAATAAGAACTGAAAACAGTAATTTGAATTGAATACCTCGTAAGACATGTGATCTATATCCAATCGCATATCCCTGTGCTGATCGATGGAATCTTCCGTGTCACGATATTCATGAAATTCAAGTATAGCAACTTCCTACAAATGGGTAAGACAACAAACACATAAAATAAGCAATAAAACTCTAGCAACTTTTTGCGGAAATCAATAAAAGGTGTTGATGAAAAGTTGGCCAGACAATCGTAAGGATTATTACATCTTCAGGCAAAACTCTCAAGTGGGGATGACTGCGGTGTCGTGGATTAGGATCAAGTGTAATTTCCCTTTGTTGAGGCTGATACAAGCGAAACCCCACCGGGGCAGCAGGAGCTAGAAATGTCGGTCCAGTATCAATGACCTCAAGGAAAGGACTGGCTCCATTATTAGAAGGATTCATTGTCGAAGTCCTGCGCGGTGATGAAGCAACCTGTGGTGAATAATGGATGTAGTTTCCTCTGAATGCTTGCATGGCTGGGGTCGGATGAGGAGGACTAGAATGGCCCCGAGGAACGGGAGGGTGTGCAAAACCAACTGTGGTTCTGTTAATGGCTGTTGCTTGATAACATTGCACACCAGCATTCCCAACTTCAAGACAAGCTCCATTGACGCCAGCTGCTATGCCATGGAAGCCCAAAGTGGTAGTTAAATCAAAAGGGGGAACAAAAATTCAAAGTCAACAGGGACAATGATTCGGATCATATAAAGTGTAAAAGTCAATATCAAGATGATTACCATGTATATATGGCAAAGTAGGCGGCTGTGTCCACACAAAAGTGCCATGATCACCATTAGTCGCACCAAAATGCATATTTAACCAAGGGTTTCCAGGAAACTGAGCAGGTGGAGCAATATAATTTCCTTGGATCATATTACCAGAATTATGTGCAAGGGCAGATTCAGGTCTGAATGACACAGCCATGTTTCTCGCACTTCTTCGAGAGCCACTTTCACTAATTGATGCTGGATCGTTCCCACTATATTCGGAAGGAAGAAAAGAAGCAGAATCCATCTGAGCGAGGTCTTGTTCTGGTACAACGGCAGTGGAAAAACTAGGGCCTGCAGAAGCATTTTGATACAGATGATTGGAAGAAGGCCCCTCAGCATTCTTCCTTTTAAATAACCTCAAATCATCCATGTGGCTCACATTCCGGAAATAGCCTTCTGCATATAGAAGAAATTCAGCGAGGTGATCACAGGAATAACAAGTCATGTGAACCAAGATAAACTTAAAACAGAAAATATTATATACCAGGTTGGGGTGCAATATAAGGATTATAATGCCCGGATGGTGCAGCAGCAACTGCTAAATCCAGACTTGCTGGAGGATGCTGAGTTTGTAGGCTGGTGTACGGTGGTATACTGTAAAATAAGGTGCCATCAGTATGCCCTGGCATGGGATGTAGGCTAAAATTACACTGACTTCCAGGTGCAGGAATAATAGTGTGGTTAGTCAGTTGAGGATGGCTTGGCATGCCCCCATAAAAGATACATGGATCTGGAAGTATACGGTGATGGGTTTGCTGATCTGCCGCTGATTCAATCATATGACCAGTGAATTGAATGTTCCGGTGCCCCATATCGAATGAGATACCTGCATCGCATGTGCCAATATTAGTTAAAAACAGTATTAATCACATTCCCAGGCAACAAAATTAGTTAAAACTTAAAACTGTATGAATCACTTTCCCATATAACGAATATGTGCACACTGTAAAAACATCCAGTCAACCCAAGAGATAATACTCCAACAGAACTCAAAACAAATAATCACAAAAAACTTGGTATAGGCATAAAGCAAACATAATCAAATTCTTAATCTTGAGACAACTCCGCGAGAAAACCACAATGACGAAAACATGGTATAATTATAAGTGGATTACAATAACCAAAAGGCCATTTTCAATTATTTAAGAGAATATTGAAATGCTAAATATTTAATCATCAAACAAGTATCTGAGAGTGAAATAAATCAACTAATCATAAGTGTGAATTGTGAAGGTGCTAAATGTAATGGGTTGAAGAAACAAGCAAGCATGAAGAAAATCTGGAGAAAGAATCCTTCATCCCTAGTCCAAGCCAATTCAAGATTTCAGGGAACTTTCCCGCCAGCTTAAGGCTCAAACTTTATCCAGAGTATCCAAGATCCTTACAAAGGATGTTGCCCGTGTATTCATAGGGCAAACCTTACTAGAACTCTACACCAACTGAATCACCAACTAAAGAAAACACTTATTTGACATATTATACAATTAACTGAATAACAATCCATATTTATCCTAGACAACCCAGCACACATGAGTCATGAGTGTGAGTAAAGCTTAATCTTTATGTGAAAATTGTGCATTAAATTCCCATTTACATGGAATTAAAGATGGCTCCAAAATTAAATTCCCAATGTGAAGTCAATTTCACAATTAATACATTTTACTTCCACCCTATAAACAATTGAAATCTCCACATTTGTAGGGATCATGGGGTTGTTTAGTTGCAAGCATAATGTAGAATATATATAGAATATTGTTCACTTTAGCATGTTTGAGCTGCCTATATGCTTGTTCAGTAAGCAGATTTGAATCAATATGCTAGATTTTGCAGCATATTGGGGATTGGGGAGCAGATAGCAAATTGCAAAATTTTACATATTAGATATGTTATCTACTAATTATTACTTTCTCCGTCTCACTATTTTTGTTACGGACCCACCCAGCACGTATGCCGATACACATTTTTAACGGTTAATAACTTAATTTGTGTACAACGAAAAGCTATAAAAAGTTAATTGTCCAAAACTAAAAGATTAGACGACTCTAACAAGATCTCACTTGACTATATTTTTTCTTACATAACTATGATAAAAATTCGAATCAAAATTAAACAGTGGATAGTGCCAAAAAATCATCCGTAACAAAACACCGAAACAAAGGTAGTATATGCTATCTACCAAACATTTTTATTAAATCTGCTACTAGTACTCATATCTATTGGTCAAATCTACTATTAATATCGGCTAAAATCTGCTATTAAAATATGCTAATATGCTCTATCTCTGCTTACATCCAAAAAAGGCCCATATATTCCAGGTACAATTGCGGTATATTCGTAAAAACCCAAGTGTATACCATAACACTGCCCAAGCATACATTTTAACTGAGCCCCCCATGAGATAAAGTTAAGGAATGTCAAAAGAACAAATAGTTTATAAACAAACATTACGCAAAAAGTTTGATAAAAATTGACAATACAGTAGAATCTTCTTATGTTTTCTTCATGTTCCAACTATGCAATCTGAGAGCTAGTTTGTGAGTTCAACGTTGAACTAAAAAGAGAAATGATAGGAAAATCTGGGGATATTTCACTTTGGAATAATTTATATGGAAAGAAAAGAAGAGAATTAGGAAAGTGAAAGGAAACTCCCTACCTTCTTCATAAGTATTGAGATCTTTCCAAAAAAAACTATGATTGGTAACCTCTATCTATTGATGATCTCTACAAAGATAATCAAAAGTGACCACATCTGTAATGTCCAGATGTCGAAAAGATATCGCAAAAGTATAAATATAATAATTGAATGTTGGTAGGGCCCAAACGGATTCTCATAAATTGGCAATCAATTCATGAAACTGAGTTAGAAATTTCCGCAAATTCAGTAACCCACAAAATACATAGATTCGGCAAATGACAGGAAACCAAATAAATCTCGCATCTACATTAAATGTTGCATCCAAATTGGAAAAACAAACATGCATGACGATTTGGCAACTAATGCTTAATACAAGACAACTCAGATGTTCTGTCAATTCAATTCTATAATTAAATGCAAAATATATTACTAATTAACTCAAAAGGTTCTCTTCATTTACATGCCATATTGCCATTTTATCTTCTTTTCACGAAAATTTTCACAAAACTCAACCACGTGGATGGAACAAGTCATAATAACTTGTCACATTCCAATTTCCTATAGCCATAAGAATTAAAACAACTATGCGACATGCTAATGCTTGTTAGAAAAGATGATTTGTGAATTCATTTGTAAAAGCCCAGTCCTCATTTCCCAAGAAGCCAATGAAGAGCAAAAGGAGGACTATGGTGATATAAACATATATAGCAAAACCAAATTCAAATCCCCATAAATTTCTCAACAAACCACCACTACAACTACCAATCAAGATCATAAATGTTTCTAACATATAAAATTCCCTGAGATCAAATTATGAACAAGATGCTAACAACTATGAGTGCAAGTTTAAAGAGAGAACTTGTACAGGTGTATTATGAGGTCGGTGTAGTATGGTCCAATTTGTCTATAAAACCCTAAAGACCAACACCAGAACACAATCAAAAGAATCCAGCATACGAATTAGGAAAGAAATTTTAAAAGTAAACGGATATTATCAACAGTAAATTCCCAGAACAAAATTTTACCTATAAACTCTTTATATGGTAGAACCAATGATAATCGAAAGCCACCTATGTAATATACAAGTGTCAAAAAAGACATGAAAGTAAATGAATTAATCGTAATTTGTGGGGCCTAAAGTTTCTCGTATAGTGGACCTCGATTATACACCCGCAATCAATTCAAGAGACTAATTTAGACAGCTGCCACGACTTCTGGAACCCAAAACATACCTAGGTGCAACTAGATGAGAACAACCCATAAAACTCTTGGAGATAATGAAAGCTGTATTAGTGGTTGCATCCAAAACAGAAAACAACAATGTAGGATTTAGCAAATGTTGTTGGATAAAAAAAAACACACCTAAAGAAAACATATGATTTCAGATGCTCATCAAAAAGACTACATATAATTCGTGTCCCTAATGAAAATCTTTTAACTCAGTTAATCAAAAAGTTTCCTCGTTCACAATTTATTTTATCTTCTTTTCACCAGCAATCAATCCATGTTATGAAACCCACCACTTCAAAAAAAAAAAAAAAAAAAAACTTCTTGCAATGGATAATCGCCATACGTAAGACACAATCAAAAATATCATAGCAATCGTCAAATAACAACTGAATCGAAAAATGAAAAATAAAACAAAATGAAAAAAAAAAACTAACCTTTTTATCATGAAAAATCTCCAATTTTTCCCAAGTCTGAACCTTTGACCCTCGCCAAGAATTAATTAATTTAAATTACTCGTACCTCCTGCAAAGAAAAACCGAGAATCATGAAAAGGGGGCAAAAACCCTAATATTCAGAAATTTCATCAAAACTGATCAATGATCACCGAAACTTCAACAAAACCAAAATCCCAGCAAGATAACACCCTCAATTGAAAAATGTATGCGCAGCATGTACCAATTTATGCCCAGCAAAATAAATGATTAAAACAATCAGACACCCTCAAAAATTAATTAATACATACGAAAGCGCAAAAACTAATGCTTGATCATAAACATCCGAAAAACCAACCAAATTGAAGGAGGGACAGAAGAGAGACGAACGAGAGATCCGTATGAAGAAAAGAAAATCTAAGAGAGACGAATTCTCCGCAAAATTGAAGAAAAGACTTAAAAAAGGAGGTTTGATGGGAAAATCACCTGTAAATATTCCCGTATTGCTGTAATGCCATTGTCTTATTTCCTCGTGTCTATTTATATTTGTACCGTTAAACATCTACAGCTCTGCATTTTTAGATTACCCATTATACCCCTCCACTGTCTTTTAATTTTCCTGAATGCCATTTGATTAATTGCTTTTCTACCTCGAATGCAACGTCCAGAACAATTTAGAAAATTTAGATAGAGAAAATATAAATATTGCTGCCTATTGACGTAGAATTTGACAGATAAATACTTAGAATTAAAGATTTATGTAGATCATCAATATACATGTAAGTAAGGTTGTAATCGAACCGAATCGAATCGAATACTCCAGTATTCGCTTTGATTTGATAAGCTTTTCGAATATTATCGAATCGAATCGAATTATTCTATAAGGTAATTTAATTTTTAATAAAATTAATTTTAATTATTAAACTTAAATATTTAATTCAATTTATAGATAAAATTAATATTTTAATATCATTTATAAATATATTTATATCAATTAGAAAATATAGTCATTAAAATTAAAATTTTAAATTATTTAGCAGTATTATTTTATATATTTATATATAATTTTATATAAAATCGAATACCGAATCGAATCAAATATTAATCGAATATCAAAATTTCGAATAATTTCGAATCGAATCACGAATCGAATCAAAATTATTTGATTCTTTTACAACCCTACATGTAAGGTACTTTTGTCCACTGAACATTGAATTATGAAATTGTGCCAACAAAAGATGATTTTGAACCAGTTTTATAGGTTAAATTGATCAAGTCAACTCTATAATGGGTCGCGTGTGCACCACTCAATGGCGGACGCAGATTACTAGGGTTGGGGCGAAACTCCTTTACCAGATATCTTCGCCTTGCTTTACTTCTAATTTTAATAGAAAAACCACATTTGATTTTCATTTTTTCGAATCACCAATAATGTCCCTCTCTTCATCTAACTTTACCCGGACTTTTTTTTTTTACTAATACTGTTAACATCACTAGAATTCAAATTTACATAGCCGACATGAGCATTATCTTTTTATTTTATACTTAAGCATGCTAAAATATTCAATTATAATCGACGATATCAAAGTATTAATATAACACTAGATACAAGTAGATAAACAAATTCATTATGAATGGTTATTAATTCCAGCAAGGTTGTGATTTAATTATAATTTTAAATGTTATGCCCAAATTTATTATTTTATTTTATTAAGAATGAAACAATATATAAGGCTATGTTAAAAAAAAAATCCCACAAGCAAAGAAATCTAGTACCATCTTCTTTATCTATTCTTCTTCTCGGT